>JAIFOV010000009.1:600000-944873 GCA_020654155.1 Novius pumilus
ACGATCTAATCCACTGACTGCCTCTATTCTGAGTATGTCGCTCATCGGACAAGTTGAGATTATTAACGAAGTAAACCGTTTTGGTCTGCGAGACTTTTTTTATTTCCACTAACTGCCTCCTCTCTGGTTATGTCGGAGATCCGACAAGTTGAGTTAATTAACAAAGTAAGCTCACCGATGTTTTGGTCTGCTATTTCCCTCCACGTACTTACGCACGTAAGCACATGTGCCTTAGGACGTTATCTTTAACCTAGAGACACTGTCTCAAGACAAAAAGTCTACCTCTAGACGTGGATCTGACGTAATTCAGGCCTAAAAGGGCGCCCGCGACTGACCGTTCAACATCTTCTGTCTCCTTGGCACACCAAGGCTCGTATGCTGCCGTTCAAGAACTACTCTCACAAGTCTTCTGACTGCAACACGTTTAATGTAAAATCTAGAGAGAAATTGGTTTTTCAGAGTATCCATGAGAAAGTTGTGGTAGACTCATGAGATGCCTTAAAAACAGAAAATGCACATAATAAGGATTCATGATCGGTTCTTGAATTCGGTCTAAGATTTCCTTAGATACTTCAACAACTTAAACGAATCTACATATGTATTTAAACTTTACTAAAATTCTGGTGTGATCCGGAAGACTTTCCGAAAAATGAAGGGTTTGATTGCACAAACTTATCTTGAATGTACTCTATAATTTTCCACGAAAATGTAAATTTCCATGATGTATAAAATATGGAAAAAAATTGACTGACATTTTCAAGTTCCCTTGAAGAATTAAAGTTTTTTTTTCTGACTTCTATGGGCACTTCACAATTTTATTAGTTTTCTGGATGTTTTATGACTGTCTGAGATTCTCGATAGAATTTTTTCTGGATATTATGTACTATTAAGAAATTCCGAAAATATCCACGAAC
Organism: Novius pumilus; assembly: GCA_020654155.1. NCBI lineage: Eukaryota > Metazoa > Arthropoda > Insecta > Coleoptera > Coccinellidae > Novius > Novius pumilus. The sequence goes on from JAIFOV010000009.1 coordinate 600,915, forward strand.
ATTTTTCTGAAGAATTAGTACATATTATTTGAAATTTGAGGAATTAAATTAAGGGGCCGAAGTATTTCGTGATGATATCACGAAACTTTGGTTCGTTTTTGAAGTTTTTTGAAGGAAATATTCAAGAAATATCCGCAAAACTTCTTGACATTCAATGTGAATTTTAAGATATCACGTGATTCATCACCGACATTTTCGAAAAACAAACTATATAAATATATTTTCGGTCTGATCAATGTATTTGTAGAAAACTTTTATTACAAATATAGACAGAATTTCACAATTCCAGAAATTGCTTGATGATGATAAAAAACCGGAAAGAATGAATAAAATTTGGGAATATTTCAGAATAATAAATTTGAAAACGAATGAAAAATAGTCTCGAAAGATTGACATTAATTTCGTATTTCTGGTAAACGTTTGACAGAATTCATAACTCCTAAAATTTCAAGAAAATTTTGCATTCTGAATTATTGGAAATTTAGGATATGTTTAAATGTACTAACACACGTATAAAAAATAAATCAAAAAATAAAAGTTCAGGAGAAGTTTTAGAATTCAAGACAAATTCAAATGGAAATTGAAAATAATGTTGAAGAACGCTATTTCATATGATTTTTTTATATTTAAAATTGCATGAAAAACGATTCATCTAAATAAACAACTCATTCCAGATTCCAGATAAGGATAACACAGGCAACTTAATACCAGCATGGAAACGACAAATGTTGGCTAAGAAGGCAGCAGAAAAAGCTAAGAAAGAGTTAGAGGAACAACTACTAAAGGAAGCTGAGGAAAAACGCCTTCAAGCTATCCCCCAATGGAAAAGGCAATTGATGGCAAAAAAAGAAGAAACCGAATGCAAAATAAAGTGATACCGTGATAAAATTACCTACATATCAAATAGCCTAACGTTTCCAATTTCAGATCAACAATATACACTCCAAAAGTAGTCGAAAAAATTTCCGATAATCCTATTGTGGCTCAAGACAATAAACAAACAATCAATCACCAGCATAACGAAGATAGCGAGAAGAGAAGTGAAGATTTAAACAATAATAATATAGAAACACAGAAAAATTTAGAAAATACCCAGAATTCCTCATTAGATTCAAACGAACAATCCGACGAAGAACAGAACATCATTCCTTGGCGAGCACAACTTAGGAAAACAAACAGCAAACTCAACCTTCTCGATTAATTTTTTCTCGATATATCGGTCTTATTTATTTGCACTTGCCAAAATATATTATGGAATTCTGTATATAAATTTGATACAGTCAAATATGTGATAATTTAAGTTTTGAGTCATTTTTAGGACGTATGTGTGTGTGCGTGTAAAAAAATGTGTATAACGTGCAATATTTTGAAGATTTTTTTTGTATTGGTGTGGGCTAAAATTCTAATTATTTTTTTTGTTTTGTATATCGCTTTAATGAACAAATAAAAATTCGTACGTTTATGAATCTTCGTTTCTTTATCAAAGATACACTGAACTAATAATTCAGTGTGACGAAATAGATGATCATTTAATTCAATTAAAACAATATTTTGGAGATTGTAAGACTGTACAGATTCAAATCCTCAAATAAAACATCCAATGAACTCTAAGAAATTTTTATTTTTCAAATAAATAGATCAACAGGGTATCCTTATAGGTAAATTATTCCCATCAGCAGTGCAAGTAAAAATTTTCAATAAGAATCCAGAACTTTAGTTTGCAGAATTGCAGAGCCGGATCTAGGGGGTGGAGGGGGCCACGCGGGTGCATTTGCCCCAGGCGCTAAGATATAGGGGCCGGCAATGAGCCAGCTGATTAAGTTAACAACGCCTCAATCTGACATCAAAATAAATTTAATTATCGATTCTTTCTTCACTTCACTAATGATGATTGACGACTCATTCCGATGAATGATATTCCTTTGAATTTTTGTTCCATGCTTGCGTCAAATGTTTTCATTTAACACAGCCTCGCGTCGGTACGTCGTCATAGCCATGGTTTAGAGAAACAATGTTTCCTATATTCTAGGACGATGTTTTAATACGAATACCAAAATGCTTTTGCGAAATATGAATATTATCACTTATTATGTTCTCTCTCATAATTCTGGCATCTGGCTTCATTAAGAAGTGATTATTTGCCATGAATCAATTATTAGATATGTACAGTGTGCTTCAATGGAAAGGAGCCAGCCTTGCTATTTCTCATTCTATCACTATCACAGGAATTCAATCAAATACGTTCAATAATGTTTGGAGGGAGACACATTTTGCAGAGGCGTGTCAAGTTTCTTGAGGCCCCCCGCAAAAAAAATTTTGGGGCCCCTACCCCCATCGAAATAGGTTAGCTTATTAGGAAATTGGGCTCCCCTAATAGTCCGGGGCCCTCCCGCACGGCGGGCCCGTAAGGCACGCCCCTGACAGTTTGAGATACTCTTGAGTCTGAGAAAAGCCATCCCTTACGAGGAAGAGCTTTAACCCCATGAATTTGGATGGGGAAGAGGGATCGAGTGACAGATCATTTTGAAGATCTCAAAATTCTCTCCTCAATAATGTGAATTTTGATTTCCTTTAATAGAAAATGTTGGGCTGAAAGGAATTTTGTTTATAATATTCTTATTTCGAAATCGAGCAATGAAATTCAAAGCCATTCAAATCCAATGTTCGAATTCTTCTCCATTCAGTTCCATACAATAAAACAAAAGCGATACAAACAATGTGCGAACATCTCGAAAGACTTCTGGTGTCAATTGATGATTCTTTTCGATATTTCTCTGCTGCAAGTCGTCTAAGTTATTCGGCACAGAAACACTTCATATTTCAAGTATCCCCATAGGGAAAAATCAAGAGGTGTCAAATCCGGAGACCGTGCGGGCCATTCTATTGGACCTCTGTGGCTAATCCAACGCTCAGGAAAATGTCCATTTAAGAAGAATCGAACTAGTGCTGAATAATGAGCAGGTGCTCCATGTTGTTGAAAGAATACTTATTCTTCAATCAGATTCTCATCATTTTGGATTATTTCCAAAATTCTTAGGTAGATTGAGTTTTGAAGCAATTCCAGATAAACTTTATCATTCAAGATTTGCGGAAGAAAAAAAGGAGCGATAATATGATCTCCAAGAATTCCAGCCCAAACATTGAGTTTTTCTGGACGTTGAGAATGTCTTTCCCTCATCAAATAGGGATTAACATCACTCCAGTACCAACAGTTGTGACGGTTCACATGACCATTGAACCAGAATGTATACTCGTCCGAAAAACAAATGCTGTTAAGGAGTGGTGGGGGTTGAGATTCAGACGATCTGTCATTTGTTCACAGAAGAAGTCTATCTGGATCATCTTCGTTCAATTCCTGCACAAAATACATTTTGTAAAGATGACACTTGAATTTGTGGAGAATCCTTGAAACTGCAGAAGCTACAAATATTTTTCTCAGGGACTGAGTGATTGGCGTTAAAGCTACTTGTCCCAGAACAGCAATTTCAGTAGCTTCATTGTTGACTACCCTTTCTGGTTGGTGCTTTTTGCTCTGAACTGAACCAGTTTCTCGAAACTTTTCCACAAGCAACAGAAGGTCCCGGATTATTTCCGTTGACAGTTTTTGCAGTATTTCTTGCGTTTTTCACATTCGAGTAATATAACTCGATTAGTTCTACTCGTTTCTGAATTGAACAAACCATTCTCACTCACTTAAGCAGTATGTTACCGTTATTGTCGCTGATAGTTTCAGATGATGCAGCCTGAAAATGAACCCCAAGTGGAACACTGGATTTTTTGATTTAGATCTTCTTCGTCGGCTTATAACTGCGATATGGTGTATGTTCCTTCTAATATTGACTGCTTGTCCAGGTGATGAATGCTCTTGATAGATCTTTTCAATTAAGGTTTGTTTGGTGTAATACATACTATACAATATATTTTCAGGTGTGCCGCGGTTTCCGCGAAGATGCTGCACTGAAATCCTGAATAACAGCTGTTTTAATGAGAAAATACTACGTGTTTGAGTCGTGTTGTCGGGCTGTTTATGGTAACAGAGCGATAGGGATAGCGGGACGAGCTAAACCCTCTGACTCGATGTGACAAGTGTTCGTTTGAGTCATCCGTTCTTTCTCGCGGTGATTTTGTCACATGTGCGTCAGTTGATAGCTCTCGCTGTATTATATCGCTCTCACTATATACGTGAAATCTATTTTGTTTCTTTTCTAAATTTTATTCTGAGTTTGACTTCTGAGAAAACGTTCAACATGGATAAGTTCCTCCGTATATCGGCTAATGATCAACAATCATGCAGCCAACCCGTCGAAAAAAACAAAAACGACAATATCATGAAGACTCTTCCAAATTGGGATTTACGTGGATAGGAGACAAAGACGAACCAAAACTTTGTTGCCTCGTTTGCGGACAAAAATTATCCAATGAAGCAATGGTTCCTAGAAATTAAAGAGACACCTTTCTGCAAAACATTCTTATCTCTTGGATAAGGACCTACAATACTATCAACGTTTGTTGAAATCACAAGGCCAAATAATCGACAAGTCTCACCAAGACATGTCTTGGTCATTGCAATGGCTATCTCTGACAGATGTCAAGAGGCAAGCTACCACGTAGCGGAACTTGCGGCAAAAAAATGGAACCACATAGTGTCGCGGAAAATTTAGTATTGCCAGGTTGTAGTCAGATTGTGAAGACCTGATTTGGAGCTGAAGCTGAAAGGGAGGTGTTAAAAATTTCCGTCTGATAATACTATAAGCAGGCGTATAGAAAATATGTCAGAAGATATTGAAGTACGAGTAATGAAAAAACTACAAATTGTTCGTACATCCGCCTTACAAGTTGATGAATCAATTGAGAATTGGCAAGATAATAATTTAATATATCTAACGGCGTAGTGGAATCATCAATAAATATCGGTAATAATTCGATTTCATTGAAGATCTCACATCTGAAGAGTCAGCATGGTGCAGCATGGTTTGTTTTCTAAGTTAGAACAATGTGCTTTTTTTGTTTCTCTGGGCTGTCACCAGTGCTATTGAAGAAAAATGTCAATAAATTAATTGTACCTCTGATGAAGCTCTTTAACATATGTATAAAGAACAACACATACCCAGATTGTTTGAAGGTCTCTAAGATCTCTGTTCAATAAAGAAAACCTAAAAACATAGAAAATTACAGACCGATATCGTTAGTACCTGTCATATCAAAGGTTTTTGAAAAGTTATTGTACTCACAGCTATTTCTTTACTTAGAGGAGGGGAACTATTGTTCACGTCTGCTCAGTTTGGTTTTAGAAGAGAAAGGAGCACATTAGGAGCAGCGCTTAGTTTTATTGAAGTGTTTTGAGGAGGGAAAGCTATCGTATACGTTGTTCCTGTATTTGACAGAGGCCTTTGACTGAGTGTCTCATGAGATCTTACTCGGAAAACTGAGTGCTTATAGCTGTTCGATAATATCATCTTATTTATCGAACAGATTTCAGGTGGTCTTCAAAGGAGCCAGTTAAGATTGGCGTTCCTCAAGGATCCGTTTTAATTAATGATTTACCAAGTTTTCTTTTTTTTTTGGCCGATTACACTACACTCTCCGCAGCGTCCGGTGAGCAGATTAATGCGCTAGTCGAAGGTAACGAAATAAGATTAATGGCCTCCAATTGGTTTGCCTCAAACAAGTTAGTTGCGAATGATGAGATGATTTTCACTTTGAAAAAAAAACAGTTAATTCTTCTTTGCAACTATGATGACAATTTGGCATGTCATGAAATTGAAGACAATTCAAACGGAAAGAAATACGTTAGCGATGTCAAACCTTAGTCCATGAAGCGTTCGACCAATGAAACTAAACAGTGGAAAAACAGGGAGTTTGACAGTTCATTTTAGGGAACTTACTCCGCAAAATCACAACGACATAATTAACTTTAACACTTCAAAAATATATTCTTTTATTTATAATAATAATAATTATGAAATTTGATCAAGGATGATAATAATAATAGTATTATAAAAAGAAAAATTCATCTAAACCGGATTGTAACGGTGACGTCCCACGAATACTTGCCGCATTGCCTCGTTGAACCGCTACAGAAATTGTTTGAAAGAGAAATTGCTTGCTCCGAAGATCTCCGGGAACCTGGATGAGCTTGTTTCCTATAGTGTTCAATAAAATTTCTCCTTCTTTGCAACAAGAACCCAAAGTTTCAAATGCGAGAGCAATGAAGATAAAGTAATCCGATTTTAATTGTGAATATTTATCGTGCTTGCGTTTACGAGCTACTTCAGCTGCGGCTCCAACTCGTAAACATGTGTCTTGCAGATAAGATCCTGCCAGAGTTTCAATACAGGTGACGTCCCAAATGAGACGTTGTCCCTTGCACCATGGCGCTAATGTCGCCCCATCCGGTCTTTTATCATCATCATCCCTGATGATGATAAATGGTTCTAAAACGGAATTAAGGTTGATTGAAGCAAGGGCACGTTGCAGGATCTTATTCAATTCGTTATGCCTAGAAAACCGACCTTTACTTTGTCGGCAGATAAGCCCATGATGGCCAAAGTTGTCGCATCCACACAGACAAGTGTGAGTTTGAAAGCAACTGATCGCTAGTCCTAAGGCAACACAAGACTGAAAAACCTGATTGTCCAAAAGGGGACCGATGTTAACACACGGATATGCGTTCAGCCAGACACTTGCTAAAGTTGTTTGTAATGCAAGAAAACGAGTTCTATCTGCTGGGGTATCTAAATGTTAATCATTATTCTTGATTCTGCATGTGTAAATTTCATCTTTATGTTTCTGCGATGAAGTTGAACTAGCACGACTATTATTTGCAATATCTCAAGTTCTTAGAGCTTCCGCCAAATGGTATAGTTGAATCTCGTCATCCTTTAAATGAAGTAGAGAAGATACAAGACTAACAGAACCATAAGCAGAGCTTAGAAACGCCGGAAGCGCAATATCTGAAATTTTCCGCAATACTACACCACCATAGCGCACTGGGAGTGTAGCCTAAGTCCATTGATTTTCGTTTATGGATAGATTAAAAATTGATTGCATGGAATTGCGGAGAAGCTCATCCAGAGGACGTATCAAATCTGGATATTTCCACCAAACACACATACGTATAAAATATATAAGTTTGGGAATGTATAAACAATTTTTTAGTAAGAAGTATGCTATGTGCGACTTGACAACAACCAGGCGGGATGTTAGATTACGGAGTTGTTCTTTTCTCTTTGTCACATGATTAGCTATGCCTTCCTCATAGATAGGGGATCCAAGAAGATCTATGGTCTCTTTATCTTGCAACTCGATTCCAGGACAAATTGCTCTGAATTTTGATAATACGCTTTCATCAACAATATTTTAACAGAATAAAAGTTCACCTTTACAGGTGTTGATGACTAGACCAACTCTCTTAGCTTCCGATGTAACTGTTTGGAAATCTTCAAGTACTTTTTCGGGACGATCAGCTAGAGATGCGTCATCCAGATGCCAAAGGTTGAGCTCCGAACGCACCTTTTCAACTATTGGGTGGATTGCTAAACTGAAGGCTAGTGGTCCACAAGGACCACCCTGTTGAGCACCTACGGTTGACTGGATAACGTCATTTCGAAATAAAAACAATGTTGGATTGCGATAACATTGGAGCATAAAAGGGTATGCTTCGGGCGATGTAGCATAATGTTCCGTTCAATACTATTGAAAGCATTTTTATACTCGATCTTCAATAAAACTTTGCTTACGTTGTTTTCGTTTTGAACATAAGTACGAGCGGTATGAATAACAACTTCGGCACCACGTTTGGTAGCCACACCAAGTTGATTTGGATTAACTATTGTTTCGATTTTCGACTTCAATTTGTAGCATAAAATACGTCCAACTAAACGACGAACAATGTTACCAGAAGCAATTGGACGGATGCCACCATCTTTTTTCTTCAAAGCACAAAGGGAAGCACCATATACAATTGGCAGAATTTTTTCAGGAACCAAGCCAGCTAGGAGGTAATTGCAAAATTCTGTGATTGGTTTTAAAACAGGAAGCCCGGCTGAACCAGCTTAAACAGAAATCATGTTTCTTTCCTTTAAGTGTTGTGGTCTGAGCCCGTCAATGCCTGCACTTGAGACTAGGGAAAAACTATTGACTGCTTTCATTATTTCAGATTCCATACAACATAAAGGAGATAAACAGTTTGGAGAATAAGGAAAATTTAAGACTCTGGAAGGCCCAGGGTGTTTGTCCAATAGGGATTCTAAAGTGATTTCATCCCTTGGAGCTAATGACTCGGATGAGCTTAGTAGTCGAATAGCTCCTTTTATGTCAAAATCATTGATTTTGGCTTCGAGTATTTTCTGCAGATTAGTGGCAATATACTTTCTGGGCTTCTCTGATGAGGGTTCCTTGACTAGCATTGTTTTTAATTTTAGTTGTGAGATTCTTCTCCTCATCACCTCCCTTATGAAAGAAATAATAATAGAAAGGTTACGATAAGCTTGTAATGGATCAGAGAGAAAGTCACAAGGGTTATGAAAAAAATCCCCTGTAGGTATTTATAACGTTATGGCTATTTTAAGAAAATGCCGGATTCTCGACCCCCATTAAGACTATTTCATGAACTGTGGCCACAAAAATTGATTTTGAAAAAAAAAATTGAAACTGCAAAAGTAAACGTAAATAATCCTAAGACAAACTGATATTGAAAAACAATACATAGATATTTGACCAAGATTATTACAAAAAACAAGTTTGACTTCAATATAATTACGCGAGTGTAGTGAACAAAAAATGTACTATGCGACATTGGCAAGTAACTTCAAAAGATAGCTCATTTTATCACGAATTCATAATGGGATAACGCTTTATTGCTAGACTCATAGCGAGACATAAAAAAAACAAATTTCGAACAAAGCCCCCAGTTTTTAGTTTGAGAGGAAAAGATAGAAATATTATTTGTGTATACAAATAGATCTTTACTACCTAATGAATCTTAGTCTCAAGAACTAATCAGTTCGCACTACATGGAACCATCCCCAGGTATTAAATGAAGTTTTGACCCCAATACATCAATAGTAACACTTTGTGGATAACACCCCCTCTTAACGTGTGACGTAATTTATGGATGGCCCCTTAGAAGTTGTGACCCCCAAAGCTGAGATCGTATTTTGTTCTTAAGATAGCCCTGGGACTTTTGATGTAGGTCAATGAAACTCGATATTAATTGAAACAATAGAATCATTTATTTTGAATAAGGTGTTCAAATTGTTTCCCGCCTACATAAATACAAGCTCTACACCTTCTTAAAAAAGAGCGAGAAATATGGCGAGCAAATCTTTTATTATTAATTATGTTTGCGGCTTCTGTAATCCTCGTCCTCAAATCGCTCATGTCATGGACTGGTTTACCATCCGGTGGCCGAGCTGGCCATGTAATCGGACCGGCTCGTCCTATCCATTCCCTAACAGGACGAGCATAATGTGCTTGACGCCCATCATGCTGGAATCACATACTTCTAAATGTCTCCAGAGGAACGTCTTTTGAAACATTAATTAATTGGTTTTGCAAAAAGTCTAAATAGGTTTCGCCAGTCAACGCCTCTGTTAGCTTGAACGGTCCAATTACTTTTCATTTAAGGATTCCAGTCCACATGTTCACATTGAAACGATATTGTGATCGATCCTCTCTTAATAAATGTGGATTTTCAACATGCCACTCATGTAGATTGTGCAGATTCATGTAGCCATCTTTTTTGAATGTAAATTCGTCAGACCATAATATTTTCCTGAAAAATTGTGGGTCTTCTTGGTGCATTCTTAACATTCTTCGACAGAAAGCAAGTCTCGCGGGATAGTCACGTGGTAGGAGACCTTGTACCCGTTGTACGTGGTACGGGTGTAACTTATTTTTTTAAGGATGCGATGAGCTATACTTTTAGGTACTCCTGTACTGGCCTCGATTGCTCGAACTAAAGTCTTCCTCGACAGCTTGAAGCACTACATCTTCGTAAGGTAACGGAAGTCTTCCTTCAACCACGGTCTGATGGGGAAATCGACCCTCCGATAATAAGCGATGAACATTGGCGAAGACACGGTAATCGGGGTGACGTGCAACATTCGGATACGTTTCTCGGTAGAGCCTAGCTGCAGCATTGGCATTACACCTGCATTCGCCGTAAATGAGATGCATGTTAGCATATTCCTGCGGAGTGTAAGTAGCTGGCATGACGATGAAGTAACTACACTATCACACACACTAGGATTAGCTGTTTTAGTCCTTGAGAAAGCCGGGTAGTTATGTAGTAGGAATCAAAATCACACGAAACAATGTCCAAATCACAAAGAATATCAAGTCCAGTAAGCGAAGCAAAGGTGTAAGTACGAAATTAACACAAACAAATACACAATGGTGCGCAGTAAACGAAGGAGCTTAACATACTGACTTATTTTGTTTTGCTACCGGCGCATTGTACGTGGAATTCGCATCTGTCGGGCCTTTGTTCGAGACTTGTTTTTTTTTTGTCTTGCTATGAGTCTAGCAATAAAGTGTTATTCCATTATGAATTCGTGATAAACTCTTTCGAAGTTACTTGCCAATGTCGCATAGTACTTTTTTTTCACTGCACTCGGGTAAAGCTGGGGGAGATCACATATTATAAGTATTTTATTGAAGTCATTTTCGTTTTTCGTTATAATTTTGGTCAAATATGTATTGTTTTTTAATTTCAGTTTGTGTTAGGATGATCAACATTTACTGTGCAGTTTAAACTTTTTTAAAAATAAATTTTTTGTGACCATAGTTCATGAAACAGCCTTAAGGGGAGTCGAAAATCCGGTATTTTCTTAAAATAGCCATAACTTCATAAATACCTACAGGGGATTTTTTTATAACCCTTGTAACTTCCTCTCTGATCCATTACAAGCTTATCGTAACCCTTCGGGACAGCCTGTATGACTAACTTTATCAACTTCTTCCATTATAAAAAGGAATTGGCACAACTAATCTTGAAAATAGAGCGAGTTTCGTTTGCATCGAAAATTTGACGCCACTATATAGGAATAATTCATTCCAAGTCAAAGAAATTATGTGAAGGGTTGCATTAACTTTACATTACATCACTTACACACTTAAAATGTTTTATTCATTATAAGAAAATTAACATAATGTACACAGCATCTTCTTTTCCACCTCTTAGGTTTATTGAAAACGAAAATTCAAATCTTATGAACTACTAAAGACGTCCCCAAACACTACGATATAAGATGTAAAAAATATCGACTTTTTATTATTGCAATATTTTCATTTTCGTCTTTGACTTACTCAGCTATTGCAACTGTTTAAATTTAATATGGCGTGTTAGAAGACATCTTTTTAATCACTGTCCACTTAAGGGGACGCAACTAATAATAATATTTATCAAAATTGGTTTTCTAAACCGAAAGAAATTTCTTCCAGAAATGTAATTAATGTGTAGAAACGACAACGGGTTTAGTTTATTCAACAAAAATGTTATATGGGATCCGAAATGAATCACATTCTCACGTATATCGAGGTTTCTTTTGTTGCGTAGGACTGTCCATGGTCACGTCCGATGGGCTAGCTGGTCTTTTACAATGACGCGCCATTTCTCCAGCGATAAATGTGCACAAATCGGAAGGTGTCCTTCGACACAATGGCGCTCTGAAAAGCGCTTCTCTGAACATATGAAGCTCGGTATCTAAGCCTAAGGAAGCTGGCGGAGGCACTCCTGGCGGTGGCGAGATGTTCCTCGGTCTCGGCGAAAGTCTGTGCGCTGGGTGATGATGATGGTGATGGTGATTTGATCGTGGGGGTGGCGGTTTGCCCGACAGGTACGCCAGCAGATCTTCTCTTCGGATTAATCGTCGCTTCTTCTTCACCCAATTCAATAGTTCCTTGTTTCTCCTTTGATAACCTAAATGTTTCGCCATTTCGTTCGATCGTTTCAGGCTTTCGCAAGATTCTAGAAAATTGCAGGTTTAAGATTGGGGTTATAGATGGAGTTTTTGGTTACCTTTATACAGCGATGTTACAGATCCAGCTGCCAATTGGAATTGAATCCACAAAGCGCCGGGATCATTAGAATACCGTTCTGTAAACATCACAATTTTTAAAATCATAATAATATAAAAATGGGTTGAGGTAAGACTGCATCGTAATTTTAAGATCAAGAATCGTTTGGTAGTTTATTGATATTGATGATATACACATTAGGAACCAGAAACAATCAAACCGTTAAGTAGTAAAATAACTCTGTCGATAGCAGGACACGCAAGATCATAAGTAGGATTCGACAGGTTTTTATTGAAAGTGAATATGGCTGATTGTCTCTCCTATTTCCATACCGGGAACGGAATGGGGGAGGGGACAGAGGAAACACGGTTTTTTGAGCAAAACTCACAAACGATTCGGGATAATGAGGCAGTTTTTACTTTCAGTTGAAGTCCATTGAACGAAACCGTGTATTGTAGTATCCATTCGGTCCATTTTTGAAGAAATTATGATCAATAAAAAATTTCAAAACATTTTACTGAATTCTCTTTGCGGGAACCGTTCCCGGGCGTTCCCACTCTTAAAAGCCTGAAGGCTCTCAGCACTTCGAAGTTCGGCCGGTAACTTGTTAAAAATTTTGAAGCCCATGACGAAAATAAAGTTGTGCGTCTTTGCTAGTCTATGCGGCGTGCGAAAATCATTGCGGGATCGTGTATTGAAAAAGTGGTTAGTTGCGTTGGTAGGGAATCTAGTTTTATTTTTAAAAATATAGATGCCAGCCTTTATGATAAATAAAGCAGTAAGTATAGGAATCGCCAACCTTTTGAAGATTTCTCTGCAAGATCTCCTCCGCGGAACTCCTAACATAATAACAATAACATAATAGTAATACGCTTTTGCGCCTTGAAAACGCGATCGCTATCAGTGGACTCTATCCAAAAACAAACACAATACCTCAACCTAGATAAGACCTGCGCGTGAAAGAGTCTCAATAAGTTACCAAAATCGAGAATACCTCTCAGAGTACGAAAAGGAAAAGCGAGAGTCAGATTTCTGCGCATATCACCGAACAAAACAAATAATATTGGGCAATTGTCAGATCTCTGACCCCAAGTAAAACTATTATAGTATTCTACTCTATGAGTAAACGTGGTGCTAGGTCTGCAAATCCTTGTGCGCATGTGTCAATACTAGTTTTTACCGACGCCTCCAGCTAGTCCAAACGAATTTTTGGCCTAATTCCCACAAAAATGGGTCGAATAACTAATTCAATTCGAAAGCTGTTTCAATCCCTCCGATTAAATAAGTTTTTGAGTTATGTTTTATTCCCCCCCCCCAGGACGTGGCTCAGATCATACTCTCCAACAACTAAAAGAATATGAGCCGATTTCAGTCAAGGCCCAAAATGAAGAAAAATACACCTAGCTCTTTGTTGTAATCCCCTTGTCAAAGAGTTAAACAGATTACTGATTAAAAAATGAGGTCATGCCGAGGAAAACTTATCTCTTTACTCGTCAAAATTTAATATATTAGGAAAGTACTGTTCAGAATTAAAATTCGATGGGGGATATGCACATGCTATTAACCAGTGCCAGTAGCCAGTAGTTCTAGCTGGTGTTATAAGAACAGCATGAAGCCAAGTAAAGACTTTATTTTAGTTATAAAAGTAAAAGCATGAGGAATATTGTGGTTAGAAGTCCCTGAAGAGTCATAAAAATTGAACTTGAAAGCACAAAACAAAAAAAAGTTTTGTTAAGTTTGAAATTTTATTTTTTCGGTTTTTGTTGGAATTTTGCCTTTCAAGGCTCAAAAGTTTGGGTTGCTTATTCGGTTTCATGTTTGATATTCACACACGATTTTGAGGTTCGATCTTTTGGGTTTTTAGTTTAAGTTTTAAATTTCGGTATTAAGGGTCTAATTTTCGGTTTTCAGGCTCGTAATGTAGATCTTTTAGGTTTGAAATGTCACTATGAACGAAATATTTGTTTTTTACGGTTTCTAAATCTAAATTGCAATTTTTTTTCACTTTTTGAGCTCGAAATTTTAAGTTTTCAAATTTGTTTTTTCGGTTTGTTTATTCACATTTAAATTTTTCTATACTTCAGATGAATTATTTTTTTAAGATCAAATTTTAAGTTTTTAGGATGGATTTTGGATTTTTAGATGTAAAAGTTTAATAGACGCCATCTTGATGTTTGACGTTCAAATTTAAGGTCTTTTGGAATCTTGAATTTTCGAATTAAAGATGTTTTGAAATGTAGGTTTTTGATATGAGTTTTAGAATCTATTCCATTTTTAAGTTGCATGTTTCATGATTTCGATTTTCTATTCAGAAATCAAAAACCAAAATCCCGAACTTAAAACTCCAAAACACTAACCTAAACCCGAAGAAAACACCAAAATGCCCAATCTAGAAACTCAAAATTTTATGCCTTATAACTTAAAAATTCGAACCAAAACCCAAAAAAATAGAATTTCAATCATAGAAAAGACTCAAGGTAGAATTTCTGTTTTCAGGTTCGGGCTATATGGTTTTAAGTTCGAGATTTGGGGTTGCAAATCTAATTTTTTAATATATGAATTTGTTTTTAACTTAAAATTTTATTATTTCAGGTTCGAAAGTCCGTTTTTTTTCTGTTTTTCTATTTTAATTTCAAATTTTGTTCGGATTTAGGCTTTTAGGTTCCAGTTTTGGTTTCTTTTGCTTTTTGGTATCGAAATTTAGAGCCAAAATATCAAACCTAAAAAGCTAAAAGAAATATCGAACATCAAAATTGAAATTTTTGAACCTTGAAACCTGAAATTGGAACTAAAACAGAAGAAGCTAAAACCGGAAACCCAAAAAAAAGATTCAATTTTGAATTTTATAGGTTCGAGATTTCGATTTTCACGTTCTCAAATTCATGTTTTTTTTCCAATTCGAAATTTCACTTTCAATAGTTCATTTTTTGCCGGTTTTCAAATCCGCAGTTGTATTACTTCAGGTCCGAAAGTTGTTTTTTTTTTTCTTGGTTTTTGTGTTTGAATCCTAGTTTTTTCTGTTTTGGACCCGAAGCTCCGCTTTTTTGAGTTCGAATTACAGATTTTATGTTCGGAATCTAAATTGAATTTATATTCAATAATAATAAAAGGTCTTTTCAATTGGGAAGTTTAAATTTCATGATTTTAGTTCGAAATTTAAAAACCGAATCCTCCAAACTGAAAACCTAAAAATTTAACCCAAAAACCAAAACCTCGAACAAATTTAAAACCAGGAACTTGAAATAAAATCGAAAAAATTAAAATCGCCATAAAAAGATTCCATTTTAAATTACATGGTTCAAAGTTCGACAGGTTTTTATATTCACAATTTACGTTTTTAGATTTGAAATTTAGGTCTACTCAAGTTGGAATTTCTTTGCTTTATCATCAAAAGTTGGTTTAAGGTTTATTTTCGAATTTAAAGTTTTTTCAGTTTTTGGACCCGAAATTTTACACTGGCCAGTTCAAATTTTAGAATTTATTTGAAATTTAGGTTTTTTCATTCGAATTTTGGGTCCTTTGTGGTTTAAAATTACCTTATTTTAAGCTCAGTTTTAGGTTCGATTTTTAGTTTCTTTTCTATTTTTAAATTCGAATTTCAAAAACCGAAATCTCGAACCTAAAACCGAAAAAAGAACTCTCGAACATAAAAATCATATCTAAATTTCAAACATAACGAATAGAATCAAACCAAAAACCTCAAAAATGTTGAACCTCAATCAATCAACAACAAAAAAAGATTCATGTTCGAATGTTATGCTTTTAGGTTCGATTTTTAGGCTTTTGGGTTTGAATTTTTCTTTTTTCGGTTTTAGAGTTCAAAAAACATTCTCCTTTTTCCTCAAATTAACGCATCTACATAAAATCAAGAGCGGTCATCTATTCAGCTTTTGTACATTGTCTCGAAATTTCACGAATTTCTGTAAATGAAATTTCCGGGCATTCTGTATCAAATACGTTCTTATAAAACGAATATCTTACTCTAATTTCAACTAAACTTCATTCTAAAATATCAACTAGGAAGGAATTAAAACCGCAAAACAGTTTGCTCGGTTGTTTTTTTAATGTATGGCCACCATTCCTTTCTTCCATTATCTGAATTTTTCAATTGTAATTGAAGGCAATGTGTTGCAGTTTCCTATCGGTTAAATTGGCTGATATACAAACTGCGCAAAAAAGTGTTTTTTTGACAAAAAATTTATTTATCCATAGAAGTTCTTGAAATTTCGTGACATTGAATAAAAAAACGAAACTTAATAGGCCACTTTCGGTTTTATTAAAATCTGATAATTAGAAACACGAGGGGATACTTTATTATTTTACCATGGCCAGCCATATTGAAATTTCAGGCTCGATTTTTGCAGCAAATATATCATTTCGAAATTGCAATCCATTGTGACGAAAATTATCCCAATGAACCTTTCCCATGACTTTTTTTATTGCATAAATAAATGAAGTAAGTCAAAATTAACAGATTCCCAAAAAAATTTTTTCTAAATCCTGTTAGTCTTTTATAAAAAAATAAAAACGATTTGAAAGGCGGGAAATAATTTGAAATTTCCGTATAACCGGCAACATGGGAATGAATTCAAACCATCTACTATTTCGTTGCTTAGGAACAATGACATAGATACATAGAAGTTTTTAAGTTCTATGCCTAACATTATAACCTAAGTAATCCATTGAGTGCGTTTCATTTAGCTACCGTTTGTCGTGCGGAATAGTTGTTACTGACTAATATTGAAAAATGGCTAACAAAGTAACTCAAGGATTTGTGAAGGCTGATTCAAACAATCTTCCTCGCGTGGATAGTGTGATGGTTAGTGAATATTTCTTGAACAATTCAAAGTTTATTAGTGCGGAAGTTCGGCACAAAAAAACAAAAAGGTAAAGGTATTTTATACATTATACTAATTTGTTATATTTTTAGATCTTCTGATGAAGCCTATGGAGACAATGCCGTTTGTTATGTCGAATTAAATCGGGAAAACAAGTTGTGCACCGTTCAAGAGAAAATTACTCCCGAACATAAAATCAAGAAAAAACCATATATCATCAAGGTTGTGGTGGATGAAAAAAAAGAAGATCCTTTCTGGGGAGTGTTTAGACTGTGTTGCTGCAAAAGGTAATATTTTTTTAAAGTAACATAATGATCTTATAAAAAAGTTGGTTTTGTAGGAGGCTGTAAGCATTGCATAGCATTCTTATTACAGATACATCGACATAGTGAAGAACCTTCAGTTACCTCTGCAAAGTGTTATTAGCAAAGTTCCAAGTTATCAAAAGCTGATATGGTAGATGAAAATATTGCAACCATTTTAGGAAAACCAGTAAGACTTTCTGAACCTGACTTGAGATTGGTTACTGGTACAATTTCATTGTTCGATGAAAAACATGGTGTGATCTTCCAATTTTTTCAATCTCCCCAAAATAAGAGATCTATCCATAACATATGGATGAATTTTATAAACACGGGTATAGATAAAACGCCTGAAAATTTCTTTGCCTTTGCCCAAAGTGTAGTAGAGGCACCATTAATAATAGATATAGAAAGGAAGACCAAACTGCAGGCAGAGTCCTCATTATGGTATGAAATGCGATTTGGAAGAATTATCGCTTCCATATTTCATGAAGCAGCTAGATGCAAAACATTAGGAGGGACTTTCACAGAAAGAATTGTGGGTGCACAAGCTCCGTTACAAAGTGAAGCCATTATCAGAGGGGAAAAAATTAGAAGCAGAAGTTTTGAAAGTCGTAGGAGAAATGAAAAATATAAATATTGGTAAAGCTGTCATTTTCATTAATAAAGATCATCCAGTATTTGCAGCTTCATCAGATGGTATTACGGAAGAATATGTGGTCGAAGTAAAATGTCCTTTTTGACAAAAACAACAACAGAACAATATGTTGACAAGGATATGATTAAAAAAATTTTTACTTTCAAAGTTGTAATTGTTGAAGTATGCTTAAATAAAGAAGAGGTCTTAGAAATGTTAGAATTGTCAAAGACATTTTGGACAAATGCCATTTTTCCTAAATTAATTTCAAGTTATGTGTAGATAGGTAAATAAAAATATGTATAAACGAGTTTAAAATGATCTTCGCAACAGTATACATCTGAGCATGTACTGGGTAACATTTTAGGAATTCCTGCAGCTTCCCACCATTTCTTATAATTGGATCCCATGGCACGAGGATAAACGTTTTCTTGTTATTTTCGTCCGTGTTTCCACAGCTTGGCATAAAACACTTTTTGCTTTTAAACATTTTCGTCAGTTTACAAACGCTCAATAACAACTATAAGCATAAAGAACGTGCCTTATGTCATAGAAAATGTATGACAGTAGTTGAAGTGTCTTAAGCAATGTTGCCAGCTTCAGTCAAATTTGATTGGATACTTTCATGGTGACGGGCTTGAAACTGACCAATGAAAAAATTCAATTTTAAAACTTTAAATTAAGATTTTTCAATAACTATATCACCAATATTAATGATTAGGACATTTTTGTTCGTTGAAAAAAATCTATATTTGTATACAATCCTCAAATTTTAAATCCCCATCGCATGGGAAAGGCCCATTATCCAATTTCGAAAAAAAGACTTTACTCAGGAATAAATTCAATAATATAAATAATATCGACGAAAGGCTTTGTTTCCACGATATTTGGCTAAGATGTTCAATCTACTTTTTCTTCTCGACGTAGCCGTCTACGATTGCTATTCTGCAATAGGAGTTCGAAAAACCTAGGTTGCTGTATAACAATCCATCACTAACGCATTGTTATAAGTTATCTCATTAATGCTTTTCATTAATTCAGACATTTATTTCTAAATGACATGTGAAATTAGCCATCTTAGGCCATTACTTGATAATCGCGCTATACAAACGCATTCAAAACTATTCGACTTTTTCGCATTGGAGGTCCAATCCTCTTAGTATAATTCCATGTTGCCGAAACAACAAGCAATCCACCAGACAAATCAAGGAGTCTGCCGCAAATGAAGTCAGCCGACATCTAGCCAGCATGTAGATAAAACTATGATTCATACATTTCAATAGAATGCTGCACAGGCCTAGAAAGAATTTTTTAGAACACTTGGAAGTTTTGTCGTCTCAACACAGTTAGAGGGATCCTATGTTGTTCAATTTGCGGCAGGACTAAAAGCAAATACACATTATATACATTTAATTGAGGATTTGATGTCACAGACCAGGAGCAATTCCTGTAGGATTGAAGGATGTCCCTACTCAACACTTTGTACATGTTTTAAATGATATTTCCTCAAAGTAAGAACAGTGAATAATAATTACATCGGACAGCATTGAGAAAAGAAGAGAGATTTGAACTGATATAAAGTAACAGCAACATAATGTTCCTATCGCTAGTGAAAGCAAACCATGAAAACAAAATGCTGATGTTAATACAAATCTGGACGCTGGTGGTAAGGACAACAGGTCGCCTTTTTAAAGGATCGAATACTTAAAATACCAATCTCCGGCAATTTTGTTTTATTTTGGGGTTAAACTCCAAATATACCACTCATTAATGTTGGGAACACTTTTTTTAATGTATAATATGTGGTTAACTCAATATAATGTGGACAGAGTGACAATTAATTTTTCACTTTTATGACGTAATGGACTTAGGCAAACATTTGAGTAAAAATTGCATTTTGCATGTTATTTTGACAGCCATTTTAGTGAGAAGAACGTCATGTAACAAGCAGTTTACACGTTGATATGTACGATCATCTAGCCCCTAGTATATTTCCTTCTAAATTTTAATCAATACAGTGACTGAAATTTTCAACTCAAACAATTTCCGAAAGGATGCAATTTCAAAAATACTACAAAGTTTCGGCGTTTATACCTCTCTGAAAAAGTCTGACTTTCCGTCAATAGACGAAGTGCAATTAATTCTATGAATTTTGTGATAATTTTTCTGGCGTTCATAATGAAGGAACCTATTCAAATCAATCTAATATGAGTGCAACGTTCAATTTCAACTATAGATCTCATTAATAGCATCCTGAAACGTCGACAATACAAAAACGCCGAATTAATATTTACATTTTTGGATATTAATTCTAATACGTCATAAACAGCTGACTTGTCCATTGATTTTTTCGTTCATCTGTCAACTGACAGGTCCAACAACACCCAAAATACCAATAAATTAATTAACATCTCACCTCTGTACAACTGGGCTATATGTGTCGCTGATTCTTGAAAACAACTCCATATTTTCCTTGTTGAATTATCCGATTCGGCATTGTAAGACAGTTCGGTATCTGGTTGCTCCTCGATGGAATCTGCACACTGCTGCTCGAAACCACTAAGCCAGTTGTCCTCATGATCGTCACCGTTCATTGTGCAATCGGAAGTTTATCGTACTTGAACACTTATGGTTGATTTGAAACGTTATACTGATCAAGAATAGATTACAATTTACAGACAACTTATGTATCGTCACTTTTGTCAGACGACACACGATGTTGTTTCAGCCATGTTGACTAACGTAGAACACAGAAATGTCGAGAGACCGTGGTTCTTCTTGCTGGTACACAGAAGGTTTAGATTTGATATAGTGACGTCACTCTTATGGATGACAATCTAATTATTTCGATATTTTTGTCATCCTATTGTGTAACCGATTTGAAATGAATCGATAATGTTAATTAAACAAGAAATCGCTTATCAATAACTTTGACCCCACCTATTTAACCTTCTTTTTCCAGTCCCAGTATGTTTATGTTTACTTAACGATTGTCTGGTATAGGAATGTCTGGAATATCGCAGTCAGTGTGTAATACGTTATCATCGAAATAATGAGAAAATTTCTTTTCGATAAACTGTTGTCAGGCAGTAACGTTGAAGTGTCAAAACGAATGATGAGTACTACAAGAAAAGTGATATTTTCGGAATCCGCGCCAAAACCTGTAGGGCCATATAGTCAGGCTGTTCTTCTAGACAAAACGTTGTATCTCTCCGGCGTTTTGGGATTAGATAAGGACAAAATGGAACTTGCCGGACGAACAGCGGGAGATCAAGCGAGACAAGCTTTGGTGAATATGGGACATATATTGAAAGCTGGCGGTTCTTCATACGATAAAGTGATAAAAACATCTGTATTCCTAGCAAATATCGATGATTTCAAGGAGGTAAACGAGGTGTACAAAGAGTTCTTCAATGAAAATCCACCTGCTCGTTCGACGTATCAAGTCGGAAAATTACCTCTAAATGCTTTGGTTGAAATTGAAGTTATCGCTGCCACTGGTGATGTTAAGAATATTTCTTAACTTGTCATTTTAATGGATAGAAAATGTCTAGAAAATGTACAATTTTTAAATAAAGGGAATCAAAATCTTTTATTCCAAATTTCTTTCGCATCAACTCTTAATCCCACTGAATTTTATGTCATGAATTTTATTTTTTTTTAATCGTTAATTATTCTGCACGGTTTTGCAATCAAAAAAGACAGCCGGTAGATAATCTGTATCCAACTCTGATTGATGGAAATTATCAAATGTACAGTCGTTTGGCACTATGCACACAAGCGGATCCGAGAGGGGCGTGCGAGGGCATTGACCCCGGGCGGTGACATATGGGGGGTGGGGGGAGACAATTAGTCATTACTTTGTATTGTCAAATTCACATTGGTTGGAAATTCTTATTACATGGCGACAAATTTGCACTTTTCCCCCGGTTGAAAAAGTACATTCTGATTACCAGCAAACTTGTTCAACTGTACCTTAACATCATTCATTAAGTATAAGTGATGCCTTTTGTGAATACGTTATACATACAACCGACGACAATGGGCCTTTCCCATGCGGTGGGGATTTAAAATTTGACGGTTGTACACAAATATAGATTTTTTTCAACGCACAAAAATGTCCTAATCATTAATATTTGTGATATAGTTATTGAAAAATCTTAATTTAAAGTTTTAAAATTGAATTTTTTCATTGGTCAGTTTCATGCCTGAAACTGAAATGAAAGTATCCAATCAAATTTGACTGAAGCTGGCAACATTACTTAAGACACTTCAACTACTGTCATACATTTTCTATGACATAAGGCACGTTCTTTATGCTTATAGTTGTTATTGAGCGTTTGTAAACTGACGAAAATGTTTAAAAGCAAAAAGTGTTTTATGCCAAGATGTGGAAAAACGGACGAAAATAACAAGAAAACGTTTATCCTCGTGCCATGGGATCCTATTACAAGAAAGAAATGGTGGGAAGCTGCAGGAATTCCTAAAATGTTACCCAGTACATGCTCAGATGTATACTGTTGCGAAGATCATTTTAAACTCGTTTATACATATTTTTATTTACCTATCTACACTTAACTTGAAATTAATTCAGGAAAAATGGCATTTGTCCAAAATGTCGCTGACAATTCTAACATTTCTAAGGCCTCTTCTTTATTTAAGCATACTTCAACAATTACAACTTCTTTGTTTTCCTCAAAAGCAGGGAAGCCATAAAAAATAAACCCTTTTCTTTTTTGGCACATAGCATCTGAAGTTGTATTTGATAGTAAAATTTTGTTTTAATGATATCCGTAGCAACATACTGTTCCACAGTTTTTGTCAAAAAAGGACATTTTACTTCGACCACATATTCTTCCATAATACCATCTGATGAAGCTGCAAATACTGGATGATCTTTATTAATAAAAATGACAGCTTTACCAATATTTATATTTTTCATTTCTCCTACGACTTTCAAAACTTCTGCTTCTAATTTTTTCCTTCTGATAATGGCTTCACTTTGTAACGGAGCTTGTGCACCCAAAATTCTTTCTGTTAAAAGTCCCTCCTAATGTTTTAGCCGCTTCATAAAATATGGAAGTGGTAATTCTTCCAAATCACATTTCATACCATAATGAGGACTCTGCCTGTAGTTTGGTCTTCCTTTCTATATCTATTATTAATGGTGCCTCTACTACACTTTGGGCAAAGGCAAAGAAATTTTCAGGCGTTTTATCTATATCCGTGTTTATAAAATTCATCCATATGTTGGTTACTGGTAACCAATCTCAAGTCAGGTTCAGAAACTGATTTTCCTAAAATGGTTGCAATATTTTCATCTACCGTATCAGCTTTTGATAACTTGGAACTTTGCTAATAATACTTTGCAGAGGTAACTGAAGGTTCTTCACTATGTCGATGTATCCGTAATAAGAATGCTATGCAATGCTTACAGCCTTCTACAAAACCAACTTTTTTTTATAAGATCATTATGTTACTTTAAAAAGATATTACCTTTTGCAGCAACACAGTCTAAACACTCCCCAGAAAGGATTTCTTCTTTTTTTTTCATCCACCACAACCTTGATGGTATATGGTTTTTTCTTGATTTTATGTTCGGGAGTAATTTTCTCTTGAACGGTGCACAACTTGTTTTCCCGATTTAATTCGACATAACAAACGGCATTGTCTCCATAGGCTTTATCAGAAGATCTACAAAATATAACAAATTAGTATAATGTTTAAAATACCTTTACCTTTTTGTTTTTTTGATGTTTTGATAATGGGCCTTTTCCATGCGGTGGGGATTTAAAATTTGACGATTGTATACAAATATAGATTTTTTCAACGCACAAAAATGTCCTAATCATTAATATTGGTGATATAGTTATTGAAAAATCTTAATTTAAAGTTTTAAAATTGAATTTTTTCATTGGTCAGTTTCATAGCTCGTCACGATGAAAGTATCCAATCAAATTTGACTATAGCTGACAACACTGCTTAGGACTCAATGTAACTTAGGTTATAATGTTATCTAGGCATAGAACTTTAAAACTTCTATATATCTATGTCATTGTTCCTAAGCGACGGAATAGTAGATGGTTTGAATCTCATTCCCATGTTGCCGGTTATACAGAAAATTTAAAATTCAAATTTCCCGCCTTCCAAATCGTTTTTATTTTTTTTTATAAAAAACTAAGAGGATTTAAAAAATTTTTTTTGGGAATCTGTTAATTTTGACTTACTTCATTTAATTATGCATTAAAAATCATGGGAAAGGCCCATTGAAGAATTGAAAGCCAGCATTCGAAACGAAATCACTTCCGAAATGTTGCAAACTGTACGAGATGCTGTTTACGTTCGCTTAGGACACTGTGAAGTTCAAGAAGGCCTTCAGTTTGAGCACTTGCTTCAATCAAGTAAGCATCTCCCATCTAAGAAGTCCTAAGTAGGGTGGGGGAGAAGGGTTAGACGATTTTTCAGGGGCCCTTTTTAGTTTTGCGAGGGACCAAACGGGAGTTATGATTTTTTGAGAATGAGCCCAAGGGGGTCAAACCTGAACTTTTTTAGAGGGCCGAAACCTCGCTAAGAATAATTTTAAAGTCAAAACTGTATTTTTTAATAGAAATTTTTAATAGAAATTACAGACAACATTTTGCACCCTCAATTTTTATTTTTCCAATGTCCCAAATGGAAGTTATCATTTTTTGAAAATGGGTCTAAGGGGGTAAAAAAACATCTTTCTTGGCCAATAACTTATGAACAAATTAAGATAAAGACCTCCAGTTTGCGCAAAAATTCTTCTTTTTTTATGCTCTTTCCAATAATGTATCACAACATAGGGGTTGCTATTTGAAAAAAAACTTGGGGGGATTGGCCGCCCCAGGGAGGGGGGACAAAAATATTAACCCCCCAAAACGTAGTTCCTTTTATGTTTTAAACATACCCTAAGTTTCATATTTCTACCTCCTATCGTTCAAAAGTTATCGGGCCGTAACCGGACTTTTGATGCACCCTGTATAATCGATAGCTTTCTCAACATTTATGTGAAAACATCGGCAATTCATTTCTATGGAATTTTCAAAAATATTTCTGCTATTTTTATATCATGAAATTATTGAGTTATAAGGTGAAACAAGTCCAAATACTTGTTGAATAGAAAAAAAATCAACCTTTAATCAGAACTTGGAAAGGATGACGATAGATTATTAACTTGTATCAATTTTTAAAACAATCAATCAAGATTAATTCAAAGATGTTATACTCAAACATTAAATACTTGTAAAATGACAAATAAAAATTCAATCGAAATAATCTGGGGTCTGAAGACGTAGAAGAATCGATAATAATCCACACAACCTGGCGGAATCTCTTTCGAAATATTGAAGAAATTGAAGAAAATCCCCAAAAAAATTGAAAATCCGTCAGTGAGCAGTGTGAGAAATAAAATCTTTACTAAACATTTTTTTAAAATCTCAGGTTTTTCAGTTATTTCCCCGAACTAACTAATTCATATCCGAAAATACAAAATACAAAAAAAGTAACTGGCAGGTTCTTTAAAAAACTAAAGAAATCTTGAAACTTGCTTTGAAATTTTCTGAAATGACCTGAAATCCTCAAGAAGCGAACGGAATATAAAAATTAAATAATCGACAGAAATACACAAAGCACCAGAATCCAAACGAATTCGCAAAGAACGACAATAGGAAATATAAAAAACGCTACGCAACTAAAAACACACAAAAAACATACGAAGAATTAATTTGAAATTTCACAGAACATTTGAAGCATATAAAATCATACAGAAACTATGATGACTGTTGTTGCTGCACGCAACAAGGTTAGAAGTTTCGGTTTACTTTTTATTTTCTCATCGGTTTTAATTTTACGCGCGTTCGAGACGCATACGGTTTCCAAAATAAGACGTAAAAGCAAGTACTATTTCGAGTCCGCGTTCCTAGAGCCGACGACAGCAAGATCGCCTTTTTCACCGACAGGGTACCCTGCATCTCTGTCAAGAAGCTCCAGGTTAGTGACAAAACTTGCATAACTGAAAATTGTATGCGATCGCCTTCGCTCCGGTCTTTCCGTTTAATTACATCAATTTATGTGTCGCCAAAGATCATACAGTCCACATTACTTTCAATTTCGTGCGGCAAGATAAAATGGTCCTTCGAGCCGGATAATTTCAGAACGGCATTCAACAATTTGTTATGCATTTCAAATATTTAGGATTTCCGATAAGTTGAATCCTATAATTCGTTTCCTTTCTTTCTTGTCGCATTTCGGGGTCCGAGATATAATCTCGTTTCATTTAATACCGTATCAGCAGGTGCTTATTATCGCTGAATTCGTCTGACGAGAAAACAAGCGATTTATTTTCATTTCGTGGTCGAATTTGTATTAGGAAATATTCGCCCGATTCCGATCACATCTGCATTCACGATTTATTTCCAACTCGTTTTATATCACATTTTCCACGGTCAAATCGTTCAATTTCATTACTTGTTTTTCAATAACTGATATTCCGAATTGAACTTATTTTTGCGAGATGGGACCTGAACTAAAAACGTTACTATTTAAACGGAAATCATCTGCACAGCGGATCACCGAAGTTTACAAATCGGGAATAAAAGCGTCACAACAAGCAACTATTGAAAACATCGAAATTTTTCGAGTTAAATTTCAAGATTTACCTTCAGCATTCGAGCGGTTCAGTAAATGCCATAACGATATTATTGGTTTGGTTCGGGAAGATGAGGAGTTTGAGGTTGAGGATGCGATTCGACGGGAGGTTAAGTCATTTTATTTTCAAGCAAAAATGCACTATAATTTGATCTGCAAGCCTTTAGACGACGAGAATGCTGATGGGCTGCAAGAAGTTTGGCTGCTTCTAAATCTGGTGAAACGCAATTCCTGCGACCTGAATTACTTCCAGTATTGAATGTGCCCAAATTTAAGGGAGATTTGGATTCCTGGCCATCCTTTTTTGATATGTTTAACCAAATCGTGCATAATAATACAAACCTTAGCGATGCTTCGAGTTAAAATATCTTTTTTCTTATCTAGAAGATGAACCTCGCAGACTGCTGGGTGGTATTACAATTTGTCACTCTAATTATGCAATTGCTTACAGAAAGTTAGTAGCTAAATATCAGAATAAACGCCATCTTGCTACAAATGCTTTGAGTTCATTAATGGGTGTATCATGTAAAAATGATTCTCAAAAAGAATTAAGAAAAATTCTGGACGTATTTTCGGAATCATTGCAGACGTTGCGAAATTTGGGATTCAATACAGAGTCCTGGTGTTGCGTTTTGTTTTATATGTTATTGGAAAAATTTTCGATGGATATTCGCAGACTTTTCGAAATTCAGTACGTTTCTGAGGAAATTCCCACCTTCCAGCAACTTTACAAGTTTTTGGAGGATCATTGTAGGGCTCTGGAATCTATTCCTGTTGCAAAATTCAATAAAAATCAGGGCTCGACGAATGGTTATTTCAAGAAATTTGAGTCACAAAAACATAGCCGATCTCAGACGTTCAGTACTCAATCCACAAAAATTTCATGTTATTTTTGTAAAGATCCACACGTGTTGTCAAGATGCTCTAAATTTATGGCGAAGCCCTTAGCTGAAAGAAATAATTTCGTTAAACAGAACAAACTCTGTCAAAACTGTCGTCATCAGAGTCACGTGACGATAAACTGCAGGTCACGCTTTCGTTGTAGAATCGAGGATTGTCGTGGTAAACATCATAGTTCCTTACATGTTGCGATGATTAAAAGCGGTCTAGAGAATGTTACAATTACTCATGATACACAGAATTTTCCTCCCACTAGCGGCCATAAAGAGACGCAGTGTAACAGCACCAGCTTGAAGGTCTCACAAAACCTTCTTTTCGATGACACCGCAAATTTACTAGCCACCCCAGTTGTAGACATTTTCGATAAATATGGTTGTGTTCAACCCATTCGAATTACGTTAGATTCTGGTAGTACTGATTCCTTCATAAGCGAACGATGTGTGCGCAAACTTAATTTGACACGTATACCTTATATTACTACAATTCATGGTTTGAACCAGATGAGATGAGATGCGAAGGCGGAAGAGATTTTCAAAACTACGGTTTCAAGAGATCCTATTGGCAGATTTATAGTATCGTTACCTTTCAAGAATGGTGAACCTGATTTGGGAGATACCTTCACACAAGCCCAACGTCGATTTTTTCTGTTAGAGAAGAGGTTACAAAAGAATACAGAAATTTATGCTGCTCATCGAAAGTTTATGCAAGATTACAAAGATCAGGGTCATATGTCTTTGGTGTCACCCGATTCTTCTAGGTTTGACGCCTCATGCTACTTACCACATTATTGCGTAGTCAAATTAGATGGTGATACCACAAAATTCAGAGTTGTATGGGACGGAAGTGCAAAAGGAAAGGGAGGTAACAGTTTGAATTCGTTTCTCTTAACCGGTCCCAAATTACAGAAGGAAGTAGGTTCGCTTCTTCTTCTTTTTCGATTATACCCAATAGTTTTCATTACTGATATCGTGGGTATGTTCAGACAAATCTTAGTTACTCCTGAACACAGGAATTTTCAAAAAATTCTATGGACATTCCGATCGGATGAACCCTTGTCAGAATGGACCTTGAATACCGTTACTTTCGGACTTAGTTCTAGTCCATTTTTAGCTATGAGAGTTTTAAATTTATTGGCTGAGCTTGAAGAGGACATATTTCCATTGGCAAGTAGAATAATTCAATCACAGACCTTTGTTGATGATATAATAGGTACCAGCTCTTCCCTGACGGAAGCTCTATGCCTGCAGAAGGAACCAGTGGCGGCTCGTGGAAAAAAGAAATGGGTGTTCTGCAATCGAATTCACAGAAATAGACATTATCTTTAAAATTGAGAGTGTGCGTGGTGACAAGTTCGAGACTTCTGAATAAATAAAAGCGAAATTCAAAAAAAAATTTATTACACTTACAACTTGACTTACTCATCTTTTATAAATTAATTCAATCCTTCGTGATTTTTTAGAAGCGAATTTGTCGATAACTTTTCCATTGAAATTTTCTATTTCTCCAATCATCTTTTTTTCGATGGACAGCATGGAGAGAGCGTTTAATCTATCTTCAAGCATAGAATTCCTAAAAAACGTTTTTATTCGTTTTAAAGTTGAGAAGCATCTTTCAGCTTCAGATGTCGTCATTGGGATCGTAGCAAGAATTTCTAACAATTTTTTGTTTCACAAAATGTTTCTTCTAAATTGTTTTGCATAATGAATTTTAAGAATGACACAGCGCCTTTTATACTTCTGCAGTCGCTTCTTGAATAGATTACTGATAATTCAGTACGTAAACGTTCTCTGTTCAATCCTGGATAGAATATACAAGTCATTTCTAAATTGTTGAAAGGAAATTCATTTTGATACCTTGGGAAGTTTTCAGAAAAAAATAAAGAAGCAGTTTGAAGATGTCCAGTGAAGGAAAGTCTGTCGTGCACGGTGGTAACAATTGCATCACACACTTTGATAGCGCTGATACGATTAGGATTTGCATTTATTGGAAAATTTAAACGTCTTTTTTTTGACATTGAAATTTCAGGGTTTTCATTATAAATCAATCTACTCGCCTCATCAATAATATCATCGATTGAGGTCCTCACTTTTGTAATATTTTCTTCAAAAATATTAATGGCATGTTGTGCTATAGTTGGTTCAATTTTCCTTTGTTGAAATTGGTTGAAAAGAATATCTACATGTGGCATAACATGATGAAAAAAGCTCAACCAGAAAACGAAGATTGGATCGTTCAGCATTCGTCTGATTCCGGAAGCCGCACTGGCTACGTTTCTGTTCATAATATTTGATTCAATTTCTTCCATGCATTCAATTAAAGAATTCCTATGTTCGAAGAC
Source organism: Novius pumilus (assembly GCA_020654155.1). NCBI lineage: Eukaryota > Metazoa > Arthropoda > Insecta > Coleoptera > Coccinellidae > Novius > Novius pumilus. Next base: position 630,618 of record JAIFOV010000009.1, read on the forward strand.
AACATTTACAGTTCGAATATTGAAATTCCAACGAGTAGAAGCTCCGTGAGGAATTTTTCTTTTAACAATCCTATCCAAAACTGCAATCCGTTGTGGTGAATTACTGAAAAATCCCGGAATGTCATGAAGATTTCCAAAAAATACTCGAACTTGGGGGTTGATAGATGCAGCATTAGAGATAATCAAATTTAGTTGGTGTGCGTAACAATGAATAAAATGCGCAAAAGGATATTTCTCTTTAATTTTCGCCTGAACCCCTGAATGTTGTCCACTCATTACAGCGGCTCCGTCATAGCTTTGGGCAATCAGTTTTTCCGGGATTTTTCCAGAATGGGATCAAGAATTTGTCGTAGGTGTTTAGTAAGAGTTTCAGCATCAAGTTTTTCTGTTATCAGATAACCCCAAAAACGTTCTACAGGTTCTGAATTCCGCATGTATCGAAAAACTACAACCAATTGGGATTTCGCAGAAACATCTGTTGTTTCATCAGCCATAATCGCTAAAAATGTAGCTGCTCTTATTTCAGACAATATTCGTTCATGACAAATCTCAAGCATGCATTCAAGTAAATCGTTTTGTATTTCTTTGGACGTACCTTTAAACACGGCGTTGTTCTTCAAATGGTCAGCTAAAAGTTTATCGAGCTCTGCAGAAAAATTAACTAACCCACGAAAGATTCCAGGATTCTCTGATGAATCCGTTTCATCATGGCCACGGAGAGCTAATTCAAAAGCACCACAAAACTTTATGCAGTCTATAATTTTTGAAAGGGCGTACCTATTCTGTGCCACTTTTTCGTTGTATTTTTGAATGTGCAGCCAATATGACGAATCTAGCTGCTCTGCGATATTGACCTTTCCTAATAATGCCAATTCCATTTGATTGTGCATATGGGTTTTGAATTTTCATGTTTTTCATTTTTTCACTCAAATGGATTAAGTCGGTGACACCTGTCCGCGACCATGAATTTTCACCAATGAAAAGTACACAGGCAAAACAATATAGGGCATTTTTTTTGTTATATCCGCAAATCCACATATTCCGCGAATATATTTCTCGGTGAAAATGTCTTTTATAGGATTTTTCCCGACTAGAACCGGAAGCTTCTATGTTGATGTCTGGAAGAGGCCTACCATTTTCTTTAATTTTTACCTTTTCTTCGAAAGCATATTCGCTGAATTTCTTAACGTTGATGAAATTGTAAATTAAATCAACCGCAGTAATATCTATTGTTAAAACAAAATAAGAAAACAGAAAGTCGATGCGACAACGACCGAATGAACGCACTATTCAAATACGTAATATACAGTAGTCGATTGTGATTACACGACTGCAAATTTTGCAGTCCAAATCTCCCATAAAGCATCGCACGTTAGCCTACTGGGGAAGAGGTGAAGCGGGGATTGGCGAGGGTGTCCATAGGAGACGACAGAACATCGGTGTCGCCCAGATAAGATGACGCTAAGAAAACGTTCTGTCACGTTGAATATCGTGCTGGTTTGGTCTAGCGAGTCGCCGTCGAATGCTGCCAACACATGAGACGACTTTTAAAGACAATTTTAAAAATAAATATTTAAGAGTTATCTATTTTGCTGGAAATTATTGGCGGTTCTGCAGCTCTGCAGCACATAGGCACCAGCCGCCCCTGGAAGGAACTCATTGAATTGTTGAGATTGGAAGGTTTCGAGTTGCGAAAATGGGCGCGCAACGTAACAGAATTGTTGGCTAGCGTTCCGGAGTCTGATCCAAAAATTCCGTTATCGTTCGATAAAGACGAACCTCGATTCATCAAAGTTTTAGGAATTGTGTGGTATCCTGACACGGACTGTTTCGCCTATCAACATAAGAGAAGCGATCGATTATCGTGTACAAAAAGATCCGTCTTATCTGATATTAGTAAATATTTCGATCCTTTGGGATTATTGTCTCCAGTCGTACTCTCTGCTAAATATATAATGCAGCAAATATGGAAGACTAAGGTCGATTGGGATACTCCCTTGCCGCTTTCATTTTCGGATTCCTGGACTCGCTTGAATTCGGAACTGGAAACCATCTCAAAAATCTCATTACCCAGATATGTCCTCGTCGAAAATTATACGAGATGTGAGTTGCATGGCTTCAGTGATAGTAGCGAGATTGGCTATGGAGCTGCGATTTTCTTGAGAGTTGAAAGTCACGATAAGGTTACTGTTTCTTTACTTTGTGCAAAAAGCACAAAACTTTATCCATTCCAAAATTAGAGCTGATGGCAGCTCAATTACTAGCAGATTTGATACATTTCGTAGAAAATACTTACGTCGTTATTGCCTGGCTGGATTCATCTCCATGTCGATGGAAAACATTCGTTGCCAATCGGGTTAGTCACATTCAGACCATTATTCCGCACGTTTCATGGAGATACATTCCATCTGAATTAAATCCCGCCGACATAGCTTCTCGTGGTTCAATGCCAGAAAATCTATTGAGTCAAATTTTGTGGTGGTATGGCCCACCGTTTCTTTCGCTTGCACGACAAAAATGGTGCGAACAAGGGTTTTCAAGACAAAACATCGAATCATACGCGGAAATCGTGTCTAACGAGGAATGAAAAACAGTTTTTACCACTACGAAGGTCGCCGAATCATTAGATCGATTGTTAGACAGGTATTCAAATTTATTTTCAATACAGAAAATTCTAGCACATTGTATCGGATTTTTCGTAAACTTTCGTTTGCGTAATACTCCAATAGAACGTCTTTCGGGTAAACCGACTACTGACGAATTGGAAAGGGCGCTTATGTGGCTTGTAAAGCATACGCAAAATTCAGATTTTTCGGACATTATCGAAGCCATCAATAAAAATAAAACTTTACCAAATCAATTTAAAAAATTAGCTGTTTTTATAGATAGAGGTGGTCGCCTCAGAAATTGTAACGACCTACCATTAGCCAGTAAACATCCATTGTTATTGCCCGGTTATCATAGATTAAGCGATCTTCTCATAGAATATTTTCATAACAAATACTTACATCCAGGCTAAAAACTTTACATAATCTTTTGTTACAACAATTTTGGATTATCTCTGCTAGAAAAGCCATATCGAGAACGATCCGTTCGTGTATAAAATGCTATAGAGTGTTGCCCAAAGCGTATAGTCCACCCGTCATGGCAGATTTGCCTGCCTATAGAATTTCTCAACTATTTGCGTTTTCACACGTCGCTCTCGATTTCTGTGGTCCTTTCTGGATCACACCACTAAGGGGTAGAGGGAATAAAAAGAAATTCAAATCGTATGTTTGTGTATTTGTATGTTTGGCGACAACTGCAGTTCATTTAGAACTAGCGGTCGATCTTTCTGTGGAAGGTTTTATTTCATGTTTCCGAAGGTTTGTAGCCAGACGTGGTGCGGTAGTTTTTGGTTATAGCGATAATGGCACGAACTTCGTTGGCGGTTACAATCATCTTCTAGATTTGGCTAGACAAGCGTCAGAAAAACTTTCTTTCAAGTGGAAATTCGCATCGCCATCGGGGCCTCATTTCAATGGGTTAGCGGAAGCTAGCGTTAAAAGTTTGAAAGCCCACTTGATACGCGTAGTTGAAGATCAAATTTTCTCCTATGATGAAATGTTAACGGTCATAAGTGAAATTGAAGCAGTACTCAATAGCCGCCCTTTATATTCGCAATCCTCCGATCCACTTACACCATCGAATTTTGTTACTTTAAAGAATCTAGTTCCTACAATTCCCGAACCAGACTTATCTGCTTTAAAACTGAATAGGTCGAATCGATGGCAACTAGTCCAGAAATTGCTCGCACACTTCTGGAAAAGGTACAATTCGGAATATCTGAATACTTTGCAACAACGATCCAAATGGAGTAAACCATAAATAGGAGCGAAATTGAACGATTTGGTATTGATCAAAAATGAAAATACTTCACCCTTAAAGTGGCCGCTGGGCAGAATTTTCGAAGTCCATCCTGGTCAGGATGATTGTATTAGAGTCGCTACAGTAAAAACTGCGAAAGGACTACTTCGTAGACCAGTGATCAAAACTATGTCCTCTTCCTTCTTTGAAATGATTCAATTTTCACGCTTTCTTTCTTTCTTTCTTTTACTTATTCTTTATTTTCGGGAATAATTTAAAACATTCGTTTTGGTGGCCAGTTATGTTGCTGCACGCAGCAGGATTAGAAGTTTCGGTTTACTTTTTATTTTCTTATCGGGTTTAATTTTACGCGCGTTCCAGACGCATACGGTTTCCGAAATAAGTCGCGACAAGACGTAAAAGCAAGTACGATTTCGAGTCCACGTTCCTAGAGCCGACGACAGCAAGATCGCCTTTTTCACCGACAGGGTACCCTGCATCTCTATCAAGAAAATCCAGGTTAGTGACAAAACTTGCATAACTGAAAATTGTATGCGATCGCCTTCGCTTCGGTCTTTCCGTTTAATTACCTCAATTTATGTGTCGCCAAAGATCATACAGTCCACATTACTTTCAATTTCGTGCGGAAACAACTGTAAAAATGCAAAAAAACTGGAGAAATGGAGTAACTTTGTGCATGAGTCAGAAATTATGCTTAAATCCCCGAAAAAAATTCAAAAATTCTTCAATTCGAAATGTTATCTGAATTGTGGATTCCATAAAATTCTGTTTTTTTGTTGAAAATTGTTAGTTTTTCGGTTATCATTTTGATCATGAAACGTCCAACAAAACATTTTCAGAAACCGGGAGAAAACTGGAGAACAGAAGATTCCAAAAGAGAAAATTCGTAGAAAAATAGTATTTTCTATAACATTTTTGAAATATTCAAGACCCACTTTAATATATCCCGAAATAGCTTGAAAATTCAATAATGACAAAGAGGATTGAGAATGAGTTGGCTTTCACGGCCGTCGTTTAATGTGGAATCACTTCCAGAATTTCAATGTCATATTGTTTTGAACTATTTTTCAAGAATAACCCTTCATTTATTTCTATCTAATTGAAGAACTGAGAAAATTCCTTTCTGATTTTCTCAAATATTTCAAAACTTCATATCAATGTGTAAATTTTCACATAATATTTTTGATTAGTACGTATACAATTTCGCAGAGATTTCTTATATATTTGTAGAACATAAAAAAGCATGTTTAAGAATTTTTTTTAACTGACGTAATTTTGAAGGAGTTTTTATTCTACAGAAATTTCAAAGAACGTTCATTCAGTTCCCTATATTTTCGATTCATTTCTAGAAGATTTCAAAACTATGCGCAAATTCTTGAGAAAATTTTTTGAGAACATCTTCCAAATTTCTAAACAATTATAAAACATTCCTGAGTTTTTGAAGTGTTCAAGGAAAGCGAGAGAAAACCCGAACATATTAAACGATTTTTGCGTCAAATATTTTTGAAGGATCTCGTCGACCTGAACATTTCTGAAGAAATACAACTCGTTTAGAGAATTTCCCAAAGTTATACTGCGTAAACCAACCAAAGACAGAATCACTTAATTTTTCAAACAAAATATTAAATGATTTTACCGGAACTTCCATTGCTGTTGTATGAAATCATGATTTGCGAGAAAACTTCAATTTGGTATAGATTTGTCTCATTTGCTTTTGTGGGAAATGTGCTTATTGTATGTCGTATGATTTATGAATGTTGAATATTTTCGGTGTTATGGATGGGATGAATGGAGTAGAAATGTAATTTTTTTTGTTGTCAAGATTTTCTTGATTTTTCTTGTTGGCATTGTGTTATGGATGTTGTATACCCCGCCAAGAATCAATCCTGGTTGTGCCACTAATCTCAGGCCTGTAAAAAGGAGATGTCTGTCAGCTTTTTGGTTAATAATAGTTCACCCAAATGCTAAAGTGGGATGTTTAACAAAATAAATAATGTGTTTGAATTTTCAAATGTTGCAAACTTTTCTTAGAACGAATTATCACTATTCATGAAACAATGATGAGATGTCTGCAGTTCGAAAAGTGGTAACGAAAATACCTAGTAATCAATGATTTTATTTTTGATCAGCCTATATTACTAAAAAGTTCCAAAGTGCGATTCTTTTTATTCATTATTTATTCAATGGCGATAATTGGGGTTGAAACTGGGTTGTGTTGGATAAGGTGAATTATTCCCACTGTTCCTGGGTGGTGTTCCAAAGGGTCTGTGAGGGTCCTTGTTGACTTGATTCTGCTGTTGGTTCGGGTAGCTGGGCACATTGCCAAATCTATTGGGCTGATTGTTTGGATAGTTTGGTCTACTACTGTTGTAATTTTGGGTAGGATAATTGGGATAGCGGTTATTAGAGTTATTGTAATTATTTCCGAATGATTGATTTATCCCGTTCACATTGGAATTGGTGGGGTTTCCGAAAGGCTGATGGGGATTTGAAACTGGTCTTGAGTTACCGAAGGGTTGATGAGGATTTGCGACGTTATTATTAGAAGGCTGTGACGGATAACGATTGATGTTCGAATTTGGATAATTTGGATAAGAAGAATTAAAATTTTGATTTGGGTAATTGGTTGGATAATTAGCGGGGTATGGGTATCGGGTGTTTTGCGAGCCGAAATTTTGGTTTGGGTAATTATTCGGATTATTATTGGGATAATTGTTAGCATAGCCATTGTAGGTCAAGTTATAAGGATCCGTTCCAATCGGGAAATTGTTGTAATTTCCTGGGTTAGGGTTTCTGTTGTTTGGTTGTCCGGGTATGTTGTATACGTTTCGATTGTTGTAGTCCGTCACACTATTCAAATTTGGATATAAATTTGAACCACCATGTGATGTTTGATGAGGTGCCGGATCTGAAACATGTTGACTTATTGAATGATATCATATTGAATCTTCAAGATATACATTTCCAAAAATTCAGGACAATGTCACACTTTCAACATTAGCCGATAAAAGTTCGACAGCAATCAATGTGATTCACAAAATTTAGTTATCGTCATAAAAATCGTTTCGAGAATTGAAACGGGTTGAGCGGAACTTGGCTGTCTTTGGACAACTGATCAATGTCATAATTTCAAAACTAATCGCGAGAAGCTTTGCACCACTCAAGGTGATTTACAAAAATATTTAATTATCGCCAGTTCAAATTAGCGCAGCTGCGTTCGAGATATTTACTTTTAAAAACTTTGGCGCATGTCAAAAGTCCAGAACTAGACACGCGGAGTCCGGAGCTGTCGCAGTTGATATAGCAATGGTTCCGCAATGTTAAACTAGCCGAGTGGACCTCCGCAGTAATTAAGACATTTTCAAAAACATTGGGCTCTGTCACAATTCGAAAACGAGATGAGCGTAGCTTGGCAGTGATCGAAGTAATTTAGAAAAAATTAAGTTGTTAATAACACTGTTTTTTATCGGGTGTAACGGCCGACGTCTGTTGGAATTGCTTCCTAACGTTTCGCTTGCACGAGTGGCAAGCTTCCTCAAAGGTGTCGCCGTCTCCGATGCACTAATGAAACTAATGAAAGCATCGGAGATGGCGACACCTCTGAGGAAGCTTGCCACTCGTGCAAGCGAAACGTTAGGAAGCAATTCCAACAGACGACGGCCGTTACACCCGATAAAAAACAGTGTTATAGTGAACGTGGGCCGTGAAAGCTTGAATCAATACATCAATTAAGTTGTTGATATAAAAATTGTTTCATGTTTTCCAACTAGCCGTTCGAAGCTCATCAGTGACTAAGTTATTTATTTTGAAAAAGTGGCCCATGTCATATTTTCTAAATTGCTCAAGCAACAAGCAAGAAGTTAATGTGTGTTATAGAATAATCTCAAACTACCCCGTCACGAAGGTTGAACCTAAAAACCCCTCGTCTGGATACGTTGATAACTTACATGTGGAATCCTCTCCTAATATCACGGTGGATGTAGCCAACAAAAACATAGATGTACCCAACAGGTTCATTTTATTTCTGAAATATAAAGAAAATATATAATATAATAATTTCAGTTATAAACTCACAACTTTCTGAATAATTTAATGAAATGTCATTTTAATAAATATAGGTATTCATGAAATATTCGTTTATTGAAATATTGGTTATAATCAAATATTCCTATAGAAGGAAGATTTGGTTTCTGATTCATAAATAATATGTAATAGAAAAAATAATGGCAATGAACTCAAAATGCTTGAATTAATTCTCTCGGTGCCTTTGTTAGAAATGGTATTTCCGACATTCGATAATATCATATGGAGCTTTCCTTGAACTCGAATGGAATAAAGCAAAGTTGTTCTTCGAAATGAAATACGAAAGGAAAACTTTCGTCATTTCTTGGAAATTATTCCCAGATTCATGGTTTTCTAATTCGCTCTAATGATGGCAACGAAGCGGCTGTATTGCTTACTACCTACTAACTTGTTCACCTTGACACTGGTCAATGTCTTAGAAATTATGAAGTTCGAAAAAAAGATTGCGTTACTTAACGGTCTGATTTTCAAAAATATACTTCTGAAAAATGGATATTTTTAAATAGATAAATAAATAAAAAGAATGCAGAATAATTTTGCAATGAATGACATGTGAAAGTGAGCTCTTGACGCTCTTCTCGAAAATCAAAGTTACATAAAAGTGGTTATTTAGGTTATTACCACGAAAAATTATATATTCTCTAAATCAAATTCTGCATAAAAAGGTTTACTTCATTTTTTCTGAATGGAACTTGTTAAGAAATCGAAATGTTCAAAAAAGAGTTTGAATACATTTTTTTTTGAAAATAATTTTCTATGCCCGAATTGCCGATGCTTAACCACAAAAAAAAACATTTATATTGAGATTGTACGCATTTCCAGAAAAATCTTGATCCTATGTCTTGAAGGTGCCAGTTTCCGAGAAACCCTAATGGTAGGGTCGGTATATAAATGTGCGTTGAGACGCACAGGTAGTTACATCGTAGAAAAATGGGTAAAGAAAATAAAGGGGCGAAGAAAGAAATTTCAGTCCCCACATATTGACAAGAATCCAAAAGAGCACAAGTAGTTAGTACGAGTCAGAGGATATGAGCTTAGCCGTGAAATGCCATTCACAGATATAACGCTGAACGTGAAATGTGATTTGCGGTGAACGTTATTTTTGAAATTTCACAGAAAAAAGGGTCCTCACAATCAAAAAAAAAAAAATTATTAATTCAATTTATTATTGAACGTAATCAATAATTAAATACAATATAAAAAATATATTAATATCACTACGACGCAGTTCCGCTAATCCAAATCTTCAACAAAACGACACGTACGTATCTATTGTCTGATTACCTTGCGAAATATAATGGTTACATGAATGATAAATAGTCAACCTTAAAATTCTCGACAACAAAAATAAGTTATGCATTTTTCTCAAATTTCACTCAACAATAAAATTAGAGAAAAAACTGAAAAACTCTATAAGTCCAAATGCCAATAGACACTATAACTAAGGTAATCGTTACCTTATTCAATAATTATTTAATTAATCTAATAATAATTATTTATAGTATCTAATGGCATTTCAACTTATAGATTTATTTCAGTTTTTCTCAAATTTTATTGTTCAGTGAAATTATATTGCTCATACTACGACTATACAAATTCATTTCCAACGTATCTATTAACTATGTTATGGTTCGAATTACATATCAAACTATTCTAATGACAAGCACTTAATTATGAGGGTGGTAATCATAACGAAAGCGCAAAATTATCCTTCACAATGTAGCACTTATAACGAAATATTTGGAAAGAGCATTTATGCGAAAAAATTATGAACGAACGGGAAAATTTAGAATTATATGCGGAGACTAATTAAAATTTCATAGAAGGAATATTAATTTATCAGTACAGTAGAGGAGCAATTCTCCAGCTGTACTGTACTCCACCCTAAAGCTACTACCTCCCCCCTATGTAACGCACCGTAACGTTTTTGGACACCCCCACCCCCCACGTAACGTAACAGCAAGTATATTTTTGTCAATGCGCATTCTAAATGGGATCGTTTGGCACTCATACTATCTCGCGCCGTTTAAACATACCTTAATAAATTACAAAAACTGATATCACAGAAAATATATAAAATAGATGTTCGATATACAAAAACAACAAAAAAGGCTGTCTCGTTTTTGCATTTCTTGAATAAGGAATAAAATGTTACGTTACTGACTCATTAAACCCCCCTCCCGACCTTATAACGCATCGTAACGTTTAACTAGACCCCCTTCCCCCACAATGCGTTACGTAATATTAAAATGGCCCCAAAGATCAATCAATTTACCGAAAAAATGCTTAGATAATAAGGCACGATGTCGCTTGCTGTCAATGCATTTCCCACATTGCTTAGCGAAATTCGTCTGAATGAGATGTAAAGAATTCGCATTTATATATTAAGGTCAAGATCGCGAATATATTCGTTTAGGTCGCATTTCACTATTAATATTTCACGTTTAGCCTAGGAATATCTGCGCAGTCGCGAATATGTTCGTTAAGTTCACGTTTAATAAACAATTCACTACTATATTTCACGGCTAAGGGTTTCGTTCTGCGCAGTCTCGAAGTAGCACCTAAGTTCATAATTTGATCAAAGAATATCTTAATACTGAACAAGAAGCGTCATTCTCGGTAATTCACGTACAAAATCATATTAACAGATTTTTGTGACCTTGAGCGACTTTGGCGAACCTGCGCAATAACAAAACGCGAAATGTACGGATTCAGGAATATATTCGAATTGATTATCGTTAATTTAAAAAGGATGGAAACAAATCAGACATGAAGTTTTGATTTGTGATTAACACAATAAATTTTCAATGAAGAAGAACCATTCATCTCAAGTAACTTCGGAACATATTTCCGTCGTCCCGTTAAATCCGGTCCTGGCAAGTTTTAAAGATGTTTTAGCGCCATAGTGAAATCTTATTTCTTATTGGTGCGAAATCAGCTGTTTATGTCAATCCGTTTTATTTGGTGAACCTGCGCAATAAAAAATCGATACGAATTTTGCGTGGGAGTACATACTGAACAAAAAGCGTCACTCCCACGCAAAATTCGTATCGATTTTTTAGTGCGCAGGTTCACCCATTTAAATAGATTGACTGAAACAGCTGATTTCTAACCAATAAGAAACAAGATTTCACGAAGAGCGCCTTTCACCAAAAGTCAATTAATGTACCTGGCAGTTGAAACCAGTTTTTGCATTGACATATTTCGACTATCGGGACGATAAACTCTAATCGAGCGGTAGTAGTGTTGGTGAAAGACGCCCTAAGGTGCTAAAAGCCTTTAAAACTTTCGAGGACCGGATTTAACGGGACGACGAAAAGATGTTTCAAGGTACACGAGATGAATGGTTTTTCTTCGCACAAGATTTGTTGTGTTAATCAGAACTCAAAACTTTCTGATTTGTTTCCATCCTTTTTGAATTAACGATAACCAATTCAAATATGTATCGGTGCGTTTAACGTTTTGTTAGTGCGCAGGTTCGCCAAAGTCGCTCAACGTCACAAATTTCTGTTAATATGGTTTTGTACGTAAATTACCGAGAGTGACGCTTCTTGTTCAGTATGTAGACATTCTTTGGTTTGACTTGGACTTCGTAACGTATTAGTGAACGTCCAATGATATTTCACTTGTAGTGAAACTTCGATCATCTCTGGAAGATATTGTCAGTCACTTTCAATTGGACGTCACTTGTCCACAAGTTCGTTACTTTAATAAAGTTATACTACATTATCGAAAGGTGTATATTTCTTATACCTCAAAAACTTAACATCCACATTTGTCGATTAGTTGCGAGAGACTTGGTTTCATTCAGACGGAGTAACGTAATTTCGCGTCAAGAACGAAAGTTGGCCTTCAAAAAACCCTTTTCCAAAGGGCTTGGAATTTAATGGATTTTTGTCGCATTAAAGTACTAACGGAAAGGATAATCGGTGAGGTGGTATTGAATTGAAATTGTTTTTATGTCCGAATTTTCGAGTAAAACTGATTGTTTTAAGTAAAAATGCGTCACCATAGTAGAAATTCATTATTGAGAAACATCAAAATTTAAAATTGAATCATAGATTCAAGAATAATGATTGGTCTGTGTTTTGTCCAGGACGCAGTTACTCGCATTTTATAATAGTACAAAATCTGATAAAATATTCAACACAAAAAGATCACTGATTTAAAAATAAATTTGGCAGTTTGACTAACTGAATTTATTTAGAGTCGAAAATCTAGGCGACTGCGGCGAAATATTCGAGCCACATTATACGATTAACAAATAAGTATTCCAGACAAGGCCGCTGATTGAGGATAGGAATAATGGAAAAGAGATGCCATACCATTCCCAGCCTCCCCCGAAAACAAAGATTAGGGGCTCTCCAATACCAGACGGAAACAACGTGATTAGGAAATAGCATATTTCCTAACTAGTGCGCAAAATAAGGTTTTTTTCGCACGAAAAAATTGTTAATGACGCGACTTCGGACAAGCTTGGAGTCCGGCGATAGTACATTTCATAACAAGTGCGGAAAGTCGATGATTTCATGCGAGTGTCAGTTTGACGAACGAGGCGAAACGAAGCGGAGCCGAGTGAGGCTAGACATGAGCAATGAGAACTGACTTTCCACGAGTAATGAACGACCTTTTTCAGGCGACCACAAAAATAGCATTATACGATAATTACTTTGAGAACGCATAATGAAGATTTCGTCCCAAGTAGCACTGAAAACTTCAATCTTCAGCTTATAGATGGTGTTATAGCGAAAATAATAGATAACTTTATTTGTTTATGTTATTCCGTACCTTTCAGATTTGTCAGCAATAACTCCCTCGAGTTTCTGGAGGGATATTTTTCACTTTGCATGTGATGAACGCGAATCGCATCAAGTTAAGCTGTTCGTTAATGATACGATCTGTTCTGGCAACTCACTAGCGTTATCAATATTTAATGAGATATGCGAACTAAACTTTTCATTTACTTCTATCTACTTGGCGTGGTTTCATTTCGATGCCACCACATTCCTGCACGGATCAAACTGGTTTTAGCCGTGCGGAAAAGACATTGCCGCACAGTTGCATGTAATTGTCAATTTTCTATGGTAGGTAGGCGTGGCGATATATACCACTTTCTTACGTGGTCGCCTGAAAATATATTTTGCCCAAGAGTTGGGAACATTATTTTTTGTACGAGTTATTAATAGTTTTCCATTTTAAAAACATCAAAATTCAAGTAAATACGTCACTCATCATATTTGACTTCAAAGAGTAGACTGACCTATCATTGAGATTACCAGTAGTGCTGAACTATCTTCAACCAACACAACTACGTTTTGGCACTCAAAGTGCATGTGAAGCCGCTGTCCATGAAGCTAGGATGTATAGAGAAAAGAATTCTCCTTTGGATACTTCTAAAATTAAACTTCAAAAATGTATTTAATTGTGTTTCACGAGATGTACTTTTAGCAGAAGTTCAGAAGAAAGTTCCGTCTCTATGTGCTTTTTTGTGGAAATGTTATCGAAATCCTTCTTTCCTACTGTTTGGCGAGAGCGTCATTTCGTCGCAAGTTGGTATACAATAAGGTGATCCTTTAGGCCCCCTTGGTTTCTGCTTATTAATTCATCCAATAATTACCAACCTTGAAGCAGATTTGAACGTATGGTTCATGGATGATAGTTCTCTTTTCTGTGATCATCAAAAGTTTTTAAGAGTTTTGAATTTCTTATGAACAAATATGAAGAAATCGGACTTGAAGTAAATCCTACAAAATGTGAGCTGTGCTTTTGTGGGGAGAATTACCAACCCGTAGTTCTCAATTTCAATACATTCTCTCCAGGAGTCATAGTGACGGAAAAACTTTCTCGTCTTGGTGGTTCGGTGACGAATAATTGCGTAGCCGAGCAATTTCGTAAAAAATCGAAGAGATCGAACTACTCAAGAACCTTAAGAACCTCGGAAGTCAATTTTCATTTTCACTACTAAAACACTCGATTTTCATTTTCACTACTAAAACACTCGATTTTCGTTTTACGAACATTGCCTTTACGGAACTTCCCCTAGCTTTTAAAAGAGATGGACAAAACTAGTAAAAGTACACATGAAGCATTAATTCCAGTTTATGGAACATTGCTTCACTGCCTACTCGTTTTGGGGGATTAGGAATAAGAAAGACTTCAGATTTGCCACTTCCTTGTTATCTAGCATCAGTTCATGAGACCTCATCTTTAGTCAGGAAAATGTTGCCCCAAACAAACTTCTTTGAGTCTCCTATGTATACTGATGCCAACGACAAATCGAATTCCTTGTTCTCAGATCTTGTTACCCCGGAAGCAAATCACGTTCAAAGAATGTGGGAGAACTTCCTAATCCTAAGAAATTATCAACTGGATACAATGGAAGAGAAAGCACTTTGGTTAGCTAATACTGATCCAACAGCATACGCATGGCTCATCGTTTTAACGTCAAGATTCTTAGCAGCGTTCCTGACAAACGATGAATTCCATATAGCGATATCTTTGCGTCTGGCTACAAATTTATATCATCCCTACGCCTGCATTTGTGGCGAAAATGTGGATTCGAATGGCAGAAACGAGTCGTCATGCTTAAAAAGTGCTGGTCGACATTTCCGTCAAAGCCTATTGAATGACCTATTAAAAAGACCTTTATCTTCTGCTCACATTCCATCAGTTTTAGATCCTGCAGGTTTTTCCTTGGACGATCAATTACGACCCGACGGAATGACTCTAATTCCCTGGGCACATGGCAAACATCTTCTTTGGGACGCAACATGCTCTGACACTCTAGCAAAATCTTACTTGCAACTTTCAATCAAAGAATCAGGTGCTGTGACGGAAATGGATGCGAAAAAAAAAACTAAAGAAATATGGAATACTCGTCAATGACTATATTTTCATTCCTTTAGTAGTGGAAACGATGGGGCCATGGAGTAAAAAGAGTAACTTGCTGATTTCAGTAATAGTGAAAAAAGTATCAACCGAAACTGGAGAGCCCCGTTCTCGTCTTTTCCTCACTCAAAGAATCAGCATGGCAATTCAAACAGGGAACGCAGCTTGTGTGTTAGGAACTCTTTACAGATTATATATTGAGGAATCTTAAACGAGAGCGATATTATTGTGAGGTATTTCAACCTCATGTAAGTGATTATAGAGCAATTCCGCTTATTTGCCATAATTATTTTCGAAATACTCCTATTGTACCTGAATGTAATGAAGTTAAATTTGTATATTATAGGAATATCTCACTTTCAATCTTCAAAAAGTCTTCAATAAATTGAATGAATATACATTTAGAGATAAGGCATTTAACGCTGATATCAATAAGGTCTCTGAAGAGGTTTTGAACATAATAACAACTGCATTTGAATCATATTGTCCCGTTGTACGGGAATATGTTAACTGTAGATGGATTACTCCTGAAGTTATTCCTGAGAGTACGAAGTTGAACGACTTGCATTAGTTACGTAGAGTCAGTGGTTCTGAAGGAATACGATCTCGTTACAAAGAGCATAGGGAAAATTACAACATTATCTTGAAAAATGCTGAATTTCGTTACCATGTAGAATTGATTGACAAGTCGAATGATATAAGTAAAACTGTGTGGCGACTAGTAGATGGTGAAATAGGGCGTAGAGTTCAGCTTATTCGGATTGCACTCAAGAGTGAGGCTGGTACTGTGACAGATCCGTTGGAGGTGTCTGAGACTTTCTTAATTTATTTTGTTCGTAAAGCATCTGAGATTGACCTACTCAATGTACCTATAGGTGTATTGTATTTGGTGGGTGTTTGTCGTCCTTTTTCAGACTAATTCTGTCTGAGGAGGTTGTGGGTGGTTTGAGTTTTTGAGCTGTTGGAGCATTTAGTGGGTGTAGTGTACCTGCCAAGGTTTTGAAATTTGTTGTGTCGGCTCTGTCTGATTAATTTGCTGATTTGATAAATCTTTCTGTGACGCGGGGTGAGACAGTATCTACAGAAGGGGTACCCTCCGTATTTTTGTTGTTTATGAATGATTTGTCTACGGATATTGAACACACTTATGCGCGCGATCTCAACTTCAGTTGGTTTCGGGTCAAAATGAGGCTGTAAAAAAATTTTTTACTGCGGCAAAAGAAATAATGATTGAATTGTATATAAACACGGAATGACGGAACGAGTATCGGACTTCATAATTTCCGATCTCACTTCCGCTCAAACTTCTGTATATTTAACGACGAGAAACGAAGGGGCAAGAATAAAAGCTCGAAGTTCTCAAAAGCGATGGTGACTTTTCGGTGAACTCCCACGCACGAATTGGAATGGGAGTCGTTAGAATGTGTTACTGTAGCATCATTTTGGATGTGTCAAACTTTTTTAATTGTTGGCGTTCAAACAAATTCACGTTTACTACGAATATTTTAACTTATGGTTCAATCTCGCCAGTGATTTAACTTTTTGTCTGGAAGGAAAGTAGGTTGATGAAATAAAAACTACAACGTCTATTTTAGAATAGAATAAAAATTGTTTGTTCCATGAAATAACATTTTTTTTTCTCATAGAAATAATACCGGATATTCTTGCATTTTATATTGTATAAATCGATAGTTATCGTTTACCACAGAATCGATTCCGGAAAAAACCCCACTATGATTTTTCCGTTGTTTGGGTGTTTTCGACCGGTCCATTATCTGCATGAACGCAATGGAATACAATATGATTCGTTCGCGTTGCTGCAACTCGAAAACCGGATATCTTCTTTTCTTCGGAATACTACTGTCTGGAAAACCAGATTGACAATGAAACGAACTCTGAATCGTTCTTTGACGTCTCAACCGGTTTTACACAGAAATGCTTTAATTAGACGACGCATTTAGATCATTTGCATACATCATCAGAACCTGACACTTTCCTCCCTTTTTTAAGGGAAGAAAAAAATGCTTAACCTCCCAAGAGAGGTAAAATAAAAAAAATGCGGGAGGTAAATGTTTTCTCCTCCCAGAGCAACTACGATATGAACTGAAAAAATTATGTAACTCTTTGTTACGTAAAAATGATGACACGTATTTGATTGCCAACGGAATTTTGAACTGTGAGGTTTGAAAATGAAAAAACTGTGTCAAAGACAATAATAACTTTTATGTCGTATAAAATTCATATATATGCGTCTGGAGTAAAGTGCGGTTCCCTCATTTGGATGATTAATGCTCTCAGCAAGTCTCATGCATCAAACTTCATTCGCGACAAAACGATTATACCAAGAGAGGAAAGTACCTTGTTACCTTCCGCGCATGACGTTTAATTAATCATCCAAGAGAGAGAACGGTGCTTTCCTCGCGCGAAAATTGTAAAAAGTTTACGAGAAAACAGAAACAAACAAAACAAAAGTTAGAAAGAGAACTTACGGTTCTCTTCAGTATGGTGCCTCCCAAGCTACGAGATGGTACGATGTTATGAGCTTGGAAGTGAAATCGATTTTGTCACTTCGTAGAAAAAAATGGGTCCGTCGCCCTTGCATCCTTTAGGGTCTTTCTATTGATTTCTGCAAAGTGTGTAGTTGGTCGGTTTTTGAAGACTTTCGTTTCCATAGTATCCTTTATCTTTTTCACTTCCAAGCTCATAACATCGTATCAGAGCGGTGAGGTGAGGGAGATATTGGTCGATTCAGATTACAAAAGAAAAAAGGTTTGCTGGATGAAGTGATCACAAACAAATACTTCTGACCCTGTTTTATAGTATACGTTGCATATTATTTTTGTATGATCGAATTATTTTGACTACCTGTGGGTTTACACGACGAGTGCTGAATTTCTTTTCTGGTTATTTCGTTGCAAACTTGAAAATTCAAAATCTAAAAGAGGTTGAAATTGTGAAGAATCGAAATGAGTATAAAAACTGAATAAAAATGGTAAAACTTCATACATTAATGCAGATGCTTATACGAAACACCAGAATTCAGATGAATCTGTAAGGAATGACAATATAAAATACACAAAAACACCACAAGGTGCCTAAAAAAAGGAAACAATCTGGAAAGCACGCAAAATCAAAAAGGATACAAATAATGAAGCCAAAATATCGCAAAATATTTGAAAAATGTAAACCATTTTCGCAGAAAAGGTGCGATCCACCCTCCCAGTTGGTCTTTGCTGAAAAAATTTCAGGTAGAAAGTTAGAAAAGAGATTTGAATGCTACGTTAGTAATCAACCCCATTCGATAGCACGAAATGAAACTAAAATTGAAAATAGTGTACACTTTCTAATTTATCAAATTTTCCAAGTCGGAAAATATTCTGAAATTTTTAATTGAGTTAATGTATCTTGTTACTTTGAAAACATTGTAAAATTGCTAATGGGGTCAATGCCCCTTCTTACTTTAAAAATATTGTACGATTTTGAATGAAGTCAATGCACTTATACTTATAGGTACTTATAGTACCTGGATGACCGAGCGTCGCTCGTTTGGCTTATGTCCTTTATAATACCCTTTAGTTTGTGCATAAAATCTACGAACTAGTAAGTACAGAAGAAAGTATATGCAACGGGAAATAGTGGTGTTATGTCATTGTATCCAAAGAATATTATCCCCAGCTGCATTTATTATTTATAATATAGTAACTAACTATGTAAGGCAAATTTCGGATAGTGTTGCGTTGGAAAACTCGCCTAATTGGAGATGTACCGTAGTTAGTGTTTAAAAAAGGAAACGTTAAATGAAACGAACATATATAATTTCTCAACACGAAATTATATATTATTTCATGAACCATTTTCAGAGCAAACGCTATCTCTTTTCAAAATAGAACGTCCAAGAATATTCATGTTTCTATCTGTCAGTAAATTTTGCTAAGACCATTCATAGATTAATGTTCCATCTGCAGTTTTCTGTAGTCTGATACAATATTGAGAAATATGCATATTTCTTGCTTTCTATACATTTGATTATAATAATCATGAATGAAGGAATAATTGTGACGATTGCATGATAGATATCGATTTATCTGTATCTAGAATACAGTCATGCTCAAACATAACACATTTCTTTATAACGGAGACATAGTCGAAAAATAGTCGAATCTGATTGAAGTAGATGGGTGTTTTGTTTGAATAGTGAGAGAAGTAAGTTACAGTAATCGCATTCCAATTAATTTCAATGGAAGCGGAAACAGCCATTTTCATTCTTTTTTGTCATAAATGTTGTAGAAGTTGTGACGTGTGCTTTCATGGAACATGTTCTTTCAAAGTGTATTCCAAAGATTTCGTTAAATTACGTGTGCAGCTTGCGAATAAATTCTTTGAAAAGGTAAAAAGGGACTTTAACTATTCAGAAGGGGACGCATTAATTAGGTTTTCCAAATTGCTTTTCAAATTTAGAGATCTACCTCACCTATCATATCAAACAATATCAAACATTGGTTACACTACCCTCTACGAGATGGCGCAACTATTTTTGCTTTTTATCCCGAAAACAGCGTGAACGGGAAATTAGGGGAGAATGACACCTAGCTAGATCCATTTTTCATCCCCGAAAGTCCCCGGAGTCATGCTATGAAATTTGAAGATGTCAAGATCCTAGAAAAAGAAGATAAATATAAGAAGATACTTTTCCTCGATATGTGTCACATACATCAACATCAAACCAAAGAATATCTACATACTGAACAAGAAGCGTCACTCTCGGTAATTTACGTACAAAATCATATTAACAGATTTTTGTGACCTTGAGCGACTTTGGCGAACCTGCGCACTAACAAAATGTTAAACGTACGGATTCAGGAATATATTCGAAATGGTTATCGTTAATTCAAAAAGAATGGAAACAAATTAGGCATAAAGTTTTGATTTCTGATTAACACAATAAATTTTGGACGAAGAAGAACCATTCATCTCACTTTGGAACATATTTCCGTTGTCCCGTTAAATCCGGTCCTGGCAATTTTAAAAGGTGTTTTAGCGCCATAGTGAAATCTTATTTCTTATTGGTGCGAAATCAGCTGTTTATGTCAATCCGTTTTATTTGGTGAACTTGCGCACTAAAAATTCGATTCGAATTTTGCGTGGGAGTGACGCTTCTTTGATCAAAACCATGAATAAGAAGACTGACACAAATAATCTCAGCAACATCTATAGTTTTCTTCTGAAATGCGACAAGAGTAGAATTGGACTTGTTTGAATTGTTTTCTCCAGTTGGCATTGTTTAATTATTTTGTAGTTACCTTTATCAATTTTCACTTATCAATCATCTCCCGATGAGGATCGAATTTCCAACGAAATATAGAGTTTTATAACGAAAAGCGATTTTTAATTACTGGTCGAATACTCGATGTCATCCAAAATACAGGGTGACCCATTTTAATCTATGGACCCAAATTTCTTCTAAACTAGGAGGTCTACAAAAAAATGGTTCAGACAAAAGTTGGGCAGGACAGAGGGGGCCATTTAATGGTACCATTAGTTTTGACCTTGAAGTCAGTTTTGAAGGTCATTTCAAGGTCAAGATGGTTTTTTCAAATGGTAACCCCCATTTTTGAGTGCGGATTTGAAAAGAGCGGGAACTGTCAACATTTTGATCAAAAAAGTAGGGTCCAATCAAATACCCATTTACAATTCCGCACCAGACCATGAGGCTCCACCGATTTTGGTGGTCTACGGCTCTGTACCAGTAAGGATTTTCGTACGACCAATAGTGGCAACTGAACAGACATAACTGTCACTATTGGTGGCAACTGAACAGACATAACTGACACTATTGGTCGTACGAAAATCCTTACTGGTACAGAGCTGTAGACCACCAAAATCGGTGGATCCTCATGGTCTGGTGCGGAATTGTAAATGGGTATTTGATTGGACCCTACTTTTTTGATCAAAATGTTGACAGGTTTAGCTACTCAGCATTGGTAAGGTCACAAAAACAATTTTCACTTAAGACAAATTTGATGTAAGATTTCCTGCTCTTTTCAAACCCGCACTCAAAAATAGGGGTTACCATTTGAAAAAACCATCTTGACCTTGAAATGACCTTAAAAACTGACTTCAAGGTCAAAACTAATGGTACCATTAAATGGCCCCCTCTGTCCTGCCCAACTTTTGTCTGAACCATTTTTTTGTAGACTTCGTAGTTTAGAAGAAATTCGGGTCCATAGATTAAAATGGGTCAGCCTGTATATACACAAATACAAAAATTGCTCGTTTAAATATATAAGATTACTATGTAGAATACTGTCTCTTAGGGTGTTTTGGCCGTCGTCTAGACCTCTGAAGAAGCTAGCCACTCCTGCCAGCGAAACGTCAGGAAGTGATTCCAAAAAACGACGGCCAATACACCCGAAGAAACAGTATTCTATATCGAACGACGGCCGCGAAAGCGTAAACCAATTTATAAGATTACTAAAAACTAATTTTATAGCTATGAAAATAGGTTACAGCATTTATTCAGGACAATAAATCTAGTATCTTAGATAATTTTTCACTTATCCTCTTTCAACATTTTATTTTTTATATTATGCGTATCGGTTACAAATAAAAAGTGTCAAAATGTAAGAAGTTCTATTTCTCATGTACAATTTCCATATTGGTATTTGATATATTTACATTGACTTGTATGGAACGATTTGAATTTGACCTTATTTCATTCATTTAACCTTGAAATATTGGCGAAACGACATATTGTTCAACAATATTTCTCTTTTGCTAAATGTGATTCGATTAATTCAGGAAAAACAACGAGCTTCAAAAAACCTTTCAAACAATCATTAGGACATTAGAAGTATGTTTTTAGTCTGTTAGTTGAAGAATAATTGAAACGTCGATGTGAAAACGAGCGACATTATTTTTTTGTGAAAAAACTACAGCCTTCCTGAAAATTTGATCCTTAAATTCGTTATTTTCAGGCAGAAGCGGGCGTATTGAAGATTTTTTCGTCGATTTTGTAGTATAGTAGTAATGCAAAAAAATACCAAAATATTTTTTGACAAGATTTTCCATTTAAGACATTTCATAACATTCTTGGTTGCATACTTGTATTTACTTTCAATTTTTTTTTAATGATGCTCCAAATCAATATACGAAAACATTGATAAATATAAAAACATGATTTCTGAATTATTTTATTCACAGAGTACATCATTTTTGTCGAATATTTTTAATTTAGTGAATAATATTTGGTAAAAAATAAACAAACTAGTATAAATTCAAGTAAAGGTATTCGGTTCAACTTTTCCGTCAAAATAGCTTTATGCGTTCTAACTTAACTTCAAAATTTCTTGACGAATTTACTTAAGGAGAAAATTTAGACATGGAAAGAATTAGCACTCTGACAAGAAGACCTGCGCGTACGCACCTTTTCACCATACCTCAGGTGCTCACTCTGGATTTATTGGAAATATTGGGAGCAATTCAACTGCGCGCGCAGGGACACTTTCTCGAGGAAACTTCGAATAGTCGAGCTTCAAAGGAAAATCCGCCGCGAATCAATCAATATTTTAATGAAGTAGATCAGCGTTTCCCAAACTTTTTTGACCGCGGTCCGGAACGAGATTTTAACATTTTTGGCGACCCAACTTATGAAAAAATAATGCTATCCCTAGTAATTATGTAATGAAATGGTAGAAAATATTTTTTTGTACTGTTAAAATTTTTGCCACGACCCAGCTGAATTTTTCTGCGACCCACACTATGGGAAACAAATATAGTACTCTAATTTAAACTGAGATACATATGTCAGGACGCGTTTTACCGAAAGATAAAACCGCAAAAAAATTTCACGGTTGTTTTTTGAGGTAGATCAACTTTTTTTCTTTCATCGTCTTAATTATTATAACTTAACTGCAATTCAATGCAAATGCCATCGTGCTTCGGAAGGCACGCAAAGCCGTTCGTCCCGGCTATATATTCAATATACAGTTGTTAGGTTATACGATCATAAAAAAAAAAAAAAAAATGAAATTAGGTTCAGTTCAGTTCTATTGAATTGACTTAGATATAGAATGTGCAAATATGTTTTTCGCTTATGGAAACTTATTCATTCTTGAAATTTCGTAAAAATAAATAAAGAACAAAGCTTAGTAAACCACTTATTGAAATACGTTGATTAGAGAAACGGGGATATACTTTTTTATTTTCAAGTATCCAAGTACCATGGTCGTCCATTGAATTTTCGGAGCAAATTTTCACACATATGTTAAAAATTATAAGGCATCTTGTTTCAAAATTCAAAATTGCGAACATTAAAACTGAACTATCGAAATATTAAATTCACTAAAGAATAAATTTGGTACTATAACTCATGTCGGTGGGACGATTAATGTGAGAGATACATATTTGAAACAAAATTGTTTCCAAAAATTTTTTTAAAAGAATGTTCCCGTCTCTTGAGAGGTATGTTGGGTAAATTTTCTACTGAATTTTAAGCCTAAAATCGCCGATGTTAAAAAGAACTTTCTGTAAAAACTCCAATTCAACCTACTGTTAGCTTTGCATTCAAATTTTTCGACGCAACACTGTAACCAATTGGAATCGACTTTGATATTATTACTTTTCTTTACTTCAAATGGTCAATCTAATTTTTGTGAGAATGAAATTACGAAAAAATATAAATTAATTTTTCGAAATAACCAATGGGTTGAAATTGAGAGCTAAGGCACGCTCAATCCTTACGGAGTCGGCACCTTTGCAGTAAAGTTACCATAATAAAAACAAGTGTTATAATCCCCAAAACTTAATGAAGAATACAGAAGGTACGGAATACATAACGCAAAACTACGTGCAGTCTTTACGACCTCAATCTGACCAAATTATCAACCCAATTTTTTCCAGTACCGCAAACGACATTATTCAAACGTGAATCACCTACGCGAAACCTGCAAGTCATTTCCTAATTTCTTCTCGAAGACGACCATCCTCCGGCGGCGCGACATTGAAGAAATCGCGGGTTTTACGTAATCATCTCGACTTTATGAATGGAACTGGTCTGGTTTTCCACTTACTACAAATTACGGGAATCTAAAAATACGTAGGGGAAATACCGGACGTGCGTCACAGGCGTACGAGTGAAACCGAGCCGAACGATCCCCAATAGCAATAATCTTTTTGTTGTTTTACCTGTTGGTCTTCGACTAGGTACTTGCCGATGTTAAGCTGTTAAGCGAAAGTCCGGTTACGAGTCAGTCTACCGAAACCGTCCGAAGAAGTAGGACACACTCAAGTCGAAGAGGATTTCCGCGTTTTCAGTGTTTGGGACACGAGTGTCCACTGACAGTTGTGATAACAAGTGAAAATTTCCTAGAAGGATACATCAATTGACGATAATTTCAGAAAATTGTGAGTATCTGGTTGATTTTATTTTACAGAGCAAAACAGCTTAGACATTTTCATTTTTACCCGCGGTAAATAATCGGATTTTAATTACGTACCTTATGGGAGTACCAAATTATCCTCCTTAATCACACTATAATCACAACTACGTCGTACCATCAAATAACACTGACTCGAAATTCTTACTTTATAAAAGCTACTTGGCTTTGGATGTTGTTGACGACCTTCATTCGAATGATCAGAGATAACGCGGTCATCTAGAATTCAAAACATCGTCTTGGATATAAGGATATTTAACATTTGACCAACTCTAATTTTGATATGGTATTCAGCACATGTCCCGCTTATTCTTTCAAAAATTATGGTGGAATTCTTTTTTGCGGTTTCGTGGTACGTATTTATTATTTTGAGTTCCTTGCAAGTATCTTTTATACAATTTGTCTGTGGGATATGTTTAAGTTATTCGTTTGAGGATTACCGGCACTTAATTAATACCGAACGCGCGCTCCGCATAATTGATTGTTTATTATTATAGCCAACTTCCAAGAATTAGTTTTCGAAACTTGGACTCAACGAACGATTACTTTGTTGCCACAACCAGCGGGGTATGACAAAGCAGTAATGTTACTGCTTATGATGAGAATAATGGAATTTTCCATGAACAGAAGACAGATATAATATACGGAAGTAATAATTTCTTAAGTGAATAGATATTTTAATGAATTCATATATTAAGTATGAATTTTTATTTATTAAAACCTAGTTAAACACATTTCAGCTGTAAGAACATGACCTGGGGTTTAGAATTATGCGCCCAAGGTCTGATATGAGTTACAAATCTTTCCAAGTTTGTGTATATTGTTGTACAACCCCTAAACAATACGTTCATTATGTTTAAGATTATGCCTATTTAGCAATTTTAGAAATAATATAAATAAGACCGCCATAAACGCGCGCATCCAGTTCAGATTTATCATTCACATTGTCAAGATCATTCGTTGTAACTTGCCTGATAATAAACGTAGTAAAACGTTCGTCGTATTTAACTTGCGTGCTTCTAATAAGTGATTGTCGTAAAATCAAATAGTTACGGAGCTACTATCTAAAAGCTGCCCTGGTGTCAGAAAATAAAACTTTTTAAAAAACCCATTGTGTGTATTGAGGAATACAACATATATATATATCGATCATAGGCGAAGAAATTTCCCTGTTTCAAAAGTGAGGATCCTCTTTTTTTTTCATTTTTAGGTAACTAGTTATAGTTGTGTCCCCCAGAATGAGGAAATTGCGGTGTTTCAGAAGTGCGGATATTTTTTTATGTAACTATTATCCTGCAAACCTACCGAGTATTTCAAGTTACATTATGTATAATAATTGACAAGGCAAGAGATGTGAGCATAAATACATCTATAATATTTGTATATTTACATACTGGGGGGATCCACCGTCTGAAGTTTCAAACTAATAGATAGACAGATAATTCATTGATTTTCTTTTGAAAAACGTTTATACGTAAACGTAAATTTGTATACAAACAGCTTTAGTACGATTTCACAATCATATCTTTCGTCTAGTTCGATCGAATTTTAAATTTTGACGTAAAATTGCGCATATGTTTTTGGGATATTCAGTGCGTTTTGCTATTTTAAGGCGAAGAATGTGTATAATATTATAACAAAGATTTCGTTCCTTATACGGTTTCGGTAATAGATTTATCCTTTCAAGTCTGTATACAAACAACTTCTCAGAAAGTAACGTCCATCGATGCTATGTTCAAAACGATTTAAATAGTCAGGTAAGTGACCCTACTTAACAATAGCAATAATAGCTTTGAAGTGTTAAAGAGCAAGGGCTGAAAATTTGGCTATTGCAATAGCTCCTGACATCAAACAATGCTTTTAACTCGGCGGCATATCGACTCATTCTTTAAATGAACAAGTTCCTATCTCTTCGTGAAAATACTAAATTATAACGTTCCTTAGTGCAATTCGATAATCACTTATCTTTTTATTTACATGCACCTATTTCGCCAAAAATCGCTTCTCCATTCTCCATTAAGGGTTCATTTGAATTTTCATTTCAATTTTGGAGTATTTTCTCTTTCATGTTCCGAATTTGCCATCTTTCTCCAAAACCCTATAACAGCCTTACTAATAAACGCGATATAAGCAAAATCGTTACTAATAAACCCGGAATACGTTGAACCAAAGAATATCTACATACTGAACAAGAAGCGTCACTCCCACGCAAAATTGGTATCGAATTTTTAGTGCGCAGGTTCCCCAAATATAACGGATTGACATAAACAGCTGATTTCGCACCAATAAGAAATAAGATTTCACTATGGCGCTGAAACACCTTTAAAACTTGCCAGGACCGGATTTAAGGGGACGACGGAAATATGTTCCAAAGTTACGTGAGATGAATGGTTCTTCTTCGTTCAAAACTTATTGTGTTAATCAGAAATCAAAACTTTATGTCTGATTTGTTTGCATCCTATTTGACTTAACGATAATCAATTCGAATAAATTCCTGAGTCCGTGCGTTTAGCGTTTTGTTAGTGCGCAGGTTCCCCAAACTCGCTCAAGGTCACAAAAATCTGTTAGTACGATTTTGTTCCTAAATTACCGAGAGTGACGCTTCTTGTTCAGTATGTAGATATTCTTTGGTTGAACTCTGCATAAGTCTAGTACTAAGAAACATTCCGAAGTTAAACCTGGCCGGTTTAAGCTCTATCTGTGACAAAAATATAACCTTATTCTTTGTTGTGATATTTGTCTTTGCTATCCGATTTCGTAAGTAACAATGTATCATGTAAATCAAATATGTTGTCGGAAAATTAAAACATACAGAAAGAGAGAAAATCCATTCGAAATGTATGATGATGAACAATTTCGCTTGAAGTATCGGTTTTCGAAAAATGGTGTTATGGTTTGGGCCAACGTTCTCGGACAACCTCTAAATATGGATAACCGCGGGGAGGTCTGTTTTCTGTTACACAAATTTGAATTCCTTCACGTTATTGGGGTCGCAATCAAGTAAGAATTCACTTTGAGATTCTTATGTTCAATTTGCAATGAATATTCAACCGAAAAGTACGTTGTATTAAAAAAACAGGTTCAAGATGAGCATTATTCGGTATAAGATACAAAATGAAATATTCTTATTTTCAATAATTGTAAAAAATGTTTAATAATCTCCCTCAGTAGTTGCTAAAACAATACCGTACAGTGTTATAAAGAAACATTATTATAAATACAACATGACTATTTAACCATCTTCATACTTACCTTTTCTTCAATTTCCCAGTAAGCTGACATAATTAACACATTTTCAACACAAAACCTTTAAGGTGACAATAACTTTATGATAATGTGCCTACTTCTATTGTGGTGAAAGAGTTACAAATAATAATACACTGAAAAACTTATTATGTTCTTCATGGAGCTTCTTCTACTCTATGATTCCGATGTTGCCATATAGTCAATTTTGGTGTAACGGAGGAATAGTTATGCCAACGTTCTACCTGGTTTATTAGTAGAAAATTTATTCTTGATTTATACTTGGTATAACTATACTTGGTTTAGAGACGTTATAACAAAGTTAAACCACTGTTTTATTAGTAAGGCTGTTAGACTCTCCTCTGTTTTTTTTCTAACATCTCTTGGAAATTCTAGAAAACCAAACAATATAAAATCTAAAACGGTAGAAATTTCATGGAACTGCCCAAAATGATGAAAAAAAAGCCAAAACCCGAGCTAATCATTCGATGACGAACGTATAAAATACAATTTTTTCGTTTTTAATATCGTTATTCAAATTTTATTTTTTCGTCCTTGATGTTCACGGACTTATCTTAGTTTTTGTAGATAACTTATGAATGTTTCTAAAAGGCTATCCAACTTTTGAATTAGAATCAAAAAATTCGAAGAAAAGTTACCCAATTTCATGAAAAAAGTCGAAACATCTTACAAACCATAAAATGAAAAAAACAATTTCTTCCAACTTTCAGTTTGTATGTCGGAATTTTTGTCTCTTTTCTAGCAGAATTTTCCTTAACATTAAGATTCTCTTCTATCAATAACGTTTACTACTACCGAGCTCCTCTTGCCTACTTTTGAAATGAAGATGGTTAGTATATATCTTAACCCACGGTCATAGCCAGAGGGGTTTTGGCGTTATTACGTTTTGATATAATATTGAAATCCATGTGGAACATATTACTGTGTAGAGGACACGTAATTTTTTAAATTCAAATACCATCAAATAGATTATACCCAACTATTATATAGTAGCAGATCTGAGACACAACATAACAACGCTCCGAATGTCTATTCTTTTGCATTTAAACCATAACCTTGGAACTGTAAACACCTTTTAAACCGCGAATTATTACTTTAGTCTGACGGTTTTTTCCACTGTTTTATATTCCCGTAAAACCATAAAATCAAACAACTCTCTGTTTCGTTTTTTCTTTGATTCATTATAATGTCTCGTGGAAATTTTTGTTTCCACTCTTGTATTTTAATTCTGTATGAAGAAAAAATTTTGGTTCATAAATATTTCGCATAATTCTTTTGATGATTACTGCTAAAGAAGCTCATCATCAAACGTTTTTTAAGACTTAATTCTGAAATATGAAACAAGTTTCGTACTATTTTTTTAATTACATTAAATTTATACAATGTGTCGTACTTTGGAATGGAGTTTTTTAAAGACAATGTTGACTTTTAAAAAAGGAAAATGAAGAATTCAACTTAAAATTTATAGGTTTCTATATTTCTTTGTTTCCCAACGTTACTCCCAAGTTTTGTTGATTGTTTTTCCAATGTTTGTCAAATCGCTTTATTTTCTTTCAAAATTTTGAAATTTTCGCCAAAATAATCTTGTAGACAATTTTACTGTTTTGAATTCTTCATTCTTCAAATGAATTTCAGCGTTCACATGTTTTCTTGTAGTTATAGGATCTTTAATTGCTTTTCGAAAACGTTTCAAACTTTTCATTTCAATTATAATTTTTTTAGAACTATACATTAATTAATTGGATTTTTTGATTCTAATCCCAAGAAACATTCATATTTGTCGAGATTTTTACTTCAATCTAATATTTGCAAATTATTAGACTTGTTCTTCGAAATTTCCTCCAATGCTACAACTATTTCGAAATAGAATTTTCAACTTGAAAATTTCATGGAGCTTCTCCCTGTTCTTAAACATTTAATTATTTCGAAATCTGTTAATACTGTCCTGGTATTTTCCAATTGTGTTTTCCTATCCATTTTCAAAATTCACCAACACGTACAGATTTACAGAATCTGTGTTGAGTGCTACTACAGATACACATCGTGCCTACTGGTTGTGAGCCGGTGCTGTCTTTTTAATCCTCAAGTATGAATAACGTCCCGATTACATAAGAAGAAGAAATTAAAAAAATCTCTTCACCTTTATCGATAGGTTTGGCAGCATTGTCGCATTGATCGATGATCGCTATTTCCGTCCCTCTCTCTCACGTGTCATTCCTAGTGAACATCGATGACGCATTGACAGTGCGTGCGCAAAATACTGTAACACGGATTTCACGTTCGAATCAATGCAATCAACAAACTAACCGTCTCAATTAATTGGGAGATTTGCTGCTATTTTAGTGGAAGTTATTTTGCTGGGTGCTGTGGAATATATTCTCCCGTGAACGGACGTTTTTCGCGTAAGTTAATTTTGCGGTTAGTAATAAGTATTAAGTCCGCGGTAATCGGAAATTGCTGCAAGGTCGAGCTAGTAGCGTCTACTTTACAGCGTAGATTATACAGTTTAGAAATTACGTTTTCCGTGTATCCTCAGTGCTCAGTCGGGTTATTGACTTAACTCAATTCGAATGTTAGTAATTACGCGGTTTATCTCTAAACACTTGTTGAGTCACGTATATTAAATACGCGATTTGATCGAAATTATTTTTCGTCGGATCAGCAAACGCTTCCTAATATAAAAAAGATTTTATTTATTTAAGATAAACGCTTACGAGTTAGGTTTGATTTGAATGACAGATCGGTGATATAAATACTATTGGTCAAAATTGAAATGAAGCTTTGCAATTGGTTGTGGCCGACTTCTCAACTAAAGTCGAGAATTAGAGGGCGCCAAAAATAAATTCGTTGGGATAGGTCGTGGAATAAAACCGTGTTTCTGAATGAAAGCGACTGGGAATCCCATTTTTTTGCCATTCTACTATATAAAACGAAAAGAGTCTGAAATATGTCGGAAATACCTTCTGATATTAATGAATGGATATTTCTGGAAAGTCCTGATATTTGACTCTCGTAGTTCCATTGAGTCGATATAAATAAATCAGATTCCGAGAAATGTTTGCCACAACTGCAAGGTAATGTTTTGATCATTATATCATTAGTAAAAGTATTTTGAAAACTTCTGCATTCAACGACAAGGTGTTATAAGTAAATGTCCTAGAGTTGCAGTAAATAATTACTTTATGTAATTATGAATTAGGTATTTTGGTTATTATATTCGTAATAGAATCGAAGATACATACATACTTGAATTTTTTTTTTGAAAATTGTGTTGC
The DNA here is from genome assembly GCA_020654155.1 of Novius pumilus. Lineage (NCBI taxonomy): Eukaryota > Metazoa > Arthropoda > Insecta > Coleoptera > Coccinellidae > Novius > Novius pumilus. The sequence continues at coordinate 661,429 of JAIFOV010000009.1, forward strand.
CGAGGAGTTTGTGTTCTAAATTGATAGTGCTTCAATAATGTAATGCTAATTATTATTTTGTTTCAATGGACTTGAAGAAAACACCATACGGATTGAGGAAATGCATGGATTGAACTTAACTCAATTCGAATGTTAGTAATCACGCGGTTTAACACCTGTTGAGTCACCTATATTAAAAACGCGATTTGATCGAGATTATGGAGAAAAAATGGAATCTCATGGAGAATGCTTATTGAACTTCAAATTTTTGTAAAATAAATATACCAGAAAAAGTTTCCATATATATGAGTCCTCTGGAAGAAAAAGTTCAATTGATTGTTCATTTATAAATGTTTTTGCTTTTCTGATATTTCGCGTTGAATAATGCAAACAGCACTGTGATCGCAGTATTGAATACTCAAAAATATTCCATTTTAATTTTAATTTGTCTCGATTGTCAAATCGAGAACTTCGCTTCACTACCTATGCCTTGCAGTTAATGCAACTGTAGTTTAAGCGAACTCTTCTTGGATAGGCTTACTACGGATTCATTGAAGTGAAAATATTGGGAGCGATATGACTGAACGCGCGGCAACATCGCGTCGGCAAAAAAAAGTAGTTTTGAGTAGTTTCTGTAATTTTTCAAATTTTTCTTTCATTTTCTCGGTTTTGAATCGACTTTTGTCAAAAAAATGGCATAGAAGCGCCAAAAATTTGGTGAAAATTTTGAAGAAAATATTCACGAACATTCGGGAGTTTGAATGAACGATTGAAGATTTTTCATTTTTTTTTTGTTTTCTACGATTTCTTGAATGTTTAACCTAGATTTCGTCTCTTTTTATACAACGCTCAATAATTCAAGTGGATAATCGTCATTTTTATAAATTTCTTTATTATTCGAACTTAGAAATAATATCAAAACATTCACAATGTCTCCTGCTAATGAAATATGACCTGTAGGTGTTATTTTTTCATTCATTTTTATTTCTTTATCTATAGTGAAAGAAAGGGTATAGCCAGGTAATGGGAGTTAGCCGGCCAAAAATTAATTTGGGATCTTTCCTGTGTGGTTCGATTCCACGTACCCTACGATGCATTTTTCCGTGATACAGCTCTCCCGATCACACCGCATCGCCCGGATATTAGTAGAATACGAAACAAGTCGTTATATAATGAAAAACGACACTGTGCCTTAACGGATCAACTTAGAGACTTCTGCTTTGTCGCGTTGGAAAGCTGAGAAAAAATGTCACAATTCAAGGCCTTTTCTGGTTGGATTTGAGCTTACCAAAATGATCACCAAGCAGGTTAATGTCGGAAGAAGACGAAAATTCGACTATTTCATCATCGCTAGCATAGTGAACCGAACAGGGACTGCTCCGGCTGCACTTTTTTTTAATCCTCAATCTGCTACAAAACTTTTCACACCGGTTAGAGCCAGTCCAACCAAGGCGTTCTCGCGCCTTTTGACGTTTCCTCTTTCCGAGAGGCCGCTCTCTGGAAGGTTTTACAAAATGCACAAGTGATGGCTCTCGGATGTCGCGCGAGAACTCCGTGGTTGGACTGGCTCTAACCAGTGTGAAAAGTTTCGTAGAAGATTGAGGTTTAAAAAAATGTGCAACCGGAGCAGTCCCTGTTCGGTTCACTATACTAGCGATGATGAAATAGCCGAATTTTCGTCTTCTTCCGACGTTAAACTGCTCAGTGATCATTTTGGTAGGCTCAAATCCAACCAAAAAGTCCTTGGATGGTGGCATTTTTTCTCAGCTTTCCAACGCGACAAAGCAGAAGTCTCTAAGTTGATCCGTTGAGGCACAGTATCGTTTTTCATTATATAACAACTTGTTTCTAATTCTGCAAATATCCGGGTAACACGGTGTGATCGGGAGAGCTTTATCACGGAAGAATGCATCGAAGAGTAGGTGGAATCGAACCACACACAAAAGATCCCAAATCAATTTTTGGCCGGCTAACCCCCCTTAACCGGCTATACCCTTTGTCAAATGCATGCTAAAATCTCCCACCAAAGAATCTTCTCAAACTCGTGTCAAACGACTCTTGATACAATGTATCAACTTTTATCTGTTACTTCGAATGATTATTGTGCCCTTACCAAGATCAGAAACTGTGCAAGTTGAACAATAGGTGTGTTGGATACAAGAAGGATTGTCTCAGGAAGAAGTCGCTGGGCGACCGAATGTGTCGATAAGTGTCCTAAGTCGTACATTGAATCGATATATGACCACAGGATCTCCAGAATATAGACATGGAGGAGGAAGAGAACGTGCTACAACTCGTGCTCAACATCGTCTCATACAATTGAACTGTAAAAGAAACCCAACTTTTCCTGCTTAAAGAGTTAAATCAGGAAAGCTAATGGAATAGTTATTTCTGATCAAACCGTTAGAAGACTACACGCTTCTCAGTTGAGGGCTAGATATCGACGGGGAAGTTGCGCCACATTCAATGTCACAAACCGCTGCTTTTTCTGAACATGATGTGATAATATCACATCCTCGGCTAATTGGGAGACAGCGTGTTTTAAGATATCGACGGGGCAGGTCGGTTATGAGATTTGTTGATCAATGGTGTTTGGATAATGGACTTCAACTGAATGTGAACAAAACGAAACGCCTAATATTTTATAACAATGTCAGGAAAAATCTGATATTAGCTTCTTAAATTATAGTAACAACAAAATCCCGGTAGGCAAATCTGCTAAGTTTCTGGGGATGAATATAGGTTCGAACCTAAGGTGGGAGGAACATGTTAGTGTCCTAAATAAAAAAACTAATCTCATTTCAAAAATTGTTCATTTCATTGAAAAACCATCCCCTACTAAGGTAACTATGAAAAGCAATATTCTCAATTTATTCATTTGTTATTTCTCGATACATCAAATTTGAAGTCTCCTTAGGCTAGAGATTTTCAACTTTTTTTTGGAAATTTCAGGTACAAATTGCCTCCAAGTTTTTTATTACATTAAAGTATTTTTGTACTGAAGTAAATAAAACTGAACTGAAGTATTTTCTAGAACGTCAAGGGTTATGAGAATATACATTTTAACCTGATGAAAAAAAACAGGATATCTCAATAAGATTTTTCAAAATTGTTCGTAACTTTCTGTAAAATTTTGAGATGTAATTTCTCCTCTTTTAATAAACGTATGTACCAATCATAAAAGAATAATTCGGTAGAAATTGAAAAATGCAACTCTCACTTTTTAATAAGACATAATTTCAGTTTGGAGTATTAACTAAATGAAAGGTGATAATTGTCTTTATATTATATTGAAGCTCTGACCATTCTTGGATCTTGCCTAAGAAATAAATTATATTCTAACGGGTTTTGTTTTTGTTAACTGTTGTTGTTTTATAGTGTTTTGAATTTTTAAATTTCTTTGTATTTTTGTAGTTAATTCTTTGTTTTTTTTTTAATTTTGAGTATTTGTCAAAATGCTTTCGATTATTTCATTTCTAGCAATATCAATTTTCTCTCCTTCAAGAGTTTTTATAGTGAAAACTTCTTTAGGCCCATTTTGACATGAGTAGAAAGGATTCAGACATATTTTTGAATATAAGACATCAGATCGTAGACAGTAACCTGCGTAAAAATCAGACAAAACTTTTCTTACCAAAATCGATAATCATTTGAAAAATTGTTTCAAACGTGTTTTAACTTTACAACGGTTCTTCGTGGAAACTTCAATAATGTCATAAATTGAAAAATTCGAAAATGAGCAAGATTAATTGAAATTAGAATGAATGCATGAAATGAATTGCCGATTTTCAGGAATTAATAATTTTTTTAAAATAGACAAAGGATAATATTAAGAGCTGCGTTATATAACACTTGAACTTTCGTTACGTGATTGATTTAATTCGTGCTAACTCCAGTTGGCGGCCAATTTTCGTAGGTCAGTCAGGTATTCTTGTCGTTAGTAGGATTTAGAATTCAATTAGAATCATGAGAAATACAAATCATACTAAAATTTAAAACAACATCTGCTTGAACCTATCAATTGCGGTATCTTACCATCAGGCATCCTATATTTTTATTTTTTATATTTATATTCCTCATTATTTAATGCCAAATAATTTCAAAATCAACAAAATTGCATATAACGATCTTTTTCGAACATTCATCGACAATCAAACACGAGGAAGAATTATATTATACCGGGTGTCCGGGAAAATGTTGGAGATCTCTCGGATTCAGATAGAACATTAAAAAATAAGATGACAAGTTACCATAAATTTTTTTCCTACCGGCCCTCCCTACGAAGGTACGGCTTCCTAAAGGACGCCACTGGTAATCAATTTTTCTTTTAACTTTTAAACTGCATTTTTTAAAATCTAGTAATTTTGTCGGATTAAATAACCTAAACTAAAACGTTTCTGTTCCTTGAATGTCTTTCGTAACACACTTTGCTTCAGACAAAAAAATTAGAAATCATGGTTTATCTTTAATAAAACTAATTCTTTTGATTTTTTTCTCGAAAACGGTTGATTTTATCGACAATGAACAAGAGTACCTTTTGTTTAGCTTAATGTTCAAAGTATTCAAATTCATTTTTTTTAACTCTTCATCATACATGGTGTTAAAAATGTATGCAATAAAATGTACAACCTAGTCCGCCCATGATAAACTAAACAAGCTAATTATGTTCTAAGGGCAGTATTTTAAGAGGTCCTTACTACTGTTTATCGTATTAAATTTTCATTAAATTATATTGAGTAGTTTAAGAGTTATTGAAGAAAAATTGATTACCATTGGCGTCCTTTAGGAGGCCGTACCTCCGTAGGGAGGGCCGCTAGGAAAAAAATTTATGGGAACTTGTCATCTTATTTTTTAATGTTCTATCTGAATCCGATAGGTCTCCCGCATTTTCCCGGACATCCTGTATATTGGTTCAAGCTTCACTATTAAACTGTTTTTCGTCTGTTGGAATTACTTCCTAATATTTCGCCTACACGTGTGGGAAGCTTCTACAGAGGTGAGTCCATTTCCAATGTTTAAGTGGGCATCGCAAATGGAGATACCTCTGAAAAAAGTTGCCACAGTGCAAGCGAAACTTTAAGAAATAATTCTAGCAGACGACGGGCATTACACCCAACGAAAATCAGTGTTATGGTCAAGGATGGATTAAATAATTAAATTTTATACTGTAGGTCTGTATGTATTAGTATGATGTTCCAAGAATTGCTTTAAGACAGAATTTCGAAACGAGTTGATGAGTTGCCAATGGTTTTGAGTGGGGATTTAAAATCAACTTTTCAGATGATCAAAATACACATTTAATTGAATATTTAAATAGACAATTTGATTTAACGATAAGCTAAGATTGCAATTTTAGCAGAACGAGTTATAAAAGTAAAATTGATGACGGCTTCATAAAGTATATATAGATTCAAATCGAAATTGTTTATTTTTTTCTATAATTGTCATAAAACTTTGATTTTGGTTTCGGAATGTAATCATTTATGATGAAATAATTGTTTCAATTTCGAATGCAAAGTAGTGAGCTTCATTGGTGTTCATTTCATTTTCAATGAATATGAAGTAGGTACATATTTGATTTCCATATTTTAGGCGTTTGTAGATTTACGTTTAATGCAATTTATTTCAATTTTTTATGTAGCAAAACATGCGTTACTTTCATATCCAAACGTTGATTACATGAAAGCTGTAATTAAATTGAAAAGTAGTCGTTGTTAATAATGAATGAAAGAATCACTTCATTTGAAGTATTTCCAAAGCAACAAAGTATTTCCTGACGATTCAAAAAATATATACTGTAGCCGTTGAGTTTAGAGAAACACGGGCTACTATATACAGTTTACTTTATTCACTAAAACAATGTTTACACGGAAACGAATATATGAACACAAAACGAAATTAATACGAAAACGACAAGTCCGTCAAACTCCACAGTTCCCGTTGCGGGATGCTTCGGGCTGACAAAGAGAATTAACAAAGAAGTCTCTAGTAAGAGTGCAACTTTGAGCGCTAGGTTCGAAGTATTCGATGCCAAGCGGAAGACAATTTCAACTGCTCTTCAAGTGGTTGCGTTAGGGCTTTTATAGGCAGGTTCTCCCTTAAGTGGTACTTCTGCGTCGACGCGCCGTGTGATGGGGTGGAACCCACTAGCGCCCTCTGTCTTCCGTCCGTGGTCACGTTCGGAACTACTTGTTCGCGGTAGTGGGTGTACTAGAAGCGCTACCCTGACTTACGGGGCGCTGTCTAACTAATCGACGGCTGCGTCTTTTTGCTATAATACATAAATGTTCAAGTTTTCATGTCTGCGGCGATCTCGGAGTTCCTGATGTTCTTTGAGATTTTTATATACTGCTTCAAAATTATGGTCAACTTGAAAACGGTTTTCAAAGATTGATATTCCTCTTCGTCTTCTCCGAAATTTATTGACATATTACCTGTCATAAACCTTTAAATTTTAGGGTAATTTTATACTAATAAATTTGTCATAAATTCTAAAGAAATTCCGCCAGAATCGGAGGATTTTTAATAATTCATTTTTTACGTTCATCCCTTCTTGCATGTTCTCACTAATGAGTTTATTTTGATTCCATGAATTCTTGCTGTTTCCGCATTACATCTGAGAAAGATATATGAAACAATAATTCGCGATACTTTAAAATTTGCAATTCGGAAGATAATATTTCTAGCGAACAAGATGAATTATTTATTTTATGAGACAAAGTAAATCACGCTGCCCGGCTCAAATGACCCCCCCCCCTCCCGGTCGCTAAAAATTCCTTTAAATTAAGCAGAGTAGCGTTCAAAAAAATAACGTACATACCTAAACAGATTTTGCAGTAAGCGTATACTAAAATAACATCGAAGCTGTGCAAAAAATTTTCATTCCTCAAAAAAAGAAAAAAAATTTTAATAACTCAACTATTTCGTTTGCAGCCACAATAAAAAAGAAAATGTTCAACGGCGGTGGCGACATTTTACAACCGGCGCCCGTACAAGCGTTGGAGAATGTTCAGCGCTCTCGACAGGCGTACGTAAAAATTTTGGAGCAGCCCGCGCCGAAAGCGTTACGTTTTCGTTACGAATGTGAGGGTCGATCAGCTGGATCCATCCCAGGCGCTAGTAGCACCCCAGATAACAAAACATTTCCTACCATCCAGGTAGTCGGATATAAAGGTCGAGCTGTGGTAGTTGTCTCTTGCGTCACCAAAGATGAACCATTCAGGTAATAATATGGTAACAAATAATCTCAAAACTATTAATAATTTGACTTTGTTATTAAGGCCGCATCCTCACAATTTAGTTGGAAGAGAGGGTTGCAAAAGAGGAGTGTGCACTTTGGAGATACCCACCGACACTATGACTATCCAGTTTTGTAATCTTGGCATACAGTGCGTCAAGAAAAAGGATATTGAAGCCGCCCTTAAAGCTAGGGAGGAGATTAGGGTCGATCCGTTTAGAAGTGTGTTCCGACTTATTATTTTTGCAGTAATTTTTCAATAATTATAATTTTTTAGCGGGTTACAGCCATCGCAACCAACCTACTTCCATCGATTTGAATTCGGTTCGTTTATGTTTCCAAGTATTCCTTGAAGGGGATCGGCGTGGTAAATTCACCGTTCCTCTTGTACCTGTCGTGAGCGAACCTATATTTGACAAAAAAGCTATGTCGGATCTAGTAATCGTAAAGTTATCCGATTGTGTCAGTTACGTGGATGGTGACCGGAAGGAGATTATCCTCTTATGTGAAAAGGTACATAGTATACATACCATGACTACGTATTTCTAAATAACTTACGCTTATAGATAGCGAAGGAGGATATACAAGTACGTTTTTTCGAAGAGAAGGACGGTGTGCTCATCTGGGAGGGTTACGGCGAATTTCAACCGTCCCAAGTGCACAAGCAAGTGGCCATCACCTTCCGACCGCCTCGATACCATAATTTAGATGTATTAGAGCCCGTCAAAGCTTTCGTTCAACTGCGGAGACCATCCGATGGTGGCACGAGCGAACCTCTTCCTTTTGAATTCCTACCGATTGCTGACCGGAAAAGGAAACGACCCAAACTCGACAGCGCTATTGGTTTGCATGAACTGGGACTGAACAGTGAGTTTCGAACGTGACAAATGTAATTTTTTTCTGACGGCACATTTTTTCAGATGACACTCCCTTTCACATCAAAATTGAACCAAAAGGTAAGGTAAAAGGGAAACATTTGATTATTCGATTTTTTACTTTCAAAAAATCATTCATCGAATGAACTCATCGAATTTTTTCATTTTTTATGATAAATATTTCAATGACCCTTTTTTTAAAATAAGCATTATGAGGGAATGGGCAATTCATTGCATAATGATAATTTTTAGTAAAACCTCAATAATTTAAGACTTAATAATTCAAAAATTTCTATAAATCAGAACCTCTTTCATACCTTTGCTTTTGCTTAAAACACGAAAGACTTCTATAATATAAATAAAAACATTTTAGGAGATTCGCAATTATCACTTTGCAATGCTGTCGGTCCCAAGATTTTAAAATACAATTTGAATAATTGGTCACGGTTTTTCTCACATCTTAATTATTTAAAGAGACCGATAACCAAATATCAGAGGACTTTTTCATTTGAAGTTTTGAAGTGATTCAGGAAATCAACAACAAAATCTTCAATTTCCAAATAAATTCACCTATGAAGCTGTCAAGAATAAAGAAAATCCTCAAAAAATCATTTTATGAAAATTCAATAACTTCCACAAAATAGATTTTGAAATATACACGAGGTATCAACAAACCGAAGAAAAACCTGAGTATGTATTGAATTTCGAGAATGAAAATGAGACTCATACAAAATTGAAAATAAAGGGTACTGCTAGGTAAGAATAGCGTTTTGGCCCTTCACCCTCAATTTGAAATTCAACTTCATGGGTTTATCCTGTGAGGTGACAAAAATGGTTTCCAAAATTTTTGTGTATCGTCGAAGAATTGCGAATTGGACGAATATTTGCGAAACTTGTAACTTGTGAACCGTAGTGAGGGTTCATATATGGTAATAGTTTCACAGAAAATGATGATTTATTTCGAATTTTGTTAATGTTATTTCAATATTTGTGTAGTAACGAGTGGATTTTTTTCAACAGATATAAGATAGTGTTGAAGATGCCGTTACAGTGCGCAAGCGCTCCTCGCCTCTTCCTAGTTAAGCTGACGGGTGCTACTAGTAGTTAGTTGTTGTCAAGCGCCCTTTGTATCAATACAGTTTACTTTGGCTATTTTTGTTTACGCGCTACCGTTCCGATATCTAACATATTGAACTTGGAAATTTATTTGAAACTCCTCGTTACTCTCTTTGCAATATCAGGAATGTCATAAAACATTCGGGGAATTCGCGGTATTCTTATTCAAGAAAATGAAATTCGAATAAATTAGTAAAATGTGACCAGGAATTATTGGAATTTTTTGAAATTTTCAGATTTCTTCAGAAATGTCTTGAATATTCGAGAAAATTCAAAAGGATCATTGATTTTCCTAATGAATGAAGAAAAATAGACAACGGCAACAATGCTGTTCTTGGTTTTAAACTTTGGAAACCACCAATTCTTTATCAATTCCTCATAATTTTCAAATTGGTAACTAAATACTTCTTGAAAGTTTTTGAAGTGTTTGAATAAATACCAAATTTCAACAATTTTTCACAAAGTCTCGAAATTGTAGATCGTATTTTGCAAAACCCCTTCATCTCATTAAAAATGCAATTTGTGTTATGAATTATTTTGGGCTGAAAATGTTAGGAGAAATTAAAATCAATTTCCCACCTGACCAAATTATTCTACCTTTTTACCATCGCTGATTGTACTATAATTGTAGTGTCAACATTTCCTCATTTTTACTAATTCAAGATTTTTGCTCAGATAGTCCATATCATTGGACGCAGGGTGGCCTCATTGAGATCACGGATATGATGCCCGCAGAAGCAGGCAGCCAATTCAAACTGCCAAGTATTCAGAATCTTCCATCTTCATCATCTGGACAAATGTGGAATTTGCCATATGTGCCCAACATTCAACCATCACCGCCTCTGCAACAACAGCCGATCGAGTCAAATCAGAATGGCATGAGGACGCTGTTGAATTTAGATTCTCAGATCGAGCTAAAACAGATCAGTTTGAACACAAACGACTTGGGATCTTTTGAGGCGATGTTGGATGTAACAAATCTTTCGGAAACTCTAAATGTTAATTTGTCTCTGACTGATATGCAGGAACGACCGGACCAAAACATGACAGACAGTTTAACCAGACTTGCGAATAGCACATTAGAAAGCATGTGTCAAGGAACTAACATATTCAAGTAGTCGATGATCTTCCACCACTGTAGGCTGTGATATGTTTCTTGAGGAATTGTTTTTATATATTTTATTGTTTTTGGGGTCGATTGAATCATTTTCCTTCAGAAATATCAAATATTTATGAGGGAAAATGCGAATTTCGGACAAACATAAATCGGTGGCGCGATTCCGGCTGTGATTTAACTTGCTGAGGAAATCCAGACAGACTGCTCAAATTAAATTCTGAGTTTCGAACGCTTATAAGCAATATTTCTCATATTTACAACCAATGTTACAATTAATCCAAATATATGAAACTGAATTACTGTGTAATTTTTATGTTTATGAGCTTTGTAAAAGCTTCCGTTGAAATATGAAACAATCTCACTTCAACTAAGTATTAGTTACATTTTACTTAAAAAAAGATATTACTAGGTGTTTGATTGGATAATTACAATGTTTTCTGCTTAATGAAAATTTGTGACTTGCTTTACTTATTGTAAGATTCTTATAAACGTATTTTTTTGTACATGATTCTAATGTGATACTGTATGATTATTTAGAAATGTTTTATCTTTGGTCATGATCAAATATATTTTTGTTATCATATTTTTTGTTTTTGTCATTCTTTTGTTTTCAATATTTGAGTGAGTATGGGCATGCACTTGTGTAGTCCAAAGATCCACATCGCGTGGATTGTCAAGAGGGACAAAATCATCCATGACTATAAATAAAATCGTGGAGTGCTTTGTACTATTGACCTTTTAAAATCGCTCATCCATGAAGGGATTTTAAGTGAGTTTAACATCTTTGTTAAAGGGCATAGCCGGATAAATATGAGAAATCTGCCCCCATGGCTTTTTTGACCCACACTTAGGGGATCGATTTCGTGACAAATGAAAATAATCCATACCAAATTTTAGCCCTTTAACTCAAACGGCGTTCGAGACTTTAAAAAAAAAATGTTTTTTCGATTTTGATTTTATTATTATACTAAAATTCGGGATTGATGAATGGTGTTTTTTTTCTCATTATTAGGAATCTAAGGCATGAAAAAATCGTATGATCATGATTTTTCAACGAAAAGTCGATTTTTAGCGAAAGAAAGGGTTTTTGAAAAAGGTCAATCACTAAAATTTGTCAGAACATGTTTTTTATACCCTTCTACACTCAGGAATTTTTTCAGATTTTTTAAAGTGGTGAAACAAAATCAACAATATTAAAAACTCATTTTTTTCCCGAAATTCTGCATTTTAACACATTTTTATTTTTTATCTGTTAGAAAAAATACCTAAAAAGTTATTTTTTACTTATAATTCATACAATTGCATTCTACTCAAACATTTCTAATCAATTTACCAAACAAGAATGACGTAAAGACTATGTATTTCGAAATTCGCGCCAAATTACTGAAAAAGCCATGTGGATATATTTCCCATATTTATCGGGCTATGCCATTTCTATCTTTATCTCTTTTTTTAAATATTTTCCTCTACGTTATTTTCTTAATAATAGCGATCATTTGATTGGCAGTCAGTAAAGAAATCAAGTCGAAGGAAGAGAAGAATCGTCGCTCTAGTTTGTGTGTGTTGTCGAGTCGGAAACAGTTTAGGTCGCGATGATTTGCAACTATGAATTAGTTACGCCCTTGATGACGCGGTATTGAGTTAGATGGAGGACTTCAAATTCATTTAAGAAATAGCAGTCACAAACCTCATTCAACGTGTATTTGTTTTCCCTAAGAGCAAAGCTTCCATTGGAATAGAATAAGGAGCGATGAGTTACAATTCAAGTAGAAGCAAAAGGAATTTTTTATTCCAATTGCAATTTCAATACCAGCTGCCATCAGTTCGAGATCGGCCGTCAATCATAAGTAGGTACTCGGCTATAAACTTCAGTTTTTTTTTTTCGGAGAGAAATGCTTTACGCACGACCCCCCGGGAAATGTGTATCATCCGGGGGAGTGTGGGACTCCCAAGGGCCCGACAACCCCCGCCCCCATCGGAGACCTTCATTCTCCGATGGGCACAGGGCGCCGCCGAAACCCCGGTATACCCATTAAAACTCTCCGTGTTCCCTTTCCCTACGGACATAGGTCTACAGCCCGAAGACAACAGGAACAATTGTCCCGCTCTTCTGAAAGACTGCGGGCCAGGCATCGCTGCTCATAACATCCACAGTCATTTCACGGGACCCAGTCTTTCGATGCTATCGGCATCAGTCCTCAAATTCGCTGGCGTGAATCACATCAGCATCCCCCCTCTCGTGCATCCTGTCCTCTGTCTCCTTCCTACGGATAATGTCTCACACATACGTAAAAAGAAGCTTCCACTTCCGTTCGCTCCGGACCATGTAGGGGATGAAGTCCGACACATCTGGTAGTCGGCTATCTCGCAGCGCCCCCAAAATCTCCTCCCTCTCCATGGTCCACCGAGAACACACCCATATCACGTGCTGCGGATCGTCTCTGACTCCACAGACCCGACACAGGTCGTCGGCCGTTTTTACAATTTTGGCTGTAAATGAGCCAAAAGACCCGTGTCCAGTGAGGAACTGGCTGAAACGGTACGAAGTCCTTCTATGTGGACACTCGCACCATTCCCGCAAGTCCCCCACCAGGGTTCTAGTCCATCCGGTGTGCCCATCCCATGCGCGTACCCACCTCTCCATTGTCCTTTTCTGAGCCATCCTGCGCACGCCTCGGAGATGTACATTCGGGACATTGTGCAGGAAGGATCTTTCCGCTATTATCAACTCGATTTATGGAGTTGCCGCCACCACCTGGGCAGCCAGAGCCGAGACCGTGCGGTACCCACTTATTACCCTCAGAAGTATCTGTCTCTGACATGACGTTAGTTGGCTTTTGTATTTATTCACCTTTACGGCGTTCCTCCAGATTGGTGCAGCGTACAGAAGCACACTGTTCGTAACCCCCAACAGTAGACCCCTCCTGACGCTGTTCGGGCCGCCAATGTTCGGCATTAATCTGGTAAGAACCCCAATCTTACGCTTAGTCTTTTCGACCGCATAGCTCACGTGTTCGGAGAAGCTCAGCCGATAGTCCAACTCTACTCCAAGGTATCTAATCGACCTAGAGGAGAGTATGTCAACCCCTCGCAGCGTGGCCCGTATTTGGAGGCGCCCTCTAGGACCCCTTACAAGGCAGAACTCCGACTTTTCGGCCGCAATATCCAACCTGTTGGCTGTAACCCAATCATCCACGATGCGAAAAGAGTCCTCCATCTTACTCCTAAGAGCCTCCAGAGATTCTGCAGGAACAATCAACAGCAAGTCGTCCGCATAAGCAACGGACGACACGCCCACCGGCAGCGTCACCCGAAGGACACCGCGAACATCAAATTCCACAGTGCCGGTCCCAAGACCGACCCCTGTGGCACGCCAACAGAACAGTTGTACGTTGCCCTACCAGAGACCAGCAACCTCCGATCCTTAAATATGACCGAATAAGGTTGAACAAATGGGGGTCCAGGCCCAAGAGCGCCACCCGGCCGAGTATAGCGTCCCAGTCGGCAGTATTGAAGGCATTCCTTATATCGATCGTTAGAAGGGCGCAGCACCGCAAAGCCGAAGATTACTCGTCCACCAGCGACATCACAGCCTTTATCGCGTGGATCGTCGACTTTCCTGCCCTAAAGCCAAACCGCCTCTCCGAGATCACCGAACCCCATGAACATTTCTCATCTATCTTGCCAACCAGGTGTCTCTCCAGAACCTTATCCAAAACGTTAAGCAGGCATATCGGCCGAAACGAAGACGCCAACGAGGCGTCCCTACAGGGCTTCGGGACAAGGACCACAAAAGCCTCCTTCCAGTGGAGGGGGAAACAGCCACGTCGCAACGCATCATTGTAGATGTCCAGGAGCATTTGGGGGAACATTTCGTGGGCAAGTCTAACCGCCTCCCCCGGGATGCGATCAGGGCCGCTAGCCCTGTTTGTTTTTATCCTTTCGACCGCATCCCGTAGCTCGTCCAGATCAAAAAACGGTATATCAGCGTTGTCCGTAGCCGCACGGTCACGCAATGCGGGGACCTTGGAATAAGTTCCTTTACCAATTTCAATTTCCTCCTCATTGACAGTCGAGGTCCCGCTCGAGTCAGGACCCTCGTAACTATCCGGTACCCGTCTCCCCAAACGTCCTGATTGAGGTCGTTAAGCATCTCCATCCAACACTTCTTTTTTCCACCCTAACTCTTCTCTTAATCTTCCTCTTCGTTGACCTCGTCTCATCCTCGACATCGCCAGTTCCCCTCCCCTCCCGAATAGTCCGCCGAAGTCGATCATATTTCTTTTTCAGCCGTGCCAGCTCGTCCGTCCACCAGTATGCATGCGCCAGCCCGGCAGACCCACCCACGCGCACCCTCGACAACAGAACAGACCTCCCAAGAACTCCACAGAGTGTTTGTGGATTTATCCGGTCCCGAAATCCGTCAAAGGTACGCCTCAGAACCGGAAAGGAAAGCCTCCTTTTACCATCGACAGGATGGTCAGGTATCGGGCGGCTAAGGTCAACCTCAAACAAAATGTGCGCATGGAGCGTGAACGGGTTGTCAAACCTAGCAACCCAGCCCCGCGCAGCGCCAACCAGGTCCTCAGAGACAAAGGTGAGATCCAGATGTGATACCGAAATCCCACGGCAGAAAGTCGGTTCCCCACTGTTGATGCAGACAATACCCAGGCTGGACGCCCAGTCATCAACATATTGACCTCAGTCATTCACATTGGGAGATCCCCACGTAACAGACTTCGAGTTAAAGTCGCCAACGACCACGACAGAACCCGAATGCGGAACCGTTTCGACGGCTGCATCCACAACATGCGAGAAATCCGCAAAGGATATTGGGGCACACATACACAAGGAGGAGGCAAAGGCTGTCGCATAGCTCGACCCTCAGAAAACCCATCCCCCTGCTCACTTCGCCGACTTCCACGCTAGGATTCTCCACCCTCATGGCAACATCGCCCCTTCTATCCACTAACCAACCACTCTCTGAAACGAGCTTCTTGTTCGGCTCGCAGAGTACGGCGATATCAATCCCGTGTCGGCGTGAATCGTCGTTCAAGAAGTCATGCGCAGCTCTTGCGCGTCCCAAGTTGGTTTGGAGAATCCTCAAAGATGACCGGGGTCTCCGGGCAGCTACCCGCGGTAAATTGACATTAACTATTTGGGACATGTTACAACAGAACAAAAAGCACAAACAATAAGAACTAACCTCAAGAACTTGAGCTACCTACGACTCTGGAGGCGGACAGGGGCCCTCCTCCCACCGTATAAGCTTACGCCGCAGCGATTGGCGTGCAGCAGACAAATGTTCCCTGAATCTAGGACATGTCCCAGACCCCGTGGTGTGTCCAACGACATCGCAAGCTACACATTTTGTCTCCCCCTTCAAGGTAATGGCTCTATGCCAACCACCTCCGCATCTGTAGCACGATGACCTACTATCCGGTCCCATGCAGGTCCCAGCCAGATGACCAAATTCCAAGCATCTGCTACATCTAGGGATATTAACCCTCTTTGAAATCGAACATCGGGTCAAACCCACCCTCACAGAAGAAATAGATCCGGCTCTTGTCTGTTAGGGCATGCCCACGGAGAAGGTCGCCCACCGGGATCCATCCCCGTTACGCCTAAGCCCACCCAAGATCTTAATATCTGACTCGCCACACCCAACAGCTGTTACCAGACTCGTATGGAGCTCTTCCACACTCGTGAGCTCATCCATACCACGGACGTAGAATGTCTCCCCCAGGTCCACCCCTTTGCGTCAGATCTGCATATTGGAATCTAATCGTTGTACAATGTTGACCATTTCATCGACGTCCTTCTCACCGTTGTTCAGTTGCCGTCCATTGTCTTCCGTACCGTCTTTATCTTATCGGCTATCGGCAAGCCACCTAGGCCCTCCCTGATCTTGCCCAGGATCCCCCTGTAATCTTGGCCCTTCAAATCAACAATGAGGCCTGGGGCCCTTATTGGACGGGGAGCATCTCCACCGTTGTCGCCGTAAGGGACATGGAGGAGGATTTTGCTTCTTCTGCTCCTCATCACCGTCGCCAACATCTTTCTGAAACGCAGTGAGGGTGAGCCGTCCAGTTTATGGAAGGCAACCGCCTCATCGTCTCCCAGGCTCATTCAATAGCGACAATTTTCCCCATAGGTCCTCTTCAATGTCATCTACCGTCACTCGAAATATTTTACGAGTGATTTTCCGGTTTTTTAGTTTCGTCGTCTGTTCAATTGTCTCGATCATATCCGTACAGGCCGTCAGATCCGGAAAGAGGCCCTTAAACATTTTGTGAATTCTTCTATTCATTTCCTTGTCGTGAGGTTGCACAATAATTACCTTCGTGTTAGTTTCATCCGACGTGATCGGGTTACCCTTGATTATTTCCACACTAGAGGCGAGGTTCTCATCCCATTCTCGATCGCACAATCCCCTCCAGGTATTATAGTCAGAGACTTCATCCAGAGATGTGAGGCGGGCGTTTTGAGTATTCCATGGACGTGTGGCACTGGCTTTAAAGTCCGCCTTATGTTGCGTTTTCAGCTTTTCAATTTCTGCCTTATAGTGCTCTTCCATCTTTTCTTTGTCACGATTAATTTCCTTCAATCTTCGCACGGCCTCCAGATATTTTGATCTGAACTCTGCAAGAGGCTCTTTACCATCTGTCAGTTCTTCGTCCGTTTGAACATCAGCGTCTAGTAACAATCTCTCTGTAGGCTCATATTTTCTGCTGTCAAGCCAGGAAACAGTACCCTGCCGTTTGAAAATCCTCATATTTTTATTGAGTTTCAACGCAATAGCTTTTATCGTTCTACTCCTACTTCTTTCGCAACTCTGCTCAAGTTCCTGAGACAACCTATTTGTGATAGCAATAGCTTCTAAGAGGTCATGGACCTCAACACATTCCCTGGACGATTTTTTATAAATAATTTCATCCCTCGACGCCATCCGACCGGTCCCTGTGGGCGCGGGAACGAAGCTTCGGCCAGAGGCATGACGTTTAGTCGTCCCCCCAACCGTTGCAGAGACCCTGAAAGTTGCCCCCGTATCGGACTTCACACTTCCGGCATCCGTACTGTAGTCGGACCCTTCCAACAACTCAGCGGTTCCCACACTGCCAACACTAGAGATACTTCCATATTTCTCCAGTCTGATTCTCTCGTCAAGACTACCGGTAGCCTTCGCTATCCTTTCAGCCCGGCTGACTAGAAGGGAGCCACTATCCTCGGCCACCGCGGATCGCGTTGTATCCTTGCCCCTTGAGGCGTCACAAACACTAACAGAAATTTTCTTTGGTTCCATTCAAGTTTCCACGATTCGGGTCGAAAGTAGGTCGCCCCCAGGCAGTGCGCCCATACCTGTGGGAAGGCATTTGATGTCCCACGGGTGCGCCAGGTGCCCGTGGTGAGGTTAGACTAGCGACAGTACCACCCAACTGCCATGCATCCCATCGCCGCCCACCAACAGCTTAGGATTCGGGGTTTTTATAGAGGTTATCTCCTCTGCAGGCCAGGCGATTAAGCCAAGCCTCCCGTGAAGCAGAGACATGACCGTACTCCACGGTATATACAAGGATCGCACTCCAGCCCGAAAGCCACTGCACGATCCAGGTCCGGTAAGGGTAACTCGGGTTCGGCGATCCCCGTATCCCCCGCTTGCGCAGCAGGACCCCTGAGTTTTGGGAAAGGAAAAAGGTAAAGGACTGCGAACCGAGGTCGGGAATGTACCTCGGGCCGCAGGTGGTCAATCTTAGTTTTCACCGCTCCTCTTGAGCCTCCCCGACAAGGTTAGACCCGTCGGTATAGCCTCAAGAATCGTCGCGGTTACTTAAGCCCCCACGCCACGACAAGGCGAAAGACCACATTGTGGGTTTTTTTTGAAAATCTCGAACGCCGTTTGAGTTAAAGGGCTAAAATTTGGTATGGATTATTTCCATTTGACACAAAATCGATCCCCCAAGTATGGGTCAAAAAAGCCATGGGGATATATTTCCCATATTTATCGGGCTATGCCCTTTCTATCTTTATCTCTTTTTTTTAATATTTTCCTCTACGTTATTGTTTTAATAATGGCGATCATTTGATTGGCAGTCAGTGAAGAAATCAAGTCGAAGGAAGAGAAGAATCGTCGCTCTACTTTGTGTGTGTTGTCGAGTCGGAAACAGTTTAGGTCGCGATGATTTGCAACTATGAAGTAGTTACGCCCTTGATGACGCGGTATTGAATTAGATGGAGGACTTCAAATTCATTTAAGAAATACCAGTCACAAACCTCATTCAACGTGTATTTGTTTTCCCTAAGAGCAAAGCTTCCATTGGAATAGAATAAGGAGCGATGAGTTACAATTCAAGTAGAAGCAAAAGGAATTTCTTATTCCAATTGCAAGTTTAATACCAGCTGCCATCAGTTCGAGATCGGCCGTCAATCATAAGTAGGTACTCGGCTATAAACTCCAGTTAGCCCTACACTATAGATGAATAAAGTTGAAATGAGACATTGCAAAAAGTCTGAAGTATAGTTTTAGAATAACATACTCTTATCAAATATCTTACTACACATTGATAGGGTAAAAACATCAACACAGTTAACCTGATGTGTTATCTTTGAAGAGGAATATACATCTCATGTTTATGATTGATGATGGATAAAACTGCAGATCACAATATTAAATGATTATATGAGGAGCTCCTACACCTAGTAATAAATTACAACTATAGCTGGTAATGAATTAAAAATTCTATAGCAGCAAGTGGAACAAGGATAATTTTCGAGTGACAAACACTCAAAGATAACGTGGAAGAACTGGAAACCGAAAACGAATTGTTAAAAAACAGAAAACTTAGATCGAATAAATAAGAAGACCATCTTAATTCTATGAAGGTACCAGAAAGCAGGTGAAGAAATGTAACACCACAACTTATTTCTCAAAAAATTCAAAATAACTTCAAACTGGAAATTAAAGATGATTCATTTAAAAAAAGCAGATATTACTGAACACTTAACATTCGCAGGGGACGAATCTAGGTATATCAAACGACCCTACCAAAAAACAACTAGTAGAAACTAAAAGTTTACAAGAAAATCTATGAACAGCCAGAAGAAATACACAAAAAAACTTTTTACAAAAAAAAAACAACCGACTTCCTATAAGAAACATTTTGAATATATTGATGTGCACTAAAAATTGAAAAAAGACTTTTTACAAAAAAAAAACAACCGACTTCATATAGAAACATTTTGAATATATTGATGTGCACTAAAAATTTAAAAATAATTGCCTATTCTGCAACTTGATAATAAACATAATTTGTCTACTCGTCAATATATAAATACGATCTGTTTTTATTTCGCTGAAAGGCTGGTAAGTATTTGGGCAATTCAAATTCAATTCAGCACATACATAGGAATACAAATGATGATCAAAATATTCTTCAAAGTTTTCCTTGTATTAAATCACATGAAAAATATTTTAATACTTTAAATTCAATCAAATTATTAGTATAACATAATGTAGTTACAATTATTGTTGTTTTTGGAGTCGGTGTCCGCCAAGGTAACTTTTGGCCTACGTACATAGTACAGAGGTTTGGGCGAGAAATGCGTCTCATGTAGATCTGACAAAAATGCCTACTGGTTATAAATGACGAACTAATTCTTTTTGAGAGAAACATAGCGAAAATAGGTCACGTGTGCATGACGTCACGATACAGCGGAGTTGATTTATGTACTTGTTTTATATTTTCACTAAATGTTATACATAAGTGAATCGTGCATAATGTTCTGTATGAATTTCGAACCGTCGCTTTTCGCGCTTGTACCCGAAATTTTGCCTTGGACCATAAAAACCTCTTTATGTCCTTAATGCATAAGTAACTATCATTTTAATAACAAAGAAGCATAAGACTAATTGCTTATAAAGTTGAATAGTCGAAAAAGGTATTTGAAGCTCCCTTACATATTAATGATGATACAGTTTTACATTATTTTTATGGATCTTAACTAACTTGTTAATTATCTCTAGAACTAAGTTTTCTGCTTCAATGTTTACAACGTTATATGGACCTTTAAAAATATCATTTCTTTTATTTGTAACGTGAGTTTTTACTAAGACTTTATTGCCGATTTCAAATTTCCGAATTTTCGTGGGTTTGTCAAATAAAATTTTCTTTTGCGTCGTTCCAAGCTGTTTGTAATCTATAGCGAAGCTCTAAAGGATAATTTTCGAAATTGAAAAGTGGATCTGGATTTGCGATAATATTAGATGGTAAATTACATGTTTTTCCGAACACTAGTTCATGTGGAGTATATTTTGTCTCTGTGTGGACCGTATTATTATATGCGAAACACCAAAATGGAACCCAAGAGCCCCATGTTTCTGTATTACCTTTAGTATAGATTCCTAAATAAGCTGCCAAATGTTTATGCGAATTTTCAAGCGAACCTAACGTTTCGTGATGGTATGCTGTTGAATTGAATTGTTTTATGTTCAGTAACTTACATGTTTCTTTGAATAAATCAGATAAAAATTCAGTACCTTTATCAGTTACACATTCAGATGGTAATCCGTATTTTAAAACAAAATTATTCACGTAAGCTCTTGCTACACTTTCAGATTCTTTGTTAATTATGGGTATTGCTTCGACAAATTTTGATAATTCACACTGAATGGTAAGAATATATCTATTATTTTCTGTATCTGGTTCTAAAGGTCCTAAATATTTCTTTATATTATTGAACATTCTATTGATGCCTGCATGTCCTCCTGTAGCTAAAATATGGAAGTTATTCAAAATTAATTGTCTCAATTCAAGTTCGTTAATTTCCTTCTTGTCTCTTATTATCGTTATTTGTATACCGCGGGTTTTAAATTCGGTTATATTAACTTTGACGTCATCTATTAGTTGCCTATTTTCTTCATTTTTGCAAACAGTCCATAAATCTCCCAACGATGCTGCGAAGGCGAACGCTGGTTGAGTCTTTATGTGTATTATTTTCTCATTTATGCAATATATAATATTATTCGCATCTATTTCACCTAGGTTTTTCTTCTTTCTCTTCATTGATATGAAATTATTTTTTGAAATTACGCGTAATTCAATGCTCTTTTTTAGGTTTCAGAAGTTCAATCATATCAGGGCGATCAGTCCCATTTTGCAATGATTGTTCTTCAGTCTTGCAGATTTCCTGCTTCATTTTCTTCGTTTGTGCTCTAGTGAGAACGAATGACTTGTTCTCCATGTCCGTACTTAGTGAATTTAGTTCTTCACTGGTGATAATAATACGTGAAAGGGCATCAGCTGCCACATTATCTCTACCCTTTATGTAATAAACCGAAAAGTCATATTCTGACAACTGTAACCTAAATTTAGTGAGCCTACTGGATGGCTCAGTCATGCTGAATAGATAAACTAACGGTCTATGGTCCGTATATATTGAAAAAAATGCCGTCCGTACAAGTGAGGATGAAACTTTTTACAGCCCAGACTATGGCTAAGAGTGCTTTTGAACCGACTTCAAAAATTAGGAGGTTTCAAATTCGACTATATGTTTTTTTGTTTTTTTATGTTTGTTACCTCATAACTTTCGACTTGGTGAACCGATTTCGATGATTTTCTCTTATTTGAAAGCTGTGTGCTTGCTGTGTGGTTTACTGAAAAAGTCATCGATACAAAAACCAGTTTATTCATTTTTCATTCGACAACTCAGCCAATTATATGTGTTGCTGCACGCAGCAAGATTGGAAGTTTCGGTTTGGTTTTTACGTTTTCTTATCGGGTTTAAATTTTTACGTCCACAAATTCGATTAGATTTAATTTCACCTTAAACATTCCAAAATCGTTAATTTCATTCTGCTTCCATGTTCCGTTGAATTAAGATAACCTTGACAAAAACCTCCTTAAACCAATTTGCCACAACACCAATTTCCCTTCACGAAAGCTAAAAACTAGAAAAACAAATTTGATTAATTCCAAAATTTCCCTTGTTGTTTCGAAATTAGTAATTATTTTGGTTTTTGGAAATAGAATTTGTTAGGATTAGATTTAAACGATTTACGCCGTTTCATTTTCAACCCAAAATTATTAATTGACTCTTTTCTTAGGAGAGAAATGCTTTGGCGGGCAAAATTTGGGCTTTAATCCGGTAAGGCCAAATTCTCAACCTAACTTCAATAAATCATTTAAGGGGGTTTACCGCCAATCCTTTTATTAATTTCAACGAAATAATTTCCCAAACCTTCCCACCCTTTGGAAAGAAAAGTATTTTCCTTGCGGTTTAATTTCGTTGAAATTTCTGAAAAAAATTCCATTCGACATTCAATCCCCACGTTACAGGATTAGTTTTTGTAAAGATCCGTTTTCAATTCCAAATTTATCACTTATGAAATTTTTCTAAACGTAAATTCTCAAAATTGGTTTCCCAACATTTGGAGCATTTCCTGAGAACAGCCTTGTTGAATCAAATTCGTAAACCATCTGTTTCCCTTACATTTTCGAAGGGGAATAATTACTCTAAAAAATTTTCTAACGCCAAAAACGCTGAATACAACCAACGAAGGTTCAAAAACCCTTTTATAAAGCAAAAAGCTAAAGAAAGTGAATTTGATAAAATGGTTGATTCAAACGACGAAAATTTGGTCAAACCTGACCTTATAAGGCCGGTTAAAACCAACGTACCTTATACACAAATTAGGGTTTGAAACCCGAAGATTGAACCTTAAAAAAAACGGAATTAAAATACCTCAGAACCAGAAGATTTTAAGGGATTAATTCAAAGCCGTGAAGAAAGCCCATTTGGGTTCAAAAGTCTGTTGGGAAACATTAAACGAATTAGAAATAAAATAACCCGAAAATAAAATAGGTTAATTTTAGCTTTGGGGAATTTAAAATCATTGCTGTTTGAAATGTACAAAACCAAAATTTAAAAAGTCGTGTGGGAATTTTAAAATAAATACTGTAATAAAAGTTTACTAATTTTCTCTTTCCATTAATTCCATGGAAGAATGTTTAATTGGTTGGCAGTTCCCAAACTGGGTTCTTTTTTCGTCAGGAAATTAAATAGGTTTCAAAGAAATAAAGAGATTAATTATGTTAACCTTCAAAAAACCTTTTTAAAACCTTTAACAAGCCCGGCAGGTTTTTTTAGTTAGAGAAGGTTTAAAAAAACGAAATTTTTTTATTTTGGTTTTCAAATTTACAAACAGGGCAATGTTTGTTAACCATAAACGTTTAACTAAAAGTTTCTTACCATTTTGTCAAATTAATGGTTAAATACACAATTCTGTGGGACAAGCAAAGGGTGGCGTAATTAATTTCTCTTGGCGTCCCAAATTTCGCCAAGTTCGCTCTTCTTCTTCCAATTTAAAAGTTTCAAAACGGAAATTCGGGGAGGTTAAATTGTTACTCGACCGGGGAATTTTAAATCAAAATTTTATAAATACCCTTTCTAATGTGAACCTTGAATTAACCGTTCTTTGGCCTTAGTTTTCAAAACATTCTTTGCATGAATTTTAATTTAATGGCTAACCTTGAAAGGACATTCCATTCCCAGGTTAATTAAAAAGGCCTTGTTATGAATAATTGGTCCAAATCTTCCCACCGGTCTCTAGCCTTCAAAAACTTTGAATAATTAATGTATCAGTTGGAAAATTTACCGCAAATTTGACTAGTTCCTAGCGTGAAAATCCAGGGTTTGAAATAAAACCTTTCCATAAATTTTAAATTGGTTAATTTTGACCTGTTCTTTGGGCTTTTCAACAAAAGAACTTCCATTGTTCAAAAGTGCTTATCTGGCCCTAGGCAAATTTCGATCCTTTCGCTTTGGAAATCTCCCCAATCCCTTAAATTTTCAGCAATTGGTTTAAGGTTTTGGGAATCCCTACTTTTAATTGGAATGGAAATCATAAAATTAAATTACCCAATTAGGTTCCTTTGTGAAAATTCCGGAAATTACTCAGCCAGATATGCAGATGTGGGCTACTGTTTTAAATTAAATCGCCAAAAGTCTTCTACCTTTCTGCAAAAAATTTTCCTTTAAAACTTTTCAAAAAAGACTTATTTCATTTAATTATTGAATTTATAAATTTAAAAAAATAGCCAGAATTATTATAAAATTTTCCTTGCAATAAGGTCGTTCTTGTTTTTTTCCTAAAGGTGGAAAAATTTGGGCCAATTCAATTAATTCCACATTCAGGAAACCAAATTAATTCAAATTTCTTTAGTTTTCCTTGAATTAAATCGAAAAATTTTTTTAAATTCAAAAATTATTAGTATAAATTGTGTTCTATGTTATTTTTGGTCGTGCAACCAAAAGGAACGGTTTTCAACAAACGATTAGGCGGAAATGTTCTCAGGAAAAACAATCCTACTGGTATTGAAAATAATTCAATTGGAAACATACGAAAATAAGCTATTACAGATTTGTATTGTGCTTTTTTTAAAAAATTTAAAATGTTTAATCCCGTAAAATGGCCTGGTTTTCCGGTTTACCAAAATCGCCAAAAACCTTTTATGCCCCAAATGATAAGAAACATCATTTAAATAACCAAAGGATGAATAATTTCTTTAAAATAATATTAAAAGGGTTTAGAAAAAAAGGATTGCACCGGTAAAATTAAACAAGTAATTATTAAAATTTCAATTGGAACGTTTGAAAGAGATTGAATCTATCGATTTGAAAGTTGTTTATAACATTATATGATTTGTCTAACCAATTTACAAAATAAACGCAAATTTGGGTTGAAGGATAAAACCACAACCGCCCTTAAACCACAGAAGCCGAATTTGAATTTGAAGTTTGGTTCAAGGCGCGATTTCAATATTAACCGGATAAAGCGTTTTTGGGTTGTAGTGAAATTTTGTTTTTCGCTTCAACCTTATTCAATAAAACCCAAATGTTTGTTGTTTTTTAGATTTGATGTTCAGCTCTCGAAATACGCCTTTTAATTGGCCTAATTCATAAGTTTTCCTTATCATCAAATAAGTTTTATTGAATTTTTCATTAAATAATTTAAACCGAAACTTCTTTCTTGAATTTTTGTAACAATTTCTGCAGAAAACCAAATTAGAAACATGGTTCCTTATAAAACTAAAATTTTCCCATTTTTCCACCCGTTGATTTTTGCATGCCAAGAATTTTTTACCTAATTTCGTTTTCAATTTTTATTTTTCTCTTATCATACATTTAAAAGGGTAGGGATAAAAAGAATTATAGTCGTGTAATAAAGTATTTTGTTCAAGGGCAATTTTTAAAGGGTCCTTACAAGGTTTATTTTAATTTTCACAAATTTTAGTAGTTTAAAGTTATTAAATAATTGGAAACTTGGGCCTTAAACCACTTCGATTTAGGGCCGCAGGAAAAAATTTCTCTATAATTTCTACAATCCAAGGGCCCCATTTCAGGGTTCCGAATTGGTTTAAATTTAAACTTTTTTCGGTGTTGGGTATCCTCCTTTATGTATATAAACGCCATGTTATTTTGGTTTTGCTCCCTTTTAATTCCAATCCCCGACCTAAATTAAATTCCCTTTAAGGTTTTTTCTTTAAAAATTTTCTACAATTCCCAACAAATTTCGTTTAAAATTGGTTTGTCGGAATAAAAACCTAAATCAAAATTTCTGTTCCTTGGAAAAGGTACACATTTGGAAATAAAAATTTAAAACAAGTTTCCTGGATAAAATAAAAAAACTTTGATTTTTGAAACGTTGATTTATCAAAATGAAAAATACCCTTTTTTGGCCCTTTGGGCAAAGAATTCAAATTTATTTTTAATATATTAAGATGTTAAAATGTAGAATTAAAAGGTACCCTAGCCATGGTAAACTCCCTTTTTTTAAAGGGCATATTTTAGGCCTTTCTTCTTTTTTCTTTTAAATTTTCTTTATTTTATTTAATTTTAAATGTTTTGGATTGTTTACCATTGGGTTTTGGGGTTCTTAGGGCTTAGGAAAATTTTTAGGCTTCATTTCATTTTAAATTTAATCGAACGGGAGGCTTGCATTTTCGAATCCGGTTAAGGTTCCAGCCACAAAATGTTTTTAAGAGGGTTACTTCCTAATTTGCCTACCAGGAAGTACAAATTGTCATTTAAAATTTATGGATCGTTGGGCTTTCTAAAAAATTTGCCAAATCAAGCAAACTTTAAAATTTTGCGGCAACCATTAACCCAACGAACCTTTAGGCGGTAATTTTGAATTGCGGTAAGTTTTAAGTTTATTTTTTATATGAATTACGGTTTAAATTTAAAAATTTTTCTTGTCCAATTATTAAGTATGCCTTCCAAGTTTTGCTTTGGACAAATTTGCCCTTGATAGTTCCAAGGTTTGATTGTTTTAAAGGGTAACCTTGTAGTTTATAAATTAACCCAAAATTAATATTTAATAGGCAAATTTAACGGGCCAAATTCCAATTTAGCCAGATTAAAAGTAAAATTAGAAATTCTGTTATAAATAGATTTTATAAATTTTTATTTTTCTCATTTTCACCCTTTAATTTTTGGTTTCAATTTAATTTTATATGAAAAAGAAAATTCAATGAAAGGTTTTGAAAATTTGGGCATTTCCTTCAAGAATTCAAAGGTAAATTAATTTCAATTTTAAGCGGTTTGTAAAACGTTTAAATGCATTATTCAATTTTTAAGAGAAATTTGGTCCTCCCAGCCGTTAGAAAAGAAACAAACCTTTTCCTCCTTCAGGTATCTTAAATCGAAATTTTCTTTCGCATCAATGACCATTCAGGAATAAATTGGTCTTCAAAACTTTTTTTGCTTAAAATTAAGCCGATCTACAATTTTTAAAAGGGTTCAAAGGGTTCACTTGGTTTACCCCGACACTATGTACCATTTTGCCTTGGCAACAGGTAAAAATTGAAACCGCCCTTGGCTAAGAAGGCGATCTTTGAGTTTGACATTTGCGGTTTTTTCAAAATTAAATTTTTTAGGGTTAGGCCATCCAAAACCTATTATGCTTAAACGGTTTTTATTTTAGTATTCCCGGTTTATTAATTCCGTTTCTTTAAGTCTAAACCTTTTGCAAAACATTATCTGTAATGTAAATTTGATTTGTCAATTACTTATTTTAAAATTATTCATGGAAAGGTACAAGCTACATATATACTACGTATTTCAAATCTTACATAGTACAAGGAGATATACAAGTACTTTTCAAGAGAAGAGTGGCCCTGGAAATGGCGAATTTCAACCGTAATCCACCAATCCCAACCTTCCAAGTCAAATTTTTAATGTTTGAGGGTGCTTTGGGTTCCTGGGAAAGAACCGTTGGGGCACCACCCAATTTTTTGAATTCACCCAAACTGAGGAAAGGAAGAAAATGAAGCGTTGGGTTTTCTAAAGGGACTGGCGTTTTTTGAACTGTGTTTTTATTTTGGGGCCTTTAAATTCCTTCCCGGCCAAAGGAAAAAAATTAATAACATTAAAAAATCATCCGAAAACCAGGGTTTTCAAAAGAATTAAAGGGCCAAACGGTAAGGTGAAGGTAAAATCAGTCGACAAAAACGGGAAAATTCTAAAACCAAGCAATTGCCTTAAAACTCAAAAAAAAATTACGGCCAAACGTGAAATAGCAATTAAAAAACAACGGAAGCTTCAAAATTTTACTCAAAAGAAAGAATTGAATTGGAATTAATTAACCGTTTGAAAGCCAAAATAAAATTGAAAAGTCAACGCGATACATTTAAACCGCTAAAAACTTAAAAACCAGGTAAAATAGTAAAAATTTAAGAAACCGGGAAACATTAGTTTGTAAATGTAAAAACAAATAATACCAGCGAGAACCCGGATAAAAAATATTCCTAATAAGGTAGTCGGATAAAACAGCTGGGTAATTGTCTCTTTCACCAAAGATGAAAATTCGTTTAATTTGTTAACAAATTCCCAAAACGTAAAATTTTTTTTTTGGCTCATTCAAAATTTAATTAGAAATTAAAAGAGGATGGCCAATTTGGGTAACCCATTAACAAACAAACCGTTTTTAACTTGGAACAATGCGTCCCAGGTATTTAAGGCATTTAAAGCAGAAATTCCCGACTTTAAATTTTTAATTTTTTTTTTGTAATTTTTCTTAAAATAATTTTTTTCTAAACCTTTAATAATTTCCTATTTTTTTTGTTTATTTTAAGTATTCTTGGAAGATCATTATTAATTACCGTTCCTTGTCCTGTAATAATTAATGCGGCCATTTGCCCAAAAAGTTTTCCCTCTTGTAAAAAGTTTGAAAGTTTCAAACGGGAGGAAACGGCAAGGTTAAATTTTAGCATGGGGTAATATTAACATAAAAATGTTTTTAAATAATTCTTTGATCCGAAGGGAAACTTCCGGTTTTAAAAAACGTTGCTCATTTAAGGAAAGGCAAATTTCAACCTTCAGGGCACCAACCAAGTGCCTACTAGCCTGAACAATTTTAATTATAACCTTCCTTCGTTCAAATGCGCGAATCAAGTCAACGAACCTTTTCCTTTTATTCCTATTTTGACGAAGGAACGACCAAATCCACAGGTTTGGGCATAAATTTCCTCCATAATTTCAAAATAATGGAATTATTTAATTTTATTGACAAAGTAAATTTGGGGACCGCAAAAGAACTCCAATTTCCAATTCATTGGCCCTTAAGGAAAATTTTTCTTATCCTTGAAAAAAATCGACACAAAGTTTCGGCTTTTTATTCTTGGTTGTTTTGGAATTTCAAAACCTTATACAATAAGGTCCAAAAATTTCATAAATAAACTATTTAATTAGGCCAATTCCTTTAAAATTCCGAATCTAAACAATTTTGCAGAGTTAATTTGAAATTCCATAAATTTAAATTCTCAAAAAGGGTTAAGAAAATAACTTTTTAAATTTTTTTACAAAAAAAGAAAATTTCATTTAATTTTGAATTCTAAATTAAATAAAGCTTTGGGAAATTAATAATAAATATTTTCATTAAAATTTAATTTGGTTTAAATTTCGTAAATATAAGTATTGGGCAATTCAAATTCCATTCAGGCACTAGACAAATAACAAAAATTTCCTTTCCAAGGTTTTCGGATTAAAGTGACTTGTAGTTTCTTCGTAAAAGATAACATTAGGTAATAATATGGTACAATATTTTAAATTTAAATTGACTTTGTATTGGCCCATCCTACAATTTAGGGAAGAAAGTTCAAAGAGATGGCACTTGGAATAAATGACACTAATTCCTTTTGAACTTGCAAAATCGTCAAGGGATTGAAGCCGCCTAAAGCAGGAGGGATTAGGTGTCTTTTTAAATTTTCGACATTAATATTGCTTAATTTTTCATAATTATAATTTTTTGGCGGTTTTGCCTGCAACAAATTTTCCTTGACTTAAAACCTTCTTTATGTTTCCAAGTATTCCTTAAAACAAGAGTAAACAATTTCCCTTTAAATCGTAGCGAAATTATTTGAAAAAACATTCACCAGTAATTAAATTATCCATTTCCATTATTTAATTGAGGAAAGATTTTCTTAGGAAAATGAAATATCTAATTTAGAAAAGTTTTCTAAAACGTTATAATAAAGGGTAACCAATTTTCAAAAAGGCCCGGGTGTTATTGGGAAGGTACGGCGAATTTCAACCGTCCCTCACACCAAGGGAAATCCTTTCCGCCGCCTGTCCTATTTGAGGTATTAAACCCTTAAGTTTCTTCACTGGGGATCGATGGTGGAAGGGAATTTTTTGAATTCCTTCCCAATTCTACCAAAAACGCCCAAATTTGGGTGTTGTTTAGAATTTTGGGACTGAACAGGATTCAAGGTAAAATGTTTTTTTTGCCATTTTTTAAGGTTTTCCATTTCCATCAAAATTAAAAGGTAGTAAAGGGAAATTTGATTATTCGATTTTAACCTTTAAAAAACGTTTCTTTCTTAAATCTTCAACAATTTTTCAATAAAATTTCAATGCCCTTTTAAATAAACTATAATCATTTATTTCCTAAATAATTTTTAGAAAACCCAAATAATTTTGTTTAATAATTCAAAATTCTTAAAATTTAAACCTTTTACTCCTTTCTTTTGTTAAAAGAAAGCCTTTAAAATTAAAAAATTTTTGAAAACCAAAAACATTTGTCTTGGGCCCAATTTTAAAATCCAATTTGTTTAATTGGTAATTTTCTCAAATTTTAATTATTTAAAGAGTAAGAAAAATTGAAACCTTTCTTTGAAGGGAAGTGATTAGGCCCAAGGAAAAAATTTCAATTTCAAATTTCCCTATGAAGCGGAAGGTTGAAATTTCCCAAAATCCTTTTATTTTCAAAACTTTCACAAAATAGTTTCAAATTCGGGTTAAACGGAAAACCTAGTATTAGAATTTAGTTTTTTGGCTTTTACAAATTTTGAAAATGACTCTAAGGGAAACCTTTTGGTTACCCTGTTTTAAATTCAAAATTTCCTGTAGGTTTCAAAATGGTTTCCAAAATTTTGTGTATTGAAAAATTGGTTTGGCGAAAATTTCCAAACTAAACTTTGCCTTGAAGGTTCTTTTGGTAAAATTTCCAGAAAACAAATTTATCAATTTTTTAATAAAATTAAATTTTAATTCGGGATTTTTTTCAAAAGTATATTATTGAAATTGGAAAAAGGTTTAAACCTTTTGTTACTTTTTCAATATCAAATTATAAATTAAATTCTTAATCTTATTTAAAAAATTAAAATTGAAAAATTAGTAAATTGAAAAAAAAGGAATTTTTAGGGCAGATTTTTAAGAAAGGTCTTAATATTAAAGGTTTAAAAACATTAAATTTTCCTTAATGTTTAAAAAATTGAAAAATGTTCCATTTTGCCTTTGGAAACCACCTTCCTTTAAACTCTAAAAAAATTTAAAATTTCTTAAATTTTTAATGTTTAATAAATCCAAATTCCCAATTTTTCCCGGAAATTTGTTATTTTCAAAACCCTTTCACTATTAAAAATGTTTTTGTGTTATGAATTATTTTGCCTAAAAGTTAGGGAAATTAAAATTTCCACCTCCAAATTTTTAACTTTCCATCGCAAATTAACAATTGATTTCCAACATCCATTTTTAAAATTAAATTCTTGCCAGAAGCCATTCATTAACGCAGGGGTCATTGAGTCAAGGATATTTGGCAGAAGCAGGCAGAATTTAAATTTAATTATTAGAATTTCCATATCAAATTAAAAATTAATTTGCCTATGTTTAAACTTCCCAAGCCTTGAACAAACCCGAACGAGTTAATAGTTGGCATGGGAGTGGAATTTAGATTTCAGATGATAAAACAATTTTTGAAAAAACATTTGGGATTTTTAACGATTTGGAAGTAAAAATTTTGGAAACTTAAAGTTAATTTGTTCGCTATAGAGAAAGACCAAAAATCGGAAAGTTTAAATTTTTCAATTGCCATTAAAACTTGTTGGAATAAATATTTAAGTGGAAATAATTTCACATTTGGTGGATATGTTTCTTAGGTTGTTTTTTAATTTTTAATTGTTTTTCGATTGGAACATTTTTTCCAAAATTTTAAATTTTATAGGAAATGCAATTTCAATTAATGTGGCAAACCGGCTGGATTACCCGCGAGAAACCCCAGATCCAAAATAATTCTATTTCCGAACGGTATAAGCAATTTTATTTTCCCTTGTTACAATTAACCAAATTAGGAAATAATTATGGTAATTTATTTAAAACTTTTAAAATTTATTGAAAAGACCCATCTCACCAATTTAGTTAAAAGTTAAGATTAATTTAATTTACCCAAAAATATTACCAGTGTTTGTAATTTACAATGTTTCCTTAAGAAAATTTGGACCCCTTTATTTGGAAGATTGTATCCTATTTTGACATTATTTAATTGTGTAATTTTTATTAATTTAAAATTTTTTTTTGGTCATGATCAAATAATTTCATTTTTGTTGGTTTCTTTTGTTTTCCAATATTTTGGGATATCGGTGGTAAAATTCCACTCCTTTGTCAAAGGGACAAAACCTATATATAAAAAAATGTGGATGTTTGTAAATTACCTTTTTCGTTACCTGAAGGCGAAAGGAGTTTAACCTCTTTTAAATAATAGGTTTATAACCGGTATTTTATCCCGTTAAAATTCGAAAAGGTCGTTTGTTGTTCCGAAAGGAAGGGGGGCTTACGGGGGGTTTCGGAAAATTTCCAACCGGGCCCGGCCAGGCGGGGCCATTTCAATTCCAAACCGGGCCGGATCCTTTGGTGAGTATGACGGCCCGCCTTTTTCGGGAATTCCGAGGTTCCGGGACCCTTTTGGAACCTCCCTTCCGCGAAGAAAGGAACTGGGTTTTTTCGCTGAAGAACTTGAACGTTTTTTCGAAAACCGAAAATGTTAATTTTTTCCGAGATTTTTTCAATACATATCAAATAAATTGAAAAAAGGTTGGTTTAAAGGGCCCGGGTTTTGTTTTTCTTTCAAAAACGGTATTTCCCCCATTTTTTAAAATTCCGAAGAAATTTTTTTTTTTTAATATTTCAAGGCTTTTTAAAAGCACATTTAAAAGGCTTCTTGAAATGGAAATTTTTAAAATCCCAAAATTTAAGGGCCTTTAATAAAATAAAAAAATCTTACCGAATCATTTTTCGGGCTTTCCTTAAAAACGGAACCTTTTTAATAAAATAAAAATTTTTTTTCTTTTACTCGCGAAGTCGGTCCAAGGTTTTAAAAAAATTTGAAATCCGTTCCCTCAAAAAGGGTTTTCGAATATCCCGGCTTTTCCCCTTTTTTTAAGGTTAGGAAAAATTTCAAAAAAAACTCTTTTTCCAAAACCCACCTAATAAAGCCGTTTTAAAGAAAAACTCCAAAAATTTAGAAAAATCAAAATTTCCCTGTTCAAAATATACGATGACTCCAAAAACCGAAGAAAAACCGATTAGAGGGAATTCGAAATAAAAAGGACTAATGAAAGAAAAGAGATTTTAAGAATTGCCTTTTGGGCCCTTCCCTAATTTGGGAAATTCCCAAACCGGAAGAAAAATTTAAATTTTTGTTATTTTAAATTTTGATTGGCCGAAAACAAACTTTCCCTTGGGGAACCGTTTGATTATTCATTATTATGTTGTTAAAATTTAACAAAAATCAATTTATTTCGGTTTTTTAAAATTTATTATTTTAATAACAATATACGAATAAGGAGAAAACCTTGAAATGTTGAATTCGGGAAATGCCTTTGAAACAGGAAATTAAAAATTGCGGAAATCTGTACTTATTAAAAAAACGAGAATTGGAAAAGTGACCGGAAAGAGATTTTGAGGGAAACAATTTCTTACAAAATTAAATAAATTGAAAAGTAAGAGAGGAAAATTTCAATTTAATTAAAAAATGAAACCTTTTGGTGGTCTATTTGTTTGAAACCAATTAATTAAATTTCAAAATTAAATTAAAAAATTACTTCTTTGAAATTTTTGATGTTTAAAAAAAAATTTAACAATTTTTTCAATTTCAATTTAACTTTTTAAAACCCCCATTCCATCCTTAAAAACATATTTGTTTGGTTTAGGGCCAAAATCAAGGAAAAAAAACAATTCCAAAAAAATTTATTCTTCCTTTTCCATTATAAATAAAAGAAACTAATATTGTAGGATGAAAAATAGAGGAGAAAACTTCATCTCTTTTTAATGGAGGGGTATTAATATTAATAAATAAGTAATAAAAAATTTATATCGTTCATACTTGAAAAAAAATTGAAATTTCGAAACGCAATTTGAATGACGGCAACACCAGATATCATCCAAAGCCACTCTACAACCGTATATGATCGCTGTGGTTTCTAGCACAGCCAAAATGACAAATAAAATAAACCTCCCAGAAAATAATAAATTTACAACTAATTCCTTCGATTCCTTTCATACAAAACGAAGAAGAAATTACTCTTCAATATGAATACTTGAAAAACAAATGAAAATCATCATCCGCACACTTCAAAATCTTCTCATCCCGTGACATTCACATCGAAAACCGACCGCATTACAACCGTATATTCCCTCAATTTTCCTAACGATTTTCGTGATATTCAAGAAAAATTTGTACGTCTACGGTGACCCAAGAGCCGATCTTATATAGAGCGGAGCGCATATCGTGATCTGGCCCCTAGACTCATCGGGGCGTATAGAGGGATCGGGGCGCATAGGCGCAGGAGGGGCCGAAGGCCCCGACTCGTTGTTAAGGGGCATAGCCGGATCATCATGTTCTAAAGGCAACGCCTTGTCGTAATAGCCATGTGTGTCTGTCCTTTGCTGCATCTTTTAGTTGTTGGTACGATGCACAGTCCATCTTCTCCTTTACATCTTGGAAGTAATTAGTTTTAGGTCTTCCTCTTGGTCTTCTTCCCATAATTCTTCCTTCAAAAATATTAATAAGAAAATCATTGTGACGGATGAGATGCCCAATAAATTTGATTTTCCTTTGCATTATATTAATGATTAGACCTCTTTTTTCTCCTATTTCTTCTAGAACTCTTTCATTTGATTTTTTTTTCTATCCATTTAGTTTTAGTCATTTTCCTCCATAACCACATCTCCATTGCTTGAAGATATTTTCTATCTTTTTGCGTCATTGTCCATGTTTCACATCCATAACATAAGACACTCCAAACAAAAGTTTTAATAAACTTTTTACGAGTATCAAGTTTGAGGTGTTTATTACTAAGTATATTGTATTTCTTTAGGAATGCTTGTTTGGCGAGAGCTATTCTTCTCTTTATGTCAGCTGTTGATTGACTTCTGTTCGTAATTAAGCTTCCCAGATAGCAGAACTCACTAACTTGTTGTATAGGATTGTTTCTTATTTTAATATGTATTTCATCATTGTAATTGCTCTTACTTATCAACATTGCTTTTGTCTTCTGTTCATTGATTCTTAGTTGTTTTTTATCAAAAATATCTGCCAAGGTGTTAAGCATTTTATTCATATCATTTTGAGACTCAGCTAGTAGTACAATGTCATCTGCAAAACGTATGCTGTGAACTCTTTGTCCATTGATCTTAATTCCTCCCGTTTTAACCTTTAGCTCATTTATTGATGCTTCAATGAAGATATTAAATAAATATGGAGATAGTGGACATCCCTGTCTGACTCCTTTTCTAATTTTAGCCTGTTTTTTAAATCCATTAATATCAATTATAGTATTCTGAGCTTTGTACATTTTTAAAATCAATCTTCTATCTCTCCAATCGACTCCATTATCTTTCAACGTTCTAAATAAATACATCCAATTTACTTTATCGAATGCTTTCTCTAGGTCTATAAAAGTGACATAAGTATCTCTGTTTACATCTATTCTTCTATCAAGGATTTGACGTAGTGCTAGTATCGCTTCTCTTGTACCCCTTTCTTTCCTGAATCCAAATTGATCATCTCCTATTTGGCTTTCTACTTTATTCTTCAACCTATGTTTTATGATATTTAGGAGAATTTTTGATGCATGGGATAAAATGGATATTGTCCTGTAACTGGAGCAGTCATTCGCATTTCCCTTTTTTGGTAAGGTAATGCATTTACTTGTGAAGAAGTCGTTAGGGATCTTTCCTTTTTCATAACAATCGGTGATGATATTAAATAGCTTTTCTGTCGTTGTATTATCTAATTTCTTTAATACTTCTGCTGGTATTTCATCTATCCCCACTGCTCTTTTATCTCTTAAATCTTTCAATGCTATGTAAAACTCTTCCCTTGTAATTGTTGGCCAAAATTCATTACAATTTACATCTTCTTCATTTTCAATATAATTCTGTTCCTCTTCAATCTCAACTCCTTTGTATAACTCTTCCATATATTCTTTCCATCTCTCTGCTACTTTTTCATTTTCAAATAAGATATTTCCCGATTTATCTTTAACTACATTACTTCTTGTTTTCTGAGTGTAGTTTAATCTCTTCACTTTATTATACGCCTTGTCAGTATTGTTTTTTATTAGATCCGTTTCAATTTCTCTGCAGTTTTTCTCCATCCATATGTCTTTAGCAATTCTACATTCAGTTGTTATTCTGTTCTTTACCTTTTTGTATTCTTCATAATTAGTTTCTCTTAGTGAGTTTCTCATTTTAATCAAGACTAAAATATTTTGGTTCATCCATGGTTTCCTAGGACTTATATTATTATTTCCCAGTACTTTTTTCGTTACTGCACTTATGTTGTACTTGATTTCCCCCCATGTGTTAGCTTCCTTATTTTTTTTCTTTAATTCTCTTCTAAACTGTTCTGTTATTTCTACATCTTTGAGTTTTTCTAGCCCCCAATTATTTTTCTTACTAATAGTTCTTTTCTTAAACTTAATATTGCACTTTGCCATTACTAGTGAATGGTCACTATCTATCTTAAAACCAGGGTAAGAATGACTAAATTTTACTTGGTTTCTGAATTTCTTTTTGACTAGAATATAATCTATTTGCAGTCTTCTTAGATCACCTGGTGCTTTCCAAGTGTATCTTCTTCGATTTGGAACCTCGTAAACTGTATTGGATATAATTAGTTCATATTGATCGCAAAATTCCATCAGTTTTTCCCCTCTTGAATTCCTATTTCCATAACCGAATTTTCCTAAACAGGTATATTGTGAGATTTGATCACCTACAGCTGCGTTAAAATCTCCCATAATGAAAAGGTTGGAATTTTCTTTCGTTAAAGTCACCAAATCTTCAAGTTGTTCATATATACTATCAATTTCCTCATCTCTACTATTTGTAGTTGGAAAATAGACTTGTATAATATACAATTCTGTCGGTTGGGCTTCTAATTTTATCATCATAATTCTATCACTCACATGATATGTGTTCAGAACATTATTTTTCCATTTTCCTCTTAACATTATTGCTACACCATTTCTTCCACCTTTTTCATTCCCACTGTGTATAATTCTTAGTCCTCCATTAATAAAATCTCCATTCCCTGCCCATCTTGTTTCACAAATTCCTATAATATCAAGTTTTGCTATTTTCATTTGTTCTGCTACTTCCTCTAACTTTCCGTCTTTTTCATTGTTCTAATGTTCCAAGTGCCAATGTTAAAATAATTTTTTCTTTACCTTTATTTTACAAGGATTTCGCGGGTTGACGACCTGGGAAGCCTTGTCACTACCCTGCCGGATCTTGTCATCCGAATTCCATGATCAGTACTGTTGTTATATAAGGGACATATCATCATCATTAGCTATTTGGGTTAGGGATTATTAATGCAGTAGTTTCCTCTTGCTTGCTGCATCGCAGTTGACGAGCCATTACTTGAATTAATTCCAAGTTGCCTCAATCATGTCCTTCCATTGCCGTTATTTCTACTTTAGAAATCGCCAATGGTTGGTAGTAACGGAGCTGCTTTCCTCCGTTACCTCCTTTAAATCGCCTTTTACGATAAGTAGGAGTTTCTGTGGACCTATTCTAATCCCGAATTTACACACAGGATTCGTTATAATTTACTGAAAATTTGTGAGACGATGTTGATGTCAGTGTCAACCTTGAAATCTGCCCCTATGGCTTTTTTACACTTAGGGATCGATTTCGTGACAAATGAAAATAATCCATACCAAATTTTAGCCCTTAACACAAACGGCGTTCGAGATTTTCAAAAAAAAAAAAACTGTTTTTTTGATTTTAATTTCATTATTATACTAAAATTCGGAATTAATCAATGGTGTTTTTTTTCCTTATTCTTAGGAGTCTAAGGCATGAAAAAATCGTATGATCATGATTTTTCAACGAAAAGTCGATTTTTAGCGAAAGAAAGAGAATTAAAATCATTTTTTTTAGGGTTTTTGAGATATGTCAATCACCAAAATTTGTCAGAACAATTCTTTTATACCCTTCTACATTCAGGAATTTCTTCAGATTTTTTAAAGTGGTGGAACAATGTCAAAAAAAATCAAAAACTCATTTTTTTCCCGAAATTCTTCATTTTAACACACTTTTATTTTTTATCTGCTAGAAAAAATACCTAGAAAATTATTTTTTACTTATAGTTCATACAATTGCATCCTACTCAAACATTCCTAATCAATTTACTAAACAAGAATGACGTGAAGACTATGTATTTCGAAATTCGCGCCAAGTTACTGCTTTGGAACGTCATCTACCGGGACTTCTAGAATCTATCGATCATATCTATTAAAGTTATAGTCTCAATATAAAACAACTGAGATAATAAACGGAACAACTGTTATTCAATACATACAATGAGTGAATCGTGAAGACAACTTTATTTTGAGGTTACCTGAACAAACGGAACTTTAATAGATATGATCGATAGATTCCAGAAGTCCCGGTAGATGACGTTCCAAAGCATTAATTTGGCACGAATTTTGAAATACATAGTCTTTACGTCATCCTTGTTTAGTAAATTGATTAGAAATGTTTGAGTAGAATGCAATTGTAGGAACTATAAGTAAAAAATAATTTTCTACGTATTTTTTCTAGCAATAAAAAATAAAAGTGTGTTAAAATGCAGAATTTCGGGAAAAATTTGAGTTTTCGATTTTTTTTGACATTGTTCCACCACTTTAAAAAATCTGAAAAAATTGCTGAGTGTAGAGGGGTATAAAGACATGTTCTGACAAATTTTGGTGATTGACATATTTCAAAAACCCTTAAAAAAATGAGTTTAATTTTCTCTCCTTCGTTAAAATTCGACTTTTCGTTGGAAAATCATGATCATAAGATTTTTTCATGCCTTAGACTCCTAAGAATAAGAAAAAAATCACAATTGGTTAATTCCGAATTTTAGTAAAATAATAAAATTAAAATCGAAAAAACAGTTTTTTTTGAAAATCTCGAACGCCGTTTGAGTTAAAGGGCTAAAATTTGGTATGGATTATTTCCATTTGACACGAAATCGATCCCCCAAGTGTGGGTCAAAAAAGCCATGGGGACATATTTCCCATATTATATATATGGAGTGGATTGATAGTCATTCTGTGCACATGTGAAAATTTTGCTCCGTTTTATTTACTCTATATAGTGGTTGAATCCACGAAAATTTCAGTGAATTCCATATCTAACTGACGATAAATAACTACACTTCTAAGTGACAGTGTTATGCAAGTGAATTTTCCATTTATACCTGGAAAATTTTGATAAATAAAGAAAGTTTTCACTGGTTGTAATCCGCGTCGAAGTAAAGAAAACGAGATAAGGAAGAATATGATACTAATAAACAATCCGCTGTAACCAGTTTGTGAGGCGAAGTACTGTGTCGTTTCGTTAAACAGTAAGGCGAAGTACTTTATCGTTTTCGTTCAACAGTGAGGTGATGTACCATGGCTACAAGCTTAGTGTGCAACAAAACGCTAGGTAAAAGTGCATATAAAATTCAGTGCCAGGGTAGATGCGACGGATGGGCCCACTTAGGATGCACTGATGTCAGAAAAGAGGACATCACAAGTAAGAGAAAAATTGTGTGGGAATGCAATCACTGTAAGAGAACGGATAACATGGTTTCTGAAAATGATATTCTAGGGGAAATGGTTGAAAGGATTGAGAAGAGAAGGAGTATGGAAAGGTCAAGGGGAACTGATGAGGAGATCAACGTAGGGGACATGTTCAAAAAACTATTAAGGAAAATGGAAGCAATCGAGGACGCGGTGTCTTTCAACAGTGAGGTGGTCGATGATATGCGAAAGGCTATAGCGGAGATGAAAAAAGAGAGCAAAATTATTAAGAGGGAAAATGAGAATATGAAGGTTGAGATGGACAGAATGAGGAGAGAATTGGATGAACTAAAGGAGCAGGCAAGTTTGAATGCAAGTTTAGCAGAAGCACAAACTAGAAAAAAAAATATTATCGTTGTAGGTTTGTCGAATAAAGATGAAGTACATAGAGTCTTTAACAAACTTGAAGTCGTTGTGCCCATAAATGAGGTAAAATAAAACAGTTACCATCTGGAAAACCAAACAAATCAATACTGGTTGAATTTGCGGATGAAAAAATAAAAAATCAAGTACTTCAAAAGAGAAAGCAAATCGGAACACTAAATACGGAAAATATGCAACTAGGGGGTGAAATTAGGAAGATATTCATAAATGAAGACTTACCTAAGGAAGTACAGGGACTACTAAGAAAGGCAAAAGAATTGAGAAATAATGGATTCAAATTTGTCTGGACGAAGGAGTATAAAGTATTTTGCAGAAAAGTAGAGTACACCAAAATCATACATATAAAAATTCTGCCCAGATTGACGATTTGAAATCGGAAAGTTAAATGATTTACTTGAGTATTTTTTGTATGGGATTACACTGTTAGTTTTGTTTATGGACCTGTTTGTTAGAAGTTTCCAACTGGATAAGATCACTACTAGAAATTTCGCAGTTCCAAATGAGCTCAATCTGGTAGTCAACAGGGATGACTGTCGTAAATTTAGAATTTTGCATGGTAATACACGAAGTTTGGATAAAAATTTCAGTGAACTGAGTATAATTCTTAGTCAGTTTAATTTTGATATTGACTGTATAGTGCTGTCGGAGACGTGCACTATTCGAGACACTAGTTTATATAATATGGAAGGATATAATATAGTTTATAATCAGGGAGCAATCAATCAAAACGATGGCCTGGTTATATTTATTAGAAATAATATTCAATATGAATTTGAAGTTCGCAAGGTAGGGGAAATTAGCGCTATAGTTTTGAACATAACAATGCAGTATAAAAAATTACAAGCCTTATATAGACCACCAAGTTTGAAAGCTACTGAGTTTACTGATGATTTGGTGGTACTTCTGGATACCTGTAATAAAAAAAATTTTGATTCAACTTTCTTTGTTGGTGACATTAATATTGACATCTCCAAAAGATCTGCAGAATCTGATGAATATTTGAATGCCATGAGTGAATATGGTTATACTTCTATGATCAATGATTCTACACGGGTAACAGCAAACTCTAAAACATGCATAGATCACATTTTCATGAATAATAATATGTCCAATGAATCATACTTACCGGTATTACTGCATACAAGCGTTACTGACCATTATATGGTATTTTTGGAAGTTTCCTCTGTGGCAGAATTTAATCCATCAACGCACTGTGTAGAAACCTGGAACAAAAAATTCATCAACTATAGTAACATGCGCAAAGTACTGGAGAATGAGTCATGGTATGAAATATATAGAAATGGTGAAATGAACGAGACATGGAATTTATTCATTGTAAAACTGAAAAGGATAATAGAAGATTGTACAACTGTTATTAAAATAAAACGCTCAAATAGAAAGAGGAACCCTGGATCACCAATGGGCTAGTCGTAGCAGTTAATAAAAAGACAAGTTGTACAAAAATGCTGTCAAACATCCAGATAACTTGATTTATATGAGTGAGTTCAAAACATACAAAAACAAGCTACAAGACCTTATCGATTGTGCAAAAAAGAACTATTACAGAAGGGAAATAGACAAGAATAAAAATTATTCAAAAGGGCTCTGGAATATAGTGAATACCAAATCAAATAAAAATATTATTAACAAAATAAAAAATGAGAACGGTGATATCATTTAAAAGGACAAACTAGTAGCGGAAGAATTCAATACTTACTTCATAAATGATGTCAAAAGTTGGCTGAAAAGTTTGATTCAAATGATAAGCCAATTCCGCAGAAAAAATATCAACAACCTAATTCAATAGTATTTTTTGATGCGGATGAAAGAAAAGTTGAGAATATAATAAAAAATTTGAAAAACAATAAAGCACCTGGACCTGATAAAATTAAAGCCGAAACCTTGAAAGCTATTTCTCCATATATAATAAATGAAAGTTTCAGAAAGGAGTATTTCCGGATACACTAAAAGAAGCAATAGTCATACCCATTTGTAAAAACTCCGATAAAACAGCATTGAAAAACTACAGACCTATATCCCTGACGTCCACTGTCGATAAAATAGCTGAGAAAGTCATATATATTCGTATTTTATCCTTTATTGAAAAATATAAATTAATATCAAACAGGCAATATGGATTTCAAAGAAATAAATCTACTGTAGATGCTATTGGGCGGTTGGTTCAGCTAATCACTGAGGCAATGAACGACAACATTCCAGCAATAGCCATTTTTATAGATCTAGCCAAAGCATTTGATACAGTCGACCACATTAAACTGCTGAGTATCTTGGAAAATATGGGATTTAGAGGATTAGCACATAGACTGATAGAAAGTTATCTAAAGGAAAGAACCCAGAGAGTCCAGGTGGGAAGTGAGGTTAGCGAAAAGAAGACTATAAGATATGGAGTCCCCCAAAGGACAATTTTGGGTCCTACTTTATTTTTGTTGTACATTGATGATGTGTTCCTTCTCAATTCACAAAATAGCGTTGTGAGTTTTGCTGACGATACCGTACTGTTTTTCGCTGAATCAACGTGGGACGCAGTAAAAATAACAGCAGCTGAGCAGGGCGTTGATGAAGTTGTGAAATTCTTAGAATCTATGAAATTAACTGTCAATGTGGATAAAACTAAGTTCATGACGTTTACTAGCTTGAAAACCAACCTGCCCCAATTTGACACCCTTACAGTGAAACAAGACAACTCAAGTGAGCTAAACATTAAATCTTCCGAGTGTATGAAATATCTGGGAATAAAGATTGACTCTCATCTAAGATGGGATCATCATTCAAGTTTTGTGACAAGCAAAATGAGATCGTTGTTGGGTAAATTCAAATCACTCAGAGAAATATGTGAAATTGATGAACTAAAAAAAGTTTATATTGCCATAGCAGAGCCACACCTCAATTATGGAGTTCTTGCTTGGGGAGGTTTAGTCAATTGCTATTATAAGCAATTGGAGATAGTTCAGAAATGGATTTTAAAACTCATGTACAGAAAGCCTATTACTTACCCAACGGAAGAATCATTTAAACTTTCTGATGTCTATACTGTACGACAGTTGCATGGCCAGTCTCTCCTCATGTACCAACATGTGAATGATGTACCTGAAATAAAACGTGAATTGAGAGTGAATAACATTCCTTTGCCCAAACCGAAAAAGTCAATTCTGTTGAGATCATTTACGTACCTGGCACCTCTGTTGTATGATAAACTTCCTCACGACCTAAGAAATGTTAAGTCTAATCCATTATTCAAGAAACAAATTAAAGACTGGATTAAAAGCCATCCCAGTTCATTTTGGAGCAATTTCTGCAACAGACATTATTTCGCCTGATTTTGATTCCGGTTTTTCTTGTGTTTTTCTTTTTTGTTCTTCTAATTTGAGAATTGGAAAATATTGTTTCTTTTTCTTTTTATTGTGTATGATCTGTGCACAGAAGAATATGTTATTTTATATTCATATTAATTTATTTATTAAGTGTAAATGTATACAAAGTGTTACACTGCTATAATTTTGAAAATGAATAAACATTATCATTATTATTATTATTATTTATCGGGCTATGCCCTTTCTGATCTTTATCTCTTTTTTTTAATATTTTCCTTTACGTTATTGTTTTAGTACTAGCGATCATTTGATTGGCAGTCAGTGAAGAAATCAAGTCGAAGGAAGAGAAGAATCGTCGCTCTACTTTGTGTGTGTTGTCGAGTCGGAAACAGTTTAGGTCGCGATGATTTGGAACTATGAAGTAGTTACGCCCTTGATGACTCGGTATTGAGTTAGATGGAGGACTTCAAATTCATTTAAGAAATAGCAGTCACAAACCTCATTCAACGTGTATTTGTTTTCCCTAAGAGCAAAGCTTCCATTGGAATAGAATAAGCAGCGATGAGTCACAATTCAAGAAGAAGCAAAAGGAATTTCTTATTCCAATTGCAAGTTTAATACCAGTTGCCATCAGTTCGAGATCGGCCGTCAATCATAAGTAGGTACTCGGCTATAAACTCCAGTTAGCCCTACACTATAGATGAATAAAGTTGAAATAAGACATTGCAAGAAGTCTGAAGTATAGTTTTAGAATAACATACTCTTATCAAATATCTTACTACACATTGATAGGATGAAAACATCAACACAGCTAACCTGACGTGTTATCTTTGAAGAGGGATATACATCTCATGTTTATGATTGATGATGGATAAAACTGCAGATCACAATATTAAATGATTATATGAGGAGCTCCTAGTAATGAATTACAACTATAGCTGGTAATGAATCAAAAATTCTATAGCAGAAAGTGGAACAAGGATAATTTTCGAGTTACAAACATTCAAAGATAACGTGGAAGAACT
Organism: Novius pumilus; assembly: GCA_020654155.1. NCBI lineage: Eukaryota > Metazoa > Arthropoda > Insecta > Coleoptera > Coccinellidae > Novius > Novius pumilus. The sequence continues at coordinate 705,890 of JAIFOV010000009.1, forward strand.
GGAAACAGAAAACGAATTGTTAAAAGACCAGATAGAAAACTTAGATCGAATAAAAAGGAAGACAATCTTAATTCTATGAAGGTACCAGAAAGCAGGTGAAGAAATGTAACACCACAAGCAAAAAATTGAAAAATAAGTCATAGTCGGGGTAGCTTAGTGGAAGAGCAACAGCGCGTAAAGCTGGAGGTCCGGGTTCGATTCCCGGTCCCGCCGTGACTTACTTTTCAGAAGGATTTTCAAAATTATACCCTATCACCGGGTTGGTGAGAATAACACCTTTGAGATCAATTCACGATATGCGTTGGATTACGCAGAGCCGGCGTTCAGTTAAATTGATTCTCTTGTGTGGCTTCTGCGATGAAGTCCCAAGATTATCAGAATTAACGAGTAAGCCGGCAAAAATTGAAAAATAAGTCATAGTCGGGGTAGCTTAGTGGAAGAGCAACAGCGCGTAAAGCTGGAGGTCCGGTTCGATTCCCGGTCCCGCCGTGACTTACTTTTCAGAGGATTTTCAAAATTATACCCTATCACCGGGTTGGTGAGAATAACACCTTTGAGATCAATTCACGATATGCGTTGGATTACGCAGAGCCGGCGTTCAGTTAAATTGATTCTCTTGTGTGGCTTCTGCGATGAAGTCCCAAGATTATCAGAATTAACGAGTAAGCCGGCAAAAATTGAAAAATAAGTCATAGTCGGGGTAGCTTAGTGGAAGAGCAACAGCGCGTAAAGCTGGAGGTCGGGTTCGATTCCCGGTCCCGCCGTGACTTACTTTTCAGAGGATTTTCAAAATTATACCCTATCACCGGGTTGGTGAGAATAACACCTTTGAGATTAAACATACTTTGTCTACTCGTCAATATATAAATACGATCTATGTTTTCATTTCGCTGAAAGGCTGGTAAGTATTTGGGCAATTCAAATTCAATTCAGCACATACATAGGAATACAAATAATGATCAAAATATTCTTCAAAGTTTTCGTTGTATTAAATCACATGAAAAATATTTTAATACTTTAAATTCAATCAAATTATTAGTATGTATAACATAATGTAGTTACAATTATTGTTATTTTGGAGTCAGTGTCAGCCAAGGTAACTTTTGGCCTACATACATAGTATGTAGGTTTAGGCGAGAAATGTCTTTCATGTAGATCTGACAAAAATGCCTTCTGGTTATAAATGACGAACTAATTCTTATTGAGAGAATCATAACGAAAATAGGTCACGTGTGCATGACGTCACGATACAGCGGAGTTGATTTATGTACTTGTTTTATATTTTCACTAAATGTTATACATAAGTGAATCGTGCATAATGTTCTGTATGAATTTCGAACCCTCGCTTTTCGCGCTTGTTCCCGAAATTTTGCCTTGGACCATAAAAACCTCTTTATGCCCTTAATGCATAAGTACTATCATTTTAATAACAAAGAAGCATAAGACTAATTGCTTATAAAGTAGCATAGTCGAAAAGGGTATTAGAAGAGAAATTCGATTACTACCAAGTAAATATTAAATTACAAGTACATTCCATTAATTTCAACTGATGAACAGATTTGCCATAGAGGTAATGAATACTATCGGTAATTTAGCAAGATGTTTTGACTGACGCAGGGACAATACTATATAAAGCTGCCTCGTAGCCATTGTACAACATAATCGGCACAGTGTTACTGTTATATCAAACGCCACGTTAGTTTTGGTTTGTGCTTTTACGATTTTGACAGTGCCACATCTACACCGACCCTCTCAAGGTAAATACCTGTCTTTATTATTGGCTATATTTCTGTATAACGGTTTTCTACATGATGCATCAAAATAGTGTCGTATTGAAATTGGTTTGTTGGATTTAATTATTATTGATACGTATATTGTGGTCTTTTTTTGCTGACACCGACTCCAAAAATAACAATAATTGTAACTACATTATGTTATACTAATAATTTGATTGAATTTAAAGTATTACAATATTTTTCATGTCATTTAATACAAGGAAAACTTGAAAGAATATTTTGATCATTATTTGTATTCCTATGTATGTGCTGAATTGAATTTGAATTGCCCAAATACTTACTAGCCTTTTAGCGAAATAAAAACATAGATCGTATTTATATATTGACGAGTAGACAAAGTAGGTTTATTATCAAGTTGCAGAATAGGCTATTATTTTTAATTTTTTAGTGCACATCAATGTATTCAAAATGAAATGAAGTCGGTTTTTTTCTGTAAAAAGTTTTTCATTTTCTGATATTTACTGAATTTGGAGTACGGTAAATAATTTGCGTCAATATGGGTAGACCGACTAAACGTGCTGCTCATATGAGACAGCGCCGTCTAAATGAAACACATGAAGAGAAGGAGAAACGCCTATCTCAGCAGAGATACTCAAACTCAAAAAGAATTTCGAAGCAAAGTTCCGTAGAGCGCGAAATTTTCCTCATTTTTAAACTAACTACGGCAACCCCCTAAATGAGTGTGGTGACTCGCGTAGTTATAATAACAGCTGGGTAATGAGTAGCCTAGCAACGTGATATAACTGTCGGTTTTCGAGTGATGTTCTACGAGTTTTCTAGTGTTGATTTTGAATAAAATACGTTCATCTATCAATTATTCAATACACTATAATTGGCGACGAGGAGAGCGAACTGCACGGAATCCTGTGTAAGTAGAGTTTCGAATAACTACCTGCACTTTTGGCACAAAAATGGACCCGAAGCTGGAAAATCCGGAAGCTGGAAAATCCGGTAAGACAGAACTCGCTGAACTCGCGGCCAACATTAATAGGCTCGTCTCTGCTCTAACGAGTCAGGCTCAATCTCAATCTACTGCTCATAATGCCGCCCTTCAATTCGAAAATTTCGACGAATCTAAGGAGTCTTTCACGAGCTATAAAGATAGGATTGGCAACTTCTTTGAACTTCGCGGAATCACGGATCCGCAAAACGGGCGAGGGTACTGCTCAATTCAATCGGCAGTAAATATTACCAGCTTGTATCCACTCTAACTGCACCTGATTCACCTACATCTAAGTCCTACGATGACATCACGGACCTCCTCGAAAATCAACTTTGCCCAAAACCTAACCCAGTCATAGAACAACACAGGTTTCTATCTACTTGTCAACTCGAAAGCGAATCTGTAGCTCAATTCGCAGTGAAATTGCGAAGCTTTACACCGACGTGCGAATTCCAATGCCCCAACGCTGCTTGTAAAAAATCCATTGCTGACATATTCTTGAGAGCTCAATTTATTCGAGGGGTTAGAGACAATAATATTCGAGAACATTTACTGTTGATTCCCGCAGAAGAGCTAACTGCTCTAGAAAGGGCTAAGGCCCTAGAATCTTCCAAATTGAACAACATTGAACTTTCTTCAACGCCCAGCTCATCAAACACGACTGTCAACCGTATTTCTAGATCTAAAACCCAACATAACTCCCAAAATTTCCGAGCTAAATCGTCGGAGCGGACCAGCTCATCTTTTCACTCGCGATCGAATAACCGGGTAGATCTAGGACAACTCGGTATTGATGGCCTATGCCTCAGATGTGGAAAGATAATCACAAAACAGCCGCGTGTCGAATCGATCCTCAAAACTTAAGTGTGAGGATTGTTCAAAGTCCGGACACTTAAGTAAAGTCTGTATTTTCACACTTACTAAAAAACGGGGAAGAAAAATGTCCACGAAATTGACACAGAAGATACTAATGATGAGGTAAACGTCATAGACATCTATGAAATAAAAACGCAACGGACTCTGACCGTTTCTACGCCAACATTAAAATCGGGAACAAATACCAAACATTTGAAGTTGACTCTGGTGCTGGAATCACAATTTTAACAAAATCCGCGTTTGACAAACTCGGAATGGACGACCGCGTCATTCCGACCACCGTACAACTCCGCTCATATACCAAGGAATTATTCAAGCCAATAGGGAAAGCCATAATACCCATTGAATTCAACGGTATTTCAACCACTGAAGAGCTCTACATCATCAAAGAAGACTTCTCCTCTACTTGGTAGGTCGTGGATCAGAAAACTCAAGATAAATCTAGAAGACATTGACAAATTCAGAGGCTCACCCAGCCGCTCGGTTAATACGATCAAAATCACACCCCTTGACCTAGACAAGATTCTTGCTCCATTTGAAGACATGTTCAAACCACAGGTGGGATGTATCCCCAATACTGAGTGCTCTCTCAAGCTCCGACCTAATGCAAAGCCACGTTACTTAAAACCCCGCACTGTTGCTTTTGCTTTTAGAGACAAAGTCGAAGAAGAATTAGATTCTTTGGAAAAACAGGGAATAATTACAAAGTAGACACATCAGATTGGGGTTCCCCTAGTCATTATTCCCAAACCAGACGGAAATGTCAGAATCTGCGCGGACTACAAACCAACCCTGAACCCCCAACTGGAAGATTCCCATTATCCAATTCCCAACATTGAGGAAGCACTGCACAACATAAAAAATGCACAATTCTTTTGTAGCCTGGACCTTTATAAAGCCTATCTACATGTGCCTGTCTCTCCAGAGAGCCAAGTACTCCAGACAATTTCCACTCACCGAGGGACATACAAGGTCAATCGGTTGAGTTTTGGCGTCAAAACTGCTCCAGGCGAATTCCACCGTATCCTAGGACAAATTATGGGAGGAATTGACGGGGTAATCTCATATTTTGATGACTTCCTAATTTTTGGATCAACTTTTGAAGAATGTCGGAAGAATCTGACTACCTGCCTGGAAAAACTCAAAGCCTGCAACATACACTTGAACAAAAATAAGTGTAAATTTTTGTGAATCAAATCCAATACCTTGGATACACAATCACAAGCCGCGGATTGAGAAATCCCTGATAAAATCAACGCGGTCATAGATGCCCCCCCTCCTGAAAATGTACATGACTTACGGCGGTTCTTAGGCCTTGTCACGTATTACTCGAAGTTCATACCCGATGTGGCTTCAATAACTCACCCACTGAGACACTTACTCAAAAAGAATGTTACATTCACGTGGTCCGAAGAGTGCCAGCTGGCATTTACCAAACTCAAGGCTGAAATTGCTGGTGATCGGGTACTCACGCCATTTGACCCCAAACTGCCTATTACAGTCGCTTGCGATGCTAGTCCTTACGGTATTGCAGGAATCCTATCGCATGTTGTAAATGGAATAGAGAAACCAATTGCTTTCGTTTCCCGATCCGTGACTGCCTCAGAACAGAACTATTCCCAACTAGACCGGGAAGCTCTAAGCATTTACTGGACCCTCAAGAAATTCATGATGTATGTATACGGAAGAAAATTTACCCTAGTCACTGATAACTTACCACTCACGAGAATTTTCCATCAGGACAACAGCTTACCTTCCATGACTTCAGCTCGCTTACTGCGATATGCCGCCTTCATTGGTGATTTTGACTACCACATTAAACACCAGAAATCCGATTCACACGCGAACGTTGACTGTCTGTCGAGGGCTCCCTCGTCTACTCCAGAAACGGAAACAGATGTCATTGAAATATTTTATAATCAAACGATCCACCAGATCTCAACTAAGCAAACTGATCATGGCACCTGGAATGTGGCAGAAGCAACTGCTACAGATGAAGAATTGTCAAAGCTCAAGGACGACTTGTTGAACGGCAAAAATTATAATGCTGAGTTCAGTCTACAGGAGGAGTCATTTTCCGAGGAAACCGGGTCTTCATACCCAAAATCATGCGAGGAGACGTATTGAAGGAGCTACACAAAACACATGTGGGCATGACAAAAATGAAACAACTTGCTCGACGATACTGTTACTGGCCCAACATCGACAGAGATAGAATCTCTGGTGAAAGCATGTCAAAACTGTGCAAACATTCAAAAGAATCCAAATAAACAACCTCTTCACGTCTGGGAGGAACCGGCTCAAAACTTTCAACGGCTTCACATGGATTATGCAGGAGAATTTCAGGGACACCATTTCTTCATTCTAATCGATGCAAAATCCAAATGGCCGGAAGTTGTTTCACAAACCAAAGCCCCAACCTCAACATCAACCATTAACTTGCTTCGGAGTATTTTTGCTCGCCACGGATTTCCCGAAATTCTTGTCTCAGACAACGCGTCAATTTTCAAGAGCACCGAGTTCTCAGAATTCTGTAAATCATGCGGGATAACTCAACTCTTCATCGCCCCTGGACACCCGGCGACCAATGGTCTTGCAGAGAGACATGTACAGACATTCAAGGACAAATTAAAGACAATGAAAGATGACAATCGGCCAATGCAGGAGAAACTCCATGAGATACTTTTACGTTTTAGAGCGACTCCATTAGCTTGTGGCAAGACACCTTCTGAACTATATCTTGGACGTCAACTACGGATTGAATTGGATTTTCTTCGCCCTACGTGTTCTTTAGAAAATAATTCTCAACAACCAAAGGCTCTAAAACTAAGCGTGGGAGATAGGGTTCAAGCAAGAATATACCAATCCAACGTCCTCTGAAACGAGGTGTGATCAAGAAGGTACTTGGTCGACTCCACTACTTGATTGGTTTAGATGAAGGGTATACAATCAAACGCCACATAGATCAGATTAGGCGTACCGAGGTCGAAAAGAAGTCTGTCCGATTCGACGTGCCATCTGAAGTCAAATTCATACCGACTCGTAACAGACCTCCACAATCACCGGATCCACTACCTACCACTGCCAACAACTATCTACCGTTACCGACCCTCCTACGGAAACGCCGGAACCGACTCAAGAAGTCCAAGAGCCAACTCCAACTACACTCCGACGTTCCACAAGAATTAGAAGACCACCGTTCTGGATAGCAGACTATACTCGATGAATTTTCATCCATAGTTCTTTGGTTTTGTGTTCAAAATTATTTCTCAGTGTTTCTCAATTAAGCGTGGGAGAACTGTGGTGACTCGCGTAGTTATAATAACAGCTGGGTAATGAGTAGCCTAGCAACGTGATATAACTGTCGGTTTTCGAGTGATGTTCTACGAGTTTTCTAGTGTTGATTTTGAATAAAATACGTTCATCTATCAATTATTCAATACACTATAATGAGCGAGTGTTCCGACAAGACAATAAATCTGAACTCCAAATTCACTATCCGCATCCTCAGTATCTAACATATTGTACCACAATGTAGAAGCTCATAATAAGAATGTATCCAGATTGCCGCGCACTTAGTTAATGCAACTTCAAAACTGACAATGATTTCCTCATGGAATCGAATGCGATTTACCCGCTCAAAAGTTGTGAGTTCAAAGACATAGCAAAATACAGTACAACGCGACCGAGGCGGATCCCTGACTTATAACTGTCGAAACGAACAGCGTATATAGTGATCGGGGCGTAAATAATAATCGAGCAGGCCCCAACTGGCTGGTACCGATCGCACTACCAGGTGTAGGACGTTAATAAGTCCAATTCATCATCATTATCTAATACGAAAGCTACTTGACCATAACGGTGGTACGGTAGGTGACTTGAATATCATGGGATCATGGATCCCATGATCAGAACCTAACAAAATTGAAATCAAATCATCCTAAAGTACAACCTTTTCAATAAAGAAACAATCATCGAACTCGGTTGATTTGATACCGAATTATTCGTCTATTTGTCGCGCATAAATTTAAGAAAAATGAAGGATTTTCAAAGATGGTGTAATCAGAAATGAACCAAATTTGAAAGCAGCAAGCAGCAGCTTTCAAATAAGAGAAAATCATCGAAATCGGTTCACCAAGTCGAAAGTTATGAGGTAACAAACATAAAAAAACATACAGTCGAATTGAGAACCACCTCCTTTTCTGATATTTCGCGTTGAATAATGCAAACACCACTGTGATCAGGCTATTGAATACTCAAAAATGTTCCATTTTAATTTTAATTTGTCTCGATGTTGGATCGAGACCTTCGCTTCACTACCTATGCCTTGCAGTTAATGCAACTGTAGTTTAAGCGAACTCTTCTTGGATAGGCCTACTACGGATTCATTGAAGTGTAAATATTGGGAGCGACATTACTGAACGGGCTGCAACATTGCGTCAGAGAAAAAGAAAGTAGTTTTGAGTAGTTTCTGTAATTTTTCAAATTTTTTCTTAATTTTCTTGGTTTTGAATCGACTTTTGTCAAAAAAATTGCATAGAAGCGCCAAAAATTTTGTGATAATTTTGAAGAAAATATTCACGAACATTCCAGTGTTTGAATAACCGAATGAAGATTTTTAATTTTCTTTTTGGTTTCTACGATTTCTTGAATGTTTAACCTAGATTTCGTCTCTTTTTTATACAACGCTCAATAATTCAAGTGGATAATCGTCATTCTTATAAATTTCTTTATTATTCGAACTTAGAAATAATATCAAAACATTCACAATGTCTCCTGCTAATGAAATATGACCTATAGGTGTTATTTTTCATTCATTTTATTTCTTCATCTATAGTGAAAGAAATTTGTCAAATGCATGCTAAAATCTCCCACCAAAGAATCTTCTCAAACTCGTGTCAAACGACTCTTGATACAATGTCTCAACTTTCATCTGTTACTTCGAATGATTATTGTGCCCTTACCAAGATTAGAAACTGTGCAAGTTGAACATTAGGTGTGTTGGATACAAGAAGGATTGTCTCAGGTGTGTGTCGATAAGTGTCGTAAGTCGTACATGGAATCGATATATGACAACAGGATCTCCAGAATATAGACATGGAGGAGGAAGAGAACGTGCTACAACTCGTGCTCGACATCGTCTCATACAATTGAACTGTAAAACAAACCCAACTTTTCCAGTTTAAAGAGTTAAATCAAGAAAGCTAATGGGATAGTGATTTCTGATCAAACCGTTAGAAGACTACACGCTTCTCAGTTGAGGGCTAGAAGTTGCGCCACATTCCTCGGCTAATTGGGAGACAGCGTGTTTTAAGATATCGATGGGCACGAATTCATATTAATTGGAATTTTCAAAATGTAAGGTGTTGTCACGTATGAATCAAGATTTCGCTTGCACGTCTCTGACGGTCGGGTTCTTGTTTGGAGAGAAGGAGGACAGCAATATAATGAGCATTCAATGTCACAAACCGCTGCTTTTTCTGAACATGATGTGGTAATATCACATCCAAAAGTAGATGGTCTTGAGGTGGTAGTATTGGGCCCGTTGCTCTTTCTGATATATTCAAATAATTTGCCGGGAAATATAGGAAACTCCGACTTAACAATGTATGCCGATGACGTTACCATTCTCGGTACAGTGCAGAATACAAGAAGAGGCAGGTCGGTTATGAGATTTGTTGATCAATGGTGTTTGGAAAATGGACTTCAACAGAATGTGAACAAAACGAAATGCCTGATATTTTATAACAATGTTAGGAAAAATCTGATATTAGCTTCTTAAATTATAGCAACAACAAAATCGCGGGAGGCAAATCTGCTAAATTTCTGGGGATGAATATAGGTTCGAACCTAAGGTGGGAGGAACATGTTAGTGTCCAAAAATAAAAACTAACATCAATTTTATACTCTATTAATGTACTCAAATATTATGTTGATGAAGGAATTTTAAAAACTGTTTATTTCTCCTCCTTTCAATCACTTTTGTCGTATGGTGTTGTTATTTGGGGCACAAGTCCGTTTTTATGTCTACAGATGCCTCAAATTTTTGATCGCGCATGACGAGTACTTTGAGGAGTTTAGGAATAACACCTCAACCAGATGGAGGCATACTTATATTTACCCCATTCATACTCAAACCATCTCTCAGCACCGTCCTCACTTTATGTGTATGGGGTTATTTAATGCCCTTCCCAGAAGGTTACTGTTACACCATAACATAAAACTTTTTGATAGAGATATAAATATTAGTTTATTCTTGATTGTGAGCCATATAACTCGCAAGAATTTTTCAATTACTATACTAATCACCAGTGGTTGGATCACTTTTAATGCTTTCAGTGTAGTTGATCTGAACTGTTTCAGCTTTTTTGTCACTTTAGTGCGATTAAGTTTTGAAATAAAGTACTTAGTGTAAGGATGGCCTTTCCAATAAAATAAACTAATCCAATAAATTCAATAAAACACTAATTTATCGTCCACGCTGAAGACCGTCGTTCTCGCTGTCTCCATCCACACTACTCTCGAGCTCGACCCGCGCTACCCTCTGTGTTCGCGCTCGGGGTAGTACATTGCATTACATTAGTTACTCACTTACTTACTTACAACGCGTCAAAAATAAAATAGAAAAATTCGCAAATTAAAGAAAAAGTAGGATGACAATCTAAAAACCGGTAACTTCTGATTTTTTATTACTACTGAACTGGAGTTCGACTGTTTTTTCATCTTCTTTCAGTGGTTATTATGTGAAATTAAGAAAAAAATGAAAAGCTCAAAGAGAAGCATAACTTGCGCAAACTCTTCGTTTTTCCGTTCTGAACTTTTTTTTTTGGCAGTTTTAGTAGGAACCATATTCTGAAGTCAAAAAAAGGAAGCGCCTCAAAAGGACGCTTGAAATTTGTAAGAATCGCGTTGAAAACTTGAGAGTTCTCAAAAAAAATTTGAAAAATTCAAACCATAAACCAAATACATACAAGTTATTTTTGATTTTGTACGTTTGTTTAACTGGAGTTTCGACTGTTTTTTCATAACTTTAAGGGACTGTTTCACAATATACAGTTTATAGTATATCTGTCAGATAAACTGATTATTTTCATTGAACGTTTATGATGATCTGGCAGACAGCACTTTATCTAGAGGTGGTGAAACAGGCCTTCACTAATTTTTCCAAATTTTTAACCTTATTTTGATATTTAGCTCATATTTCGTCAAAAATTCTAGCATGAAAACCAGGAAAGAGGAAAATCGGAAAGGAACGCCACGTTGAAATCTTACAGAATAAAAAAAATTCTACAAATTCAAAATTTTTGTTGTTTTGTGCGGTGATTATTTCTACGATTTATTTTTCATAGTTTACATTAGTTTCTAGAATTTGCCATCATTTTCTTTGTTTTTTTATTCATAAAATATTTCCAATTCTGTTCTGAAATCCAAAAGTAAGCTGTGGAAATTCTTAAGGAAAAGCCACTAAATCTTGAGAATTTAGAGAAAGTTCTTTTCGAAGTTCGGAACTTCAAAAATGTAAGATCGAATCATCCAAAATTGAAAATGAATCCATAAAAAATAAACGTAATTTCATAAGTTTTTCATTTTTGTATGGTTGTTCCGGTTTCTAGGATGTTTAACGCGGTTTTCGGTCTTTTTTATAGGTGTGTGTAGTGCCTTGATTATTTCATCCTTGTTTCGTATTCTGGATCTCAATTAGAATTTTTGGAGTTTTTTTTTTAATTTCATTGTGAAATCAAAAGAACTTTCGAAGGGAATTCAGAAATACCTAAAAATCACGTAGAAAATTTCAAAAATAACAAAGGAAATTCTCCGGAGATTAAATTGCCAACGTTTGAATTGTTTCTTAAAGCCCCCCACTGACGATCAGTCCAAAAGGCCACGAACCATTCTCCTTGAATACAAGTTAGTTTTTTACTTCATAGTTCACACTCTGTTTCTCCAAAATATACAAATCGAAGTGAGCAGCAGATAATAATAATAAGATAATAGATTAGAATTTTTGATCAGTCAACGATGACCCTGAAGGGAATACTAGGGCATTTATCGTCAGGGTTTAAAAAATTACTACTTGTCAGAACGAAAGTCCTAGAAAATTACTCATCATACATGTACATATCAGTAATACTGTAAAAATGAAATTCTTGAACTTTCGACACTGCCGTTGGGGGAAAAGTATCGACGCGACGGCGAAATGAGAGGACTCAGTGGATATTCGCTCAGCTTAAAATCCATCAGTCCATTCTCGGGAAATTGGAAAGAAAATTTCAATAAAGTCAGGGCAATTTCAACGAACGTTACAAAATAAATAACCATCCTTGATTTTTCTTTATATTTCGTTGCATATAATAGGCAAAGAGAAAGAATTTCAATGGTAAAAAAAAATATCTCATTTCGAAAATTTGATTGAAAACCCCCCCATACTAAGGTAACTATGAAAAGCAATATTTTCAATTTATTTATTTGTTATTTCTCGATATATCAAATTTGAAGTCTCCTTAGGCTAGAGTTTTTCAACTTTTTTTGGAAATTTCAGGTACAAATTTCCTCCAAGTTTTTTAGTACATCAAAGTATTCTTGTGCTGAAGTAAATAAAACTTAAGTGAAGTATTTTCTAGAACGTCATGGCTTATGAGAATATATATTTGAACCTGATGACAAAAAACAGAATATCTCAATAAGATTTCTTAAAATTGTTCGTAACTTTATGTAAAATTGTGAGGTGAAATTTTTCCTCTTTTAATAAATAATTTCCAGCAATATCAATTCCCTCTCCTTCAAGAGTTTTTATAGTGAAAACTTCTTTAGGCGCATTTTGGAATGCGTAAAAACGATTCAGACAGCGTTTTGAGTATAAGACATTAGATCGTAGATAGCGTAAAAATTAGACAATACTTGCCTAACCAAAATCGATCATCATTGGAAAAATTGTTTCGAACGTGTTTTTGCAATGTTTCTCCGTGGAAACTTCAGTAATGTCATAAATTGAAAAATTCGAAAATGAGCAAGATTAATTGAAATTGAATGAATGCATGAACTGACTTGTCGATTTTTAGGATTTAATAACTTTTTCAAAAAAGACAAAGGATATTTAAAAGTTGCGTTATATAACGCTTGAACTTTCGTTATAGGTGATTGATTTAATTCGTGCTAACTCCAATTGGCGGCCAATTTTCATAGATCAGTTAGGTATTCTTGTTGTCAGTAGGATTTAGAATTCAATTGGAATCATGAGAAATACAAATCATCACTAAAATTTAAAACAACATCTGAACATTGAACCTATCAGTTGCGGTTTCTTACCATCAGGCATTCTTTATTTTTAAACCTATTATCATTATTTAATGCCAAATAATTTCAAAATCAGCGAAATTACATATTACCATCTTTTTCGAACATTCATCGACAATCAAACACAAGGACGAATTATATATTGGTTCAAGCTTTCGCGGCCACGGTCATTATTAAACTGTTTTTCGTCGTGTGTATTGTCTGTTGGAATTATTTCCTAATGTTAAAAATGTCAGGTGTTATTCACTTTATGGGAGAATTAAATGAATTGAAAAAAGAGGTTTTAATCGAAATTATAATATCGGGACATATACCAGATGATATAACGTTGAGTAACAGTGTTCGACAACATAATTTCGACCAGAGAGGATTTTGTCGACTCGTTGGTGGATTCTCCAAAAGATAATCTGGCATATAATGAAAAGATACGTGAACTTCAAAGTGAATTGAAGGCGGAACTAAAAGCTTCAAACAGACGTCTGATGGAAATGGAGAAATTTATAAAGACAAAAATCTTATCATTTATTTACTTGTGAATAGGAAAGTAAATGTAAAAAATGACACTAATTTACCGCATTGCAGTTTCCATGTTTGAAAAAGCTAAAGACAATGAAAGTGTTGCTGCACGCAGCAAGATTGGAATTTTCGGTTTAGTCTTCACGTTTCTTATCGGGTTCAATTTTTACGCGCGCTCGAGACGCATACGGTTTCCGAAATAAGTCGCGACAAGACGCATATGCAGTTACGATTTCGAGTCCAAGCTCCAGAGCCGACGACAGCAAGATCGCTTTTCTCACCGACAGGGTACCATGCATCGCTATCGAGAAGCTCCAGGTTAGTGACAAAACTTGCATAATTGAAAATTGTATGCGATCGCCTTCGTTCCGGTCTTTTTTGTTCAATTACATCATTTATGTGTCGCCAAATCATACAGTCCACATTACTTTCAATTTCGTGCGGCAACATAAAATGGTCCTTCGGGCCAAATAATTTCAGAATGGCATTTCACAATTTGTTATGCATTTCAAATATTTAGGATTTCCGATAAGTTGAATCCTATAATTCGTTTCCATTCTTTCTTGTCGCATTTCGGTCCGAGATATAATCTCGTTTCATTTAATACCGTATCAGCAGATGGTTATTGTCGCTGAATTCGTTTGACGAGAAAACAAGCGATTTATTTTCATTTCGTGGTTGAATCCGTATTAGGAAACATTCGCCCGATTCCGATTACATCTGCATTCACGATTTATTTCCAACTCGTTTTATATCACACTTTCCACTGTCAAATCGTTCAATTTCATTACTTGTTTTTCAATAACTGATATTCCGAATTGAACTTATTTTTGGGAGATGGGACCTGAACTGAAAACGTTACTATTTAAACGGAAATCATCTGCACAGCGGATCACCGAAGTTTACAATTCGGAAATAAAAGCGTCACAACAAGCAACTATTGAAAACATCGAAATTTTTCGAGTTAAATTTCAAGATTTACCTTCAGCATTCGAGCGGTTCAGTAAATGCCATAACGATATTATTGGTTTGGTTCGGGAAGATGAGGAGTTTGAGGTTGAGGATGCGATTCGACGGAAGGTTGAGTCAATTTATTATCAATCAAAAATGCACTATAATTTGATCTGCAAGCCTTTAGAGGACGAGAATGCTGTTGAGCGGGCAAGAAGTTCGGCTGCTTCTAAATCTGGTGAAGTGCCATTCCTGCGACCTGAATTACTTCCAGTATTGAATGTGCCCAAATTTAAGGGAGATTTGGATTCCTGGCCATCCTTTTTTGATATGTTTAACCAAATCGTGCATAATAATACAAACCTTAGCGATGCTTCGAAATTAAAATATCTTTTTTCTTATCTAGAGGATGAACCTCGCAGACTGCTGGGTGGTATTACAATTTGTGACTCTAATTATGCAATTGCTTACAGAAAGTTAGTAGCTAAATATCAGAATAAACGCCATCTTGCTACAAATGCTTTGAGTTCATTAATGGGTGTATCATGTAAAAATGATTCGCAAAAAGAATTGAGAAAAATTCTGGATGTATTTTCGGAATCATTGCAGACGTTACGAAATTTGGGATTCAATACAGAGTCCTGGTGTTTCGTTTTGTTTTATGTGTTATTGGAAAAAATTTCGCTGGATATTCGCAGACTTTTCGAAATTCAGTACGTTTCAGAGGAAATTCCCACCTTCCAGCAACTTTACAAGTTTTTGGAGGATCATTGTAGGGCTTTGGAATCTATTCCTGTTGCAAAGTTTAATAAAAATCAGGGCTCTGCGAATGGTAATTTCGTGAAATTTGAGTCAAGAAAACATAGCCGATCTCAGACGTTCAGTACTCAATCCACAAAGATTTCATGTTATTTTTGTAAAGATCCACACGTGTTGTCAAGATGCTCTAAATTTATGGCGAAGCCCTTAGCTGAAAGAAATAATTTCGTTAAACAGAACAAACTCTGTCAAAACTGTCTTCATCAGAGTCACGTGACGATAAACTGCAGGTCACGCTTTCGTTGTAGAATCGAGGATTGTCGTGGTAAACATCATAGTTCCTTACATGTTGCGAGAATTAAAAGCGGTCTAGAGAATGTTACAATTACTCATGATACAGAGAATTTTCCTCCCACTAGCGGCCATAAAGAGACGCAGTGTAATAGCACCAGCTTGAAGGTCTCACAAAACCTCTTTTCGATGACACCGCAAATTTGCTAGCTACCGCAGTTGTAGACATTTTCGATAAATGTGGTTGTGTTCAACCCATTCGAATTATGTTACATTCTGGTAGTACTGATTCCTTCATAAGCGAACGATGTGTGCGCAAACTTAATTTGCCACGTATACCTTATACTATGAGCAACTACTTCGCTTTTATTGGAAAGAACATAAATGATGGGGTGCGACCGTCAACTTTAGAATCATACAGATACTTGGAAGAACTTGAAATCAATAATACGAATACCATGTATTGTGTCCGGGAAAATGTGTGAGTTCTCTCGGATTCAGATAGAACATTAAAAAATAAGATGACAAGTTCCCATAATTTTTTTTCCTAGCAGCCTTTTCTACGGAGGTACAGCCTCCTAAAGGACGCCACTGGTAATCAATTTTTCTTTTAAGTTTCAAACTGCATTTTTTTAAATATAGTAATTTTGTCGAATCAAATAACCTAAACTACAACGTTTCTGTTCCCTGAATGTCTGTCGTAACACACTTTGCGGCACACAACAAAAATACAGAGCATTCTGCGATGAAATTAGTTTTGAACACCTGTTTGTTTGTCAGTCTTGTAATCGTCCTGAATCGGATAACATGTTCGAGTAACTTTTGTCGCGTACATTATTTTACAATTGTAGGTAAGAGATGTGTTTGTGGCATATTGTTATAGTTATATATAAGTATTTTCTAGACGTAGTCATCTGAAGAAGGCAAACGCCGAAACACGTGTAATGCTTTTTAAGTGATAATAGTAAAGAACATCCATTTTGAAATTTTGAAGATCGTACCAAAAACTCAAGAATGAATCCCCATTAATATATCCAATGGTACAAGAACGAAAAATTCCACAGTATATATATATATATATATAGAATGTATTCGATGATATCGGGTATTCGACCAGTAATTAAAAATCGCTTTTCTTTTATAAAACTCTATATTTCGTTCGAAATTCGAACCTCATCGGGAGATGATTGACAAGTGAAAATTATTAAGATTTCAAAGCTAACTACACAATAATTAAACAATGCCAACTAGTAAAAAACAATTCAAACAAGTCCAATTCTACTCTTGTCGCATTTCAGAAGAAAACTATAGATGTTGCTGAGATTATTTGTGTCAGTCTTCTTATTCATAGTTTGATGTTGATCTATGTGACACATCTCGAGGAAAAGTCTCTTCTTATATTTGTCTTCTTTTTCTAGGATCGTGACATCTTCAAATTTCATAGCATGACCAGTTCTACGAACATGTTCATCTAACGCACACCTTTCTGGTCTCAGCCTTGCGTCGCTCTCATGCAAAGCTAAACGTTTTTTTAATGCTTGGGAAGTTTGACCAATATAACTTAATGAACAATGTTGACAGTCGATTTTATATACTGTATTCTTCAATTTCATTTTCGGAAAAACATATTTTTGTTGGTGGAATAAAGGTTTCAGTGTTACTAAATTTGAATTGGAGATATTAATATTTGAATATTTCTTGAATAACTTTCTCAGCTCATCAGAAAGGCCAATGGTATATGGTAAAGTGATAAAATGTTGCTGAACGTCCAAAATTCTACTTTCTCTCAACGTATTTTCACCAAAAATCAATTTCTTCAAATAACTTCTATTGTAACCATTCCCTTCCATCATTAACATAAATCTTTCCAATAATAATAATAGAAGTTATTTGAAGAAATTGATTTTTGGTGAAAATACGTTGAGAGAAAGTAGAATTTTGGACGTTCAGCAACATTTTATCACTTTACCATATACCATTGGCCTTTCTGATGAGCTGAGAAAGTTATTCAAGAAATATTCAAATATTAATATCTCCAATTCAAATCTAGTCACATTAAAACCTTTATTCCATCAACAAAAAGATGTTTTTTCGAAGATGAAATTGAAGAAACAGTATATAAAATCGACTGTCAACATCGTTCATTAAGTTATATTGGTCCAACTTCTCAAGCTCTGAAAAAACGTTTAGCTTTGCATAAGAACGATGCAAGACTGAGACCGGAAAGATGTGCGTAAGTTGAACATGTTCGTAGGACTGGTCATGCTATGAAATTTGAAGATGTCACAATTCAAGAAAAAGAAGATAAATATAAGAAGAGACTTTTCCTCGAGATGTATCGCATAGATCAACATCAAATTATGAATAAGAAAACTGACACAAATAATCTCAGCAATATCTATAGTTTTCTTCTGAACTGCGACAAAATAGAATTGGACTTGTTTGAATTGTTTTTCACTAGTTGGCATTGTTTAATTATTGTGTAGTTAGCTTTGAAATCTTAATAATTTTCACTTGTCAATCATCTCCCGATGAGGTTCGAATTTCGAACGAAATATAGAGTTTTATAAAAGAAAAGCGATTTTTAATTACTGGTCGAATACCCGATATCATCGAATAAATAATAACACGACCGATAGTAAACTGTTCATATATATAGAATGTCTATTATACTTTTAAAAGAAATAATAACATATTTAGTCGTACTATTATGCAAAATGCTGAATGACTGCATAATGCAAGAAGTTTTCCCAGATGAACTGAAGGTGGCATACCAAAGAATGAGGGATCAAGTGAACCTGCTAGTTTTAGACCAATATCAGTTTTGCCAGTAATCTCCAAAATCTTTGAGACGGTTCTGAAAAATCGTCTGGAAGATTTCATCGAACGAGGAGGATATCTTGATGATGCACAACTTGTGTTTAGAAGGTAAAGATCTACAATAACAGCGATGATTAGAGTAACAGAATCAATATTAGAAACATATAACGAAGGTAAAGAGCTAGAACTTCCTTGCCTTGATATAAGTGAGGCATTTGACAGTGTATGCCATGAAGTTTTATTAAATAAACTTTCCTACTATCGAATACGAGGAAAAGCATGGCGTATATTCTTATCTTACTTGCAAGGTTGTCGATTGGAGTGGCTTCAGGTCAGAGGCAAAAGAAATGAGAACAGGCGTTCCATAGGGCTCTGTGTTGGGGCCTATCTTATTCATAATTTATACCAATGACCTATATGCAAGTATATCTACGGATAACAAGTGCGGTTTTGCTGACGATACAGTTTTCTCAAATAGTTCCAGTAATAGAGATATTCTACAAGAAAAATCGACGAAAGCAATTGATGAAGCTATCTCTGCAGGCTATCCTGTGCTACGTAGTTAATCAACAGGATAAAACAAATATCAGATACCCAAATAGCCAAATTTGCATATTATTCCAATTTTCATAGCCAAATTCAGTATGGTATAACTCTCTCGGGACAAAGCAATATGGCACAAAGAGTTCTTATGAAACGAGAGAAGGCGTTAAGATGTCTATTTAATAACAATCCAAGAGACAGCTGCCATGTCACCTTTAAAACAGAGAAAATACCACAGTTTCGATATTCATACTGACCTCCCTGAAGTATATACATCAAAGACAAGATAAATTTAAGAAAAACAAGAATAACCATAATCACAATACAAGAGGCAAAAATAAATACATCATTACGTATGCTCGTCTGAAGAAAACCCAACAAGGCCCGCATTTATCTGTGTAAAGTTATATAACCACCTCCCAGATGAGTATAAGTCGCTAAATCTTTCACAGTTTGACCGTCAGGTGAAAGAGTGGTTATTAAATAGGACAATTAATAATTTAGAAGAATTGTTTGAGCTGTGAATTAATGGAGTAACATTGTTTAAATAATAGCAGTGTATATTGGTCGTTTCGATTTATGCATACATAAATGTCCTTAAAACCGTGTAATTATTTGACGGTAATTATTCATTTATCATGTTTTTATTGTATCTGAATATTTTATGTTTACATGTATAGATAAATAAAATAAATAAAATAAATAAATAAATAATGTTTCACTTGCACGTGTGGTAAGCTTCTTCAGAGGTCTGTCCACTTCCAATGTTTAAGTGGCGCATCGCAGATGGAGACACCTCTACAAAAATTTGCCACAGTGCAAGCGAAACTTTGGGAAATAATTCTAGGAGACAACCCAATGAAAATCAGTGTTCTGGTCAAGGATGAATTTTTGAAATTGCGGATGATAATTTATAAGTTTTATTTTATTATTATGAATTACGAAGGGTATTTCATATTTCAGGTCTTTATGTATTAGCAAATTGACGTTCCAAGAATTGCTTTAAGACGAAATTTCGAAGCGAGTTGATGAATTGCCAATAGTTTTGAGTTATTTAAATAGATTCGAATCGAAATTGTTCATTTCCCCCTATAGTTATCATAAAACTTTGATTTTGGTTTCGGCATATAATGATAATATTTATGATGATTGTTGTTTCAGTTTCGAATGAGAAGTAGTGATCTTCATTGGTGTTCATTTCAACGAATATCAAGTACATATTCAAATTCCATATTTTAGGTATTTGTAAATTTAAGTTTAATGCACTTTTTTTAATTTTTCATGTAGCAAAACATGCATTATTTCCATATCCAAACGTTGATTACATGAAAACTGTAATTAAATTGAAAAGTAGTCGTTTTTAATAATGAATGAAAGAATCACTTCATTTGAAGTATTTCTAAAGCAACAAAGTAATTCCTGACGATTCAAAAAATATATACATAAATGTTCAAGTTTTCATGTCGGCGGCGATTTTGGAGTTCCTGATGTTCTTTGAGATTTTATATTTTTCTCACGCACTTTGTTTAAATTTTGGTCCTTGATTCATTTTGTTAGTTTTTCAGTTTTTTGGGGTTTTTGAAATTCGATTTGATTTTTTTGGATTATCAATCTAATATTTAAGAAATTTCTTTTCCTCGATAGTTTTCAGCATTTTTTATAATTTTTATTACAAATTATATATTTTTATTATCTTTGCAATTAATAGAAAATTCCCAAAATGTTTTACGGAACTGCTTCAAAATTCTGGTCAACTTGAAAACGGTTTTCAAAGATTGATATTCCTCTTCGTCTTCTCCGAAATTTATTGACATTTTACCTGTCATAAACCTTTAAATTTTAGGGTAATTTTTATAATGATAAATTTGTCATAAATTTGAAAGAAATTTCGCCAGAATCGATAGATTTTTATTGATTCATTTTTTACGTTCATCCCTTCTTGCATGTTCTCACTTATGAGTTTAATTTGATTCCATGAATTCTTGCTGTTTCCGCATTACTTCTGAGAAAGACATATGAAACAATAATTCGCGATACTTTGCAATTCGGAAGATAATATTTCCAGCGAACAAGATGAATTATTTATTTTATGAGACAAAGTAAATCACGCTGCCCGGTTGTCCCCACCCCTTTCAGCATATCCATATTTGACAGTTAACGATTACATTTTTTCCACCTCTTCGAGAAAAACTCAGATCTTTTACAAAAGTTACTCGCGCTAAAGGACACGTTCTTAGGTATGCCTGTGTCGAATAAGTTCGCTACAAATTCCTTAAAATCAAGCAGTGTCGCCCTTCAGCCAGTAGCGTTCAAAAAAGTAACGTAGATGCCTAAATAGATTTTGCATTAAGCGTTTACAAAAATAACATCGAAGCTGTGCAAAAAATTTTCATTCCTCAAAAAAAGAAAAAAAAATTTTAATAACTTAACTATTTCGTTTGCAGCCACAATAAAAAAGAAAATGTTCAACGGCTGTGGCGACATTTTACAACCGGCGCCCGTACAAGCGTACGTAAAAATTTTGGAGCAGCCCGCGCCGAAAGCCTTACGTTTTCGTTACAAATGTGAGGGTCGATCAGCTGGATCCATCCCAGGCGCTAGTAGCACCCCAGATAACAAAACATTTCCTACCATCCAGGTAGTCGGATATAAAGGTCGAGCTGTGGTAGTTGTCTCTTGCGTCACCAAAGATGAACCATTCAGGTGATAATATGGTAACAAATAATCTCAAAACTATTAATAATTTGACTTTGTTATTAAGGCCGCATCCTCACAATTTAGTTGGAAAAGAGGGTTGCAAAGAGGAGTGTGCACTTTGGAGATACCCACCGACACTATGACTATCCAGTTTTGTAATCTTGGCATACAATGCGTCAAGAAAAAGGATATTGATGCCGCCCTTAAAGCTAGGGAGGAGATTAGGGTCGATCCTTTTAGAAGTGTGTTCCGACATTATTATTGCTGTAATTTTTCAATAATTATAATTTTTTTTAGCGGGTTATAGCCATCACAATCAACCTACTCTCATCGACTTGAATTCGGTTCGTTTATGTTTCCAAGTATTCCTTGAAGGGGATCGAAGTGGTAAATTCACCGTTCCTCTTGTACCAATCGTGAGCGAACCTATATTTGACAAAAAAGCTATGTCGGATCTAGTAATCGTAAAGTTATCCAATTGTGTCAGTTACGTGGATGGTGACCGGAAGGAGATTATCCTCTTATGTGAAAAGGTACATAGTCTACATAGTATGACTACGTATTTCTAAATAACTCACGCTTATAGATAGCGAAGGAGGATATACAGGTACGTTTTTTCGAAGAGAAGGACGGTGTGCTCATCTGGGAGGGTTACGGCGAATTTCAACAGTCCCAAGTGCACAAGCAAGTGGCCATCACCTTCCGACCGCCTCGATACCATAATTTAGATGTATTAGAGCCCGTCAAAGCTTTCGTTCAACTGCGGAGACCTTCCGATGGTGGCACGAGCGAACCTCTTCCTTTCGAATTCCTACCGATTGCTGACCGGAAAAGGAAACGATCAAAACTCGACAGCGCTATCGGTTTGCACGAACTGGGATTGAACAGTGAGTTTCGAACGTGACAAATTCAATTTTTTTCTGACGGCACATTTTTTCAGATGACACTCCATTTCACATGAAAATTGAACCAAAAGGTAAGGTAAAAGGGAAACATTTCATTATTCGATTTTTTACTTTCAAAAAACGTGTTCATTTTTTTCATCATTCATCGAATTTTTCATTTCTTATGATGAATATTTCAATGGCGCTTTTTTCAAAGTAAGCACTATAAGGGAATGGGCAATTCATTACATTATGATAATTTTTACTAAAGTCCCAATAATTTAAGACTTAATAATTCAAGAATTTCTATAAATCAGAACCTTTTTCATACCTTTGTTTTTACTTAAAACACGAAAGACTTCTACATTACCTTAATCATTAGACGTTTCTAAAAAACTAATGGCACCATCTCTAGGTTTGTACATCGTGTTTTGAGAACGTGATCTACGATTCTAAAATATTGTCAAGATGGTAGTCCTTCCGGTTATACCAGAAGTTGATATCAACTTCGTTATTTTAAATGCAACATGCTGTTTTTTTCTACTTATTCGGATGGCCCGTTAAATTTGCGGAATGTTTCATCCGAAAAATTTTTCGCTATCTCCTTTTTTTACCAAATTATTTGCATTCTTTTTGGGATTTTAAGTGAAAACATAATGTAAGCTATCCTTAAATTACATTTTTTTCTCACACTATTATGAATAAGATAACGGGGCTTCAGAGGGGACAAAAATTAAACAGTATCTTGGTACAGGCTGCTCCAAAACTTGAGTCGAAGTAGCATATTTCAAAAGGTCACAATTTCAGTTTTTTCAAACGAAAACACCAATTTTTTTTTTAAATGGGATTAAAATACTCGGAAGAATAATGATATTTTTACTATACGACTATTTATCTAATTCTGGCCATTTTCTGGGAAATCTCCAAAAACCATATTTTTACAAATTTTATGTAAAAATCATACACACGACAAGTTGCATGCACCACTTTGTCGGTATGGAAGGGTCTTTTTAAATCTGGGCTCGTAAGAATTATATTGGAAAAAATAATATATTAAAGGGAATTCGTATGAATGAATTTCTGCAATATGTTCACTTAGATATCACGTTTTGTTATTCTACTTCATCAAAACAGCAATATTCTGAATGAAAATCCTTTTGTGAAGTTAACACATAATAACAAACTAAATTTTTCATTAAATGATGGTTAATTATACCTACTACGTCATATTTCGTTCAAAAAACTTCTTCAAGTTCCTATTTTGATAAAAAAAGTATTAATGCAAACTTGTATTATATTAAAAAAATATTATATCATGATTTACTATTAATGATATGTTTTCGTACACAAAATTCAAGCATATGAAAAGAGATTTTTTTTCGAAACTCTGAATAAATAAGTCACGTTAAAAATAAATGATAATTCTAGTAGAATCTTAATAAAAACAAATTAGAATTTCAATACAATAAATGTTCAAAGTGACTGCCTCCACATTTTGAAACATTTCACAACTCTCTTTTCTCTATAGGCATAACAGCATTTGAAAATAGTATGAGACTTATTTCCATGAAACCAGCGATGATTTTGTCCTGCAACATTTGAATATCCGTTATTTCGGTCCTGTACACAATTGATTTCAAATGTCCCCAACGAAATAAAGCAAGCGGGGTTAAAGTCGGGAAACCGAGGTGGCGAGGCCCATGGTCCCAGAAGTCGAATCCAACGTTTTCGAATAAGTCGGTTAGCTTGAGACTTACGTCATTTATTGTATGTACTGGTGCGCAAACTAACTGATACCAAGCTGTCCTCAGTTTGTTCAAAGGCAGCTGGTTCAGAAAAGTTGTAACAGTTGTGTTCAGAATTTGTACATACCGCGCACTATTTAAATTTTCCTGATAGATCGTATAACTCAACTGATCGTCTTTTAAAAGACAGAAAACATTAACAACATTTTTTTCTTGACAACCTCTTTTGCGTGTGATATGGGGATTTTCATTTTTTCCAGAAATGCATGTTGTGTCGATTCACAATGCCTTCTCGATCAAATTCCGCTGCATCGCGTCATATAACGTCTTTAAAAAAATCGGGATTCTCCGCGATTTTTGTTGAAACTAATTCGCAAAAATTAATCGACGCGGACGATCTTGTTCAAGAAGATGTTGTACTGGGGCGAACCTGAAATCATGCATTCTGTGTTCCTTCAATATTCGTTGAATTGATGATCGAGATATTCCTAATTCCGCAATCGCACTTCGAATAGATGCTCGAAGATAGGCGAAAAAATATGCAAGCACTAAAATAATAGTGTCCTCAGAGCTGACCATGTTCCGGTGTGAAGTCATCACGAAGTTTTCCAAATTTTGGTATATTTTCTGTTGAATGCCGGACAAGTTTTTTCGATCACTCTTTTATTTTCACCGTACAAAATGAATAATCTAAAAAGACATCATTGGGATAACTCATTTTATCAATGAAAATTTCGAATGAACTGTGCACTAACGAAACAGCAAATGAAGATTTTAATTCATAGTCACAGGTGAATTATATAAATTGATAATTTTTTTTTGAGTGGCAGATGTATTTGTTTTGGATGTTATCTATTTCAATTTCTATATTATATCCTCACAGGTTAAGATCATTATATTACGGCACAAGAGAATCAAAATTTCTTGAATGATTGATTCCTGATGAAATTAATCAGTTCATTTTTCGGATGGATCTGGTTTTCAAGGAAAAAACACTTCTATATCGACAAGCTAGGATGAGCAAACCATCGTATGTATAAACTTAATAGTTATTATAAAATTTGTGTTCACAACATATTCATTCTAATGCGCGAAAAGATCTACAAATGCGGTTTTTTATGATTTCCCAGAAAATGACCAGAATTAGAAAAATAGTTGTATAGTAAAACTATCATTATTTTTCTGAGGTTTTTAATCCTATTCAAAAAAAATTGGTGTTGCCATTTGAAAGAATTGAAATTTTGACGTTTTGAAATATGCGACTTCGACCCAAGTTCTGGAGCAGCCTGTACCAAGACACTGTCTAATTTTCTTTCCTCAAATATTCCTTAAATATTCAAGGATAGTTTACATCATGTTTTCACTTAAAATCCAAAAAGAACGCAAATAATTTGGTAAAAAAAGGACATAGCGAAAGAATTTTCGGATGAAACATTCCGCAAATTTAACGAGTCGTCTGAATAAGCAGAAAAATACGAAATGTTACATTTAAAATAACGAAGTACTACCATCTTGAGAATATTTTAGCTTCACATTCTCAGAAGCCGATGTACAATATTTCGTAGAGATTGTGCCATTAGTTTTCTAAAAACGTCTGATTATAAAGGTAATGTGAGACAGTCTGTGTAATATAAAGAAAAACATTTTAGGAGATTCGCAATTATCACTTTGAAATGCTGTCGGTCCCAAGATTTTAAAACACAATTTGAATAATTGGTCTCATTTTGTTCACATTTTAATTATTTAAACAGACCGGTAACTAAATATTAGGGAACTTTTTCATTTGAAGTTTTGAAGTGATTCAGGAACTCAAGAACAAAATCTTCAATTTCCAAATAAAGGTGAGAATAGCGTTTTGGACCTTCACCCTGAACATGAAATTCATCTTCATGGTGTTATTCTGTGAGGTGACAAAAATGGTCTCCAAAGTTTCTGTATATTGTCGAAGAATTGCGAATTTGAAGGGAATTTGCGAAACTTGTGAAACGTAGTGAGGGTTCATATATGGTAATATTTTAGAAATTTTCGAGTGCAATTTTATCTTTTGTCGTTGATGATTTTTCGAGTCTAATTTGAAACCAGTTACTGTAGATGTGAAAAAGAGTATTTTTTACCTCTGATGCAAAAAAACAAATAGGGAGCAATCAAAACGATCTTAAAATTCTGTCAATTTTTTTTTTTGACTTTCGTTTTCGAGATATCAGAACTCTTCGATTCAATCAAGTTAGAAATTGTAGCATGAAGCTTTGAAGAAAATCAACATGTGCAATTGGGACGCTTTCTGTGACGTCGTAGTCCCTAACAGTGCTGCCGTACCATTTTTACCCCAGATTTCATCTTCAAAATTCCCTAGAATTTTCTAGACAGGAATTTGGGCATCGATGCCGTTCATTCGCGTAAACTTTGCAATTGAAGACTAAAAAAAAGGTCGTTACTGCCTTCACCGCTCCTGAAAAATTCCATCGTCAGTCCATTTCCTCCATGAGTACACAAAAAAAAAGGTCGTCATTCATTTTTGGCATATATTTCTACGAAATGCCGCTGTATTTTCATACACTCTTTCGTTTCATTGTGGCTTCTCCCAAATTTCTCTAGATTTTTTTCTTTTTCCCTCGTTGAACTACACTTTTCCTAGATCTAGGAAAATTTCCTTACACCCGGAAGCGATGGTCAAGTTCCGTTTACATAGGGTAACGTGGTGGTTGTGTATAAGAAAGGTAAGCGCATGATTTTTAAATGCAAGCGTTTCAATAGCCTTGTAAGCGGTAAATATTGGTTGTATTTCGCTGTTGTAAAAGCTTTTATGCACGATTGCACTATCATATGACAAATGTAATCAAATTTCTATTATTTAATGGTCTTTCTATTGCCGACGGGCAATAATGAAATGTCAAATATGCGGCTGTTTTGTTAACATCGTTGAAACTAGGAAATGTGTCATCGAATGTGTTTCAAATTGACTGGCGTAACAAATAAATTCACAGTTTTCAGGTGTTTGCATAGTAACACAATGCTTACTGGCTATAAATGACAAATGAAATCTTACTGAGAGAAACATAGTGAAGATAGGTCATGTTTGAATGACGTCACGATGTTGCAGACCAATATTTAAAAGAAATATAAAACTTTCATGGATTATTAAAATATCAAATGTGTGAATCGTGCATAAAGTTCTTTATGCATTTCGGGCCTAACTGGTTTTTATTGCCCTCGGCACTGTCCAAGTCCTCCCGCTTCGCGCTCGGACCCGGACCAAAAGTACCTCTTTAGGTCCCTAATTTATAAATAAGTATTTAATACGACATCATCGGAAAGTGATATCTTTCACTCTCTTTTGAGGCTAGAAAGGAGTGTCGTACCTCCCAAGAGACGTAAATGAAGTAAAATGAGGGAAGTACAAGTTTTTTTCCTCCCGCATCAGCGACGGTTCGAATCGAAAAAAATGACGTGACACTTCATGTGGCATGGAAATATTAACACGTACTTGATTGCCAACGAAAATTTTGAAATGTGATATTCCAAAATGAAAAAACTTTATCAGAGAGAATAACTGTTGTATCGTACGAAAAATCATATTTGTATATGCCTCTGGAGTAAAGTGCGGTTCCCTCCCTTCGATTATTAATGCCCTCGGTGAGCCTCGGGCGTCAAACTTCATCCGCGTGAGGAAACAATACACTTTTCTCCATTCGCATACAGATAACTATTACTACAGTGAAATACAACGAATTTCAAAAGTCAAATGTTAGTGGTTAAAAACCATTGTGTTTACTTCGAATTAAATAATTATGATGTGATATTATCACTCATTAAAATTTTTACGGATCTTTCATCAAAGAAAATGAGGACAAAGAATCGAAAAAATGGCAATTTCTTCATTAGTTATGTTTCAATAGCTTACATAGGAAATCAATAGAAATTAAGACAATATTTATAATAAACAATTTGATAATTATAAAAAAATTTCATTTTACTTATATATTTTGCAGTTCAAGTTTAAGTATCGATTGGCGATTTGACAGGAAGAAATACCCTATGTAAACGGTTTTACATTACCCCTATTATACACCGCTCTTGAACAGTAGTTTCAAATCAAACAGACACCCGCAATTTTTTTTGGAAATGCGTACGGAGATGCACCTTGGTGGAAACGACAGCTCAAACCTTCAGCTTCCTCATGCTGTATGCTGTTTTCTTTCAATATAAGGATTGAGGCTGCCCTTACCGAGAATAATACTCACTCCCATCGAAAAGAATCAATTTTCCTCAATTTAATTGACTTATTCCTGAGGTTATCATCTTTGGGAGTAAAGATTCATATTCTACTTTAAAAAACGAAGAAATTCTTTTATTACAACTTTTTTCAAAAACCTCTTATTCCGTGCGGAAATTGAGCGAGACGAATTTCCGAATTTTCAACTTTCAAGGAGCTGAAACTCGTTTCTGGGGTAGGATAACAAAACGTAAGAAAAAAGTATTTATTTTTCGATTTTAACACAAATTTGTTATCTCCAGCGGCAAATTTGATTGAAAACATAATTGGAATTTCGGAAAAAATGGTAAAATTGATGTTGGAGTGTTTATTATGGTTCAAACAGTGTTGTTGCAATGCAAAAATATGCTTAGACTGTTTTTTTAGATCATGTTTATTATACTTTATAGAATGAAAAAAAGTAAGACGAAAAAAAAATCTTGCCAAAGCAAAATTCCACGATTTTGCTTGTCTGATTCATCTGGCATCGAAGAAAAATATTATTTTCGCACGTTACATTTTGACGCCCCATTCTTGTGGATAAGGAACGCGACTTTTTTGAAACCCAAGTGATTTTTCCAATTTTACCATTTTTTCCGAAATTCCAATTATGTTTTTAATAAAATTTGCGGCTGGAGATGAAAAATGTGTGTTTAATTCGGAAAAAATTATGTTTTTTTTTGTTATCCTACCCCAGAAACGAGTTTCAGCTCCTTAAAAGTTGAAAATTCGGAAATTCGTCCCGCTCAATTTCCGCACGGAATAAGAGGTTTTTGAAAAAAGTTGTAATAAAAGAATTCCTTCGTTTTTTCATGTAGAATATGAATCTTTGCTCCCAAAGATGATAACTTCAGGAATAAGTCAATTAAATTGAGGATAATTGATTTTTTTCGATCGGAGTGAGCATTATTCTCGGTAAGGGCAGCCTCAATCCTTATAAAGAAAGAAAACAGCATACAGCATGAGGAAGCTGAAGATTTGAGCTGTTGTTTCCACCAAGGTGCATCTCCGTACTCATTTCCGAAAAAAATTGCTAGCGTCTGTTTGATTTGAAAAAGAATCACCCATATATATATAAAATGATATGCAGCATCTGAGGTTGCGGACATTGATGCCACTCCGCGTTTAAGAGATTTGACAGTCCCGCAATTTTATGCACTTTTCACAATTTCTTTTTTTGGTAGAAGCAATTTTATTCAAGAATATTAATGTTTGCATCGTCTAGGAAAATCTAAGTATATTGAAAAAGTTTTGACCCCTTACTTGAATTACATGCATATCCCTTACTGCCAGAATTTTAAAGTTATCGCAATTTTAAAAAGATATTGTTATTAATATTGCCGAGCAATTTGGTGTTCAAAAAAGTATTCTTAGTTGCCATTGACAACAACCTGAATATATCTGTAAATTGAAATATTGCTTGTGATGAAATATACCAGCGGTGATTGCCTGAATACAATTTTAATTTATGAAGAACCTTAATTATGTAGACGGTTAGTCAAAGTGCTTTCAAGCTAACGGAATATTTTGAAAAACTTTTATAACGGTTGTCGAATTTAGTTAATGTTCTTTTTATTTGTTTTAATGGAAACTACAAGTATTTTATATCTACTTATTCGAATAAACAAGTGCTCAACAATATTAAAGTTGTGTTAGTTTAATATCAAAAGTTTAAAAATTACTCGCAGAAACTTCAATAATTCCATAAGTTTTATAATGAAGCTGTTCAAAAAGAATCCTGTGTCAGGTTCAAGAGATTATGACTGTTAAAGTTTGCAATCCTTTTTAAATGATAGAAATATGATTTGAACGTAGAATTATAAGAAAATGATGCGAGCTTTTCAAATATCTTTCTGAAATCGGAGAGTTCCAAAATTCGAGCAATTAGGGCCAAAATTCGTAAAACTGCAAATAACTCCAGTGAGTTGCATGAGTGACGTATAGTGTTGATAAAACTTTCTTCCAGTAATAATCAAATTATATTTTATTCATCAGTTTACTCTTTTTTGTAGGTAACTTCCACCAGTTTTTTTCAAATGTCTTTCTCTCGTTGATAAAAATATGTTGTGCTTCGAAATTTCATGCACGTTATTTATTTTTTCATGTTGGCGCATCTACAACAACTGGTGTAAAATTTTATAACAAAAGTTATCAAAAGTTGCGCAAATATTAAACCGCATCCAAAAACTTCCAAAGAAATACCGATGTACCTAACGGTTGTTCACCATCCCAATAAAATATCCATTTTTCTCTAAAATACTGTTTCCAAATATAAAAAAGGAGAAGGAAAAACTCGAAATCTACAGTATTCAAATATTTGAATACTTTTTTCTGTTTACCATCCTTGCAAGTTTCATCAACTACAACAAAAATTAGATTTCTTCCATAATTTTCCCATTTTTTTTGACATTCTCAGAAGAAATTGGAAACACAAAAATTTCGGAAACATTTTTCTCACTTCAGAGGATGCTTCTATGCAGTTTAGCCCCATAATCGGATAATCGGGGAGGTTCAAAACGCAATTTTTACCCAGCTGTACCATAAATGTGTAATTGGTTTCATTTATCAGGTTTTTCCAGATATTTAACGAGTGTTTTGACTTTTTTTCCATAACTTCAGCTAGTTTATAAGTTTTTTCACTACTTCATTTATTATTTGGGTTTTAACTAGGAATGTGAAAAGATTTTTTTTAAATTAAGTGCGAAAAAAACAAATAAAAAGTATATAAAAATGTCTAAAGCTCCAAAAAAGCCTGCTGACAACTCGTTAATAATTTCGATTCTCTTCAATATATTGGAACAAATCTGAGACTAGTGGGATTTTTTAATGAAATTCTGAGGATAACCACAAGCAGTTTGTTTAAAACTCGTTCACTTTTCTGCGTCAACATTTCGAAAACTTCAAGAAAAATTTTTATTTTCAATACAACTGGATTTAGTCGGCGACTATTTTTTTGAGGAACTATGTATGTCTTTCAAATTCTCAAGAAAGTCATGATAGATTTTTAAGTGTCAAAGGATTCATCTTAGAAATTTCTAGAAAATTGGTAGTTAATCTTCTTAAACTCTCCAGAAACTGCGTTTCCATTCGATGGATTCCTTAGAAAGATGAATATCTTGTAATTTCATCCTTTTAGGAGAAAATTCGAGATTTATTTTGCATTTTACATAGAGTCGTTGAATATTGAATCAAAGGAATTATTCAACTCTCATGAAATTTTTGAACCAACTCTCGTTTTTCGGAATGTACTCGTATGTATCCATTTTCCAGAAGGAGATAAGTTTAAACTTACAAAAATTATCATAGTTTTCCTGTTTACAATTTTCCAAAAAATTTGGTAGATTTTCAAAAAAATTCGAAAATGTGATTGGTTTTGGCATAATTCCTCTCATCTTCCTGAGAAAATTTGCAAAATTTTCACAGAAAATCATGATTTATTTCGCATTTTATTAATATTATTTCAATATTTGTGGAATAACGAGTAACGAGAGGATTTTTTTCAACAGATATAAGGTATTGAACTTGGAAATTTGTTCGAAACTCCTCGTTACTCTCTTTGCGATAAAAGGAATGTCATGAAACATTCGGGAAATTCGCGGTATTCTTATTCAGAAAAATGAAATTCAACTAAATTAGTAAAATGTGACCAGGAATTATTGGAATTTTTTGAAATTTTCAGATCTATTCAGAAATGTCTTGAATATTCCAGAAAGTTCAAAAGGATTATTGATTTCCCAGAGGAATTTCTTTTGTTAACTAGAATGTTCTGATATTTAATTTGAATGAATTTTTTCCATCCTTGCTCATACAAAAATTTTGATATACATACATTGAAAAATTGTTCCCACCGGCGAACGAGAAGAAAGAACTCAATAGTCTCGTAGATGAAAAAATAAATTACATAGACAACCGCAACAACGCTGTACATGTTCCATGTTTTGAACTTTGGAAACCACCAATTTTTTATCAATTTCTCATAATTTTCAAATTGATAACTGAATACTTCTTGAAAGTTTTTGAAGTGTTTGAAGAACTACCAAATTTCAACAATTTTTCATACAATCTCGGAATTTTAGATCGTATTTTGCAAAACCCCTTCATCTAATTAAAAATGCAATTTGTGTTATGAATTATTTTGGACTGAAAATATAAGGAGAAATTGAAATCAATTTCCCACCTGACCAAATTATTCTTCCTTTTTACCATCGCTGATTATACTATAATTTCCACATTTTTACTAATTCAAGATTCTTGCTCAGATAGTCCATATCATCGGACGCAGGGGGGCCTCATTGAGATCACGGATGTGATGCCCGCAGTAGCAAGCAGCCAATTCAAACTGCCAAGTATTCAGAATGTTCCATCTTCATCATCGGGACAAATGTGGAATTTGCCATATGTGCCCAACATTCAACCTTCACCGCCGCTGCAACAGCAGCCGATCGAGTCAAATCAGATCGAGCTAAAACAGATCAGTTTGAACACAAACGACTTGGGATCTGTTGAGGCGATGTTGGATGTAACAAATCTTTCGGAGTCTCTAAATGTTAATCTGTCCCTGACTGATATGCAGGAACGACCGGACCAAAACATGACAGACAGTTTAACCAGACTTGTGAATAACACATTAGAAAGCATGTGTCAAGGAATTAACATATTCAAGTAGTGGATGATCTTCCTCCACTGGAGCCTGTGATATGTTTCTTGAGGAATTGTTTTTATATATTTTATTGTTCTTGGGGTCGATTGAATCATTTTCCTTAAGAAATATCAAATATTTCTGAGGGAAAATGTGAATTTCGGACAAATATAAATCGGTGGAGCAATTCCGGCTGTGATTTAACAGCCACAATAAAAAAGAAAATGTTCAACGGCGGTGGCGACAGCGCTCACGGCAGGCGTACGTAAAAATATTGGAGCAGCCCGCGCCGAAAGCGTTACGTTTTCGTTACCAATGTGAGGATCGATCAGCTGGATCCATCCCAGGCGCTAGTAGCACCCCAGATAAGGCCGCATCCTCACAATTTAGTTGGAAGAGAGGGTTGCAAGAGAGGAGTGTGCACTTTGGAGATAACCACCGACACTATGACTATCCAGTTTTGTAATCTTAGCATACAGTGCGACAAGAAAAAGGATATTGAAGCCGCCCTTAAAGCTAGGGAGGAGATTAGGGTCGATCCGTTTAGAAGTGTGTTCCGACTTATTATTATTGCAGTAATTTTTCAATAATTATAATTTTTTTTAGCGGGTTACAGCCATCGCAACCAACCTACTTCCGTCGACTTGAATTTGCTTCGTTTATGTTTCCAAGTATTCCTTGAAGGGGATCGACGTGGTAAATTCACCGTTCCTCTTGTACCAGTCGTGAGCGAACCTATATTTGACAAAAAAGCTATGTCCGATCTAGTAATCGTAAACTTATCCGATTGTGTCAGTTACGTGGATGGTGACCGGAAGGAGATTATCCTCTTATGTGAAAAGGTACATAGTCTACATACTATGACTTCGTATTTCTTAACAACCTACGCTTAAAGATAGCCAAGGAGGATATAAAAGTACGTTTCTTCGAAGAGAAGGACGGTGTGCTCATCTGGGAGGGTTACGGTGAATTTCAACCGTCCCAAGTGCACAAGCAAGTGGCCATCACCTTCCGACCGCCTCGATACCATAATTTAGATGTATTAGAGCCCGTCAAAGCTTTCGTTCAACTGCGGAGACCATCCGATGGTGGCACGAGCGAACCTCTTCCTTTTGAATTCCTACCGATTGCTGACCGGAAAAGGAAACGACCCAAACTCGACAGCGCTATTGGTTTGCATGAACTGGGACTGAACAGTGAGTTTCGAACGTGACAAATGTAATTTTTTTCTGACGGCACATTTTTTCAGATGACACTCCATTTCACATCAAAATTGAACCAAAAGGTAAGGTAAAAGGGAAACATTTGATTATTCGATTTTTTACTTTCAAAAAACGTGTTCATTTCATTTCATTTTTTTTTCATTCATCGAATGAATTCATCGAATTTTTCATTTTTTATGATGAATATTTCAATGACTTTTTTTGTTTAAATAAGCACTATAAGAGAATAGGCAATTCATTGCATAATGATAATTTTTAGTGAAACCTCAATAATTTAAGACTTAATAATTCAAAAATTTCTATAAATCAGAACCTTTTTCATACCTTTGCTTCTGCTTAAGACACGAAAGACTTCTATAATATAAATGAAAACATTTTAGGAGATTCGCACTAATCACTTTGCAATGCTGTCGGTCCCAACATTTGAAAATACAATTTGAATAATTGCTCAAAGGTTTTCTCACATTTTAATTATTTAAAGAGACCGATAACCAAATATCAGAGAACTTTTTCATTTGAAGTTTTGAAGTGATTCAGGAAATCAAGAACAAAATCTTCAATTTCCAAATAAATCCACCTATGGAGCTGTCAAGAATAAAGAAAATCCTCAAAATATCTTTTTATGAAAATTCAATAACTTTCACAAAATAGATTTTAAAATATACACGAGGTGTCAACAAACAGAAGAAAAACCTGAGTAGGTATTGAATTTCAAGAATAAAAATGAGACTCATACAAAATTGAAAATAAAGTAAACCTACTGCTAGGTAAGAATAGCGTTTTGGCCCTTCACCCTGAATTTGAAATTCAACTTCATGGGGTTTTCCTGTGAGGTGACAAAAATGGTTTCCAAAATTTTTGTGTATCGTCGAAGAATTGCGAATTGGACGAAAATTTGCGAAACTTGTAACTTGCGAACCGTAGTGAGGGTTCATATATGGTAATAGTTAAAAAATTTTGAGTGCAATTTTATCTTTTGGCGTTGATAATTTTTCGAGTCTACTTTGAAACTAGTTACTGTAGATGTGAAAAAGAGTATTTTTTAAGTCAGATGCGAAAAACGAATAGGAATTCTAGAGCATTCAAAACGATCCTAAAATTCTACAATTTTTTTTTTGTTTTGACTTTCGTTTTGAGATATCATAACTTTTCGATTCAATCAAGTTAGAAATAGGGTAACGTAGTGGCTGTGTATAAGAAAGCTAAGCGCATGCTCTTTTAAATGGAAGCGTTTCCATAGCCTTGTAAGCGGTATATTTCGGTTGTATTTCGCTGTTGTAAAAGCTTTTATGCACGATTGCACTAGAATATGACAAGTGTAATCAAATGTCTATTACTTAATGGCCTTTTTGTTGCCCGTGGGCGTCTTTATTGCCCACGGGGAATAATGAAATGTCAAATTTGCGGATGCTATGCTAACATCGTTGAAACTAGGAATGTATTTCAAATTGACTTTCGGAACAAATGAATTCACAGTTTTCAGGTGTTTGCATAGTAACACAACAATGCCTACTGACTATAAATGACAAATGAATTCTTACTTGGAGAAACATAGTAAAGATAGGTCATGTTTGAATGACGTCACGATGTAGCAGACCTGATATATAAAAGAAATATAAAACTTACATAGATTATTAAAATATCAAATGTGTGAATCGTGCATAAAATTCTGTATGCATTTCGGGCCTAACTGGTTTTTATGGTCCTCGGCACTTTCCGAGTCCTCCCGCTTCACGCTCGGGCCCGTAATAGTGCCTCGGGCCATAAGAACCTCTTCAGATCCTTAGTATATAAATGACTTTTAATATGGCATCATCGGAAAGTGATATCTTTCACTCTCTTTTGAGGCTAGAAAGGAGTGCTGTACCTCCCGAGGGAGGTAAATAAAGTAAAATGAGGGAAGTAAAAGTGACGTGACACTTCATGTGGCATGGAAATATTAACACGTACTTGATTGCCAACGAAAATTTTGAAATGTAATATTTCAGAATGAAAAAACTATCAGAGGGGAGAATAACTGTTGTATCATACGAAAAATCATATTTGTATATGCCTCTGGAGTAAAGTGCGGTTCCCTCCCTATTAAAATTTAAATATAATTGAAAACTTGAGCAATTTGACTGTCTATCCACTTCAACTAACTAAAATGTCAACGTGAATTAACATCGACATGGTTGCCTGATTGACTGTTTCACAAAATAAGTATTGAGATATTAAAGCTGTATGGAACGCAACGTAAACAAGATTGTCGTGAAATTTAAGGAAAAGCAGATACAATGCAGGGACTAATCTTGTGTTATGCAGACATATAAATTTGTTTACATTCCACTCTATACCTTATTATCTCTATGCTCTGACCGCACCTTTAACCTTGCTTTAACCGACACTGTTGACACTGAAATTTATTATCAGACGCATAGCACAAATAAAATGATATGCAGCATCTGTGGTTGCGGACGTTGACGTCACTCCGCGTTTAAAAGATTTGATTGTCCCGCAATTTTTATGCACTTTTCAAAAATTATATTTTTGGTGAGAAGCAATTTTATTCAAAAATAATCGTCTAGGAAAATCGAAGTATATCGAAAAAAATTTGGACCCTTACTTGAATTACATGCATATCCCTTACTACCAGAAAAAGATATTGTTATTAATATTGCTGAGCGATTCGGTGTTTGAAAAAGTATTCGTACTTGCCATTGAAAACAACCTGAATGTATCCGTAAATTGAAATATTGCTTGTGATGAAATATATCAGCGGTGATTGCCTGAATACAATTTTAATTTATGGAGAACCTGAATTATATAGACGTTTGGTCAAAGTGCTTTCAAGCAAACGGAATATTTTGAACAATTTTCATAACCGTTATAGAATTTAGTTAATGTTCTTTTTACTTCTTATAATGGAAATTACAAGTACTTTATATTTACTTATTCGAGTATAGAAGTGCTCAGCAGTATTAAAGTGGTCTTAGTATAATATCAAAAACTTTAAAAATTACTCGCAGAAATTTCAATAATTTCATAAATTTTATAATGAAGCAGTTTAAAAAAGAATCCTGTTTCAGATTCACGAGATTATGGCTCTAAAAGTTTTCAATCCTTTTTCAAATTATAATATAAATATAATTTGAACGTAGAATTATTAGAAAGTATGATGTGAGCTTTTCAAACATCTTTCTGAAATCTGAGAGCTCCTAAAATCGATCAATTACGACCAAAATTCGTAAAACTGCAAATAACTCCAATGAGTTGCATGAGTTGCATGAGTGGTGTTGATAAAACTTCTCTTCTAATAATGATTATATTCTCTTCATTAGTTTACTCTTTTTTACAGGTAACTTCTACCAGTTTTTTTTCAAATATCTTTCTCTTTATGTAAAATCCTTGAAAAAAAAATGTTGTGCTTCGAAAATTGATACACATTATTTATTTTTTCATGTTGGCACATCTACAACAACTGGTGTAAAGTGGTAAAAGGAAAGTTATCAAAAGTGCTGCAAATATTAAACCGCGCCCAAAAAGTTCGAAAGAAATACCGATGTACGTCGCGGCTGGTTACCACCTCAATAAAATATCATCCATTTTTTTTTGAAATACTGTTTCCAAGTCGAAGGAAGGAGAAGAAAAAGCTCGAAATCTATAGTATTTAAATATTTGAATACTGTAGATTTCGAGCTCTTTCTTCTCCTTTTTTCTATTTACCATCCTAGCAAGTTTCATCAACTACAACAAAAATTGGATTTTTTTTCCAAATTTTCCCATTTTTTTTGACATTCTCAGAAGAATTGGGAACACAAAAATTTCGGAAACATTTTTCTCACTTGTGTAATTGGTTTCATTCATCAGGTTTTTCGAGATATTCAACGAGTGTTCTGACTTTTTTCCATAACTTCAGCTAGTTTCTAAAATTTTTCACTACTTCATTTATTATTTGGGTTTTAACTAGGAATGTGAAAAGATTTTTTTTAAATTAAGTTCGAAGAAAACAAATAAAAAGTATATAAAAATGTCTAAAGCTCCAAAAAAGCCTGCTGACAACTCGTTAATAATTTCGATTCTCTTCAATATATTGGAACAAATCTGAGATTAGTGGGACTTTTTAATGAAATTCTGAGGATAACCACAATCAGTTTGTTTAAAACTCGTTCACTTTTCTGCGTCAACATTTCGAAAACTTAAAGAAAAATTTTTATTTTCAATACAACTGGAGTTAGTCGGCGACTATTTTTTTGAGAAACTATGTATGTCTTTCAAATTCTTAAGAAAGTCATGATAGATTT
The DNA here is from genome assembly GCA_020654155.1 of Novius pumilus. Classification (NCBI taxonomy): domain Eukaryota; kingdom Metazoa; phylum Arthropoda; class Insecta; order Coleoptera; family Coccinellidae; genus Novius; species Novius pumilus. Next base: position 744,402 of record JAIFOV010000009.1, read on the forward strand.
TTTAGTGTCAAAGGATTCATCTTAGAAATTTCTAGAAAATTGGTAGTTAATCTTCTTAAACTCTCCAGAAACTGCGTTTCCATTCGATGGATTCCTTAGAAAGATGAACATCTTGTAATTTCATCCTTTTAGGAGAAAATTCGAGATTTATTTTGCATTTTACATAGAGTCGTTGAATATTGAATCAAAGGAATTATTCGACTCTCATGAAATTTCTTGAACCAACTCTCGTTTTTCGGAATGTACTCGTATGTATCCATTTTCCAGAAGGAGATAAGTTTAAACTTACAAAAATTATCATAGTTTTCCTATTTACAATTTTCCAAAAAATTTGGTAGATTTTCAAAAAAATTCGAAAATGTGATTGGTTTTGGTATAATTCCTCTCATCTTCCTGAGAAAATTAAGGAAATTTGCAAAATTTTCACAGAAAATCATGATTTATTTCGCATTTTATTAATATTATTTCAATATTTGTGGAATAACGAGTAACGAGAGGATTTTTTTCAACAGATATAAGGTATTGAACTTGGAAATTTGTTTGAAACTCCTCGTTACTCTCTTTGCGATATAAGGAATGTCATGAAACATTCGGGAAATTCGCGGTATTCTTACTCAGAAAAATGAAATTCAACTAAATTAGTAAAATGTGACCAGGAATTATTGGAATTTTTTGAAATTTTCAGATCTATTCAGAAATGTCTTGAATATTCCAGAAAGTTCAAAAGGATTATTGATTTCCCAGAGGAATTTCTTTTGTTAACTAGAATGTTCTGATATTTAATTTGAATGAATTTTTTTCATCCTTCCTCATACAAAAATTTTGATATACATACATTGAAAAATTGTTCCCACCGGCGGACGAGAAGAAAGAACTCAATAGTCTCGTAGATGAAAAAAAAAATTACATAGACAACCGCATCAACGCTGTACATGTTCCATGTTTTGAACTTTGGAAACCACCAATTTTTTATCAATTTCTCATAATTTTCAAATTGGTAACTGAATACTTCTTGAAAATGTTTGAAGTGTTTGAATAAATACCAAATTTCAACAATTTTTCACACAATCTCGAAATTGTAGATCGTATTTTGCAAAACCCCTTCATCTAATTAAAAATGCAATTTGTGTTATGAATTATTTTGGACTGAAAATATAAGGAGAAATTAAAATCAATTTCCCACCTGACCAAATTATTCTTCCTTTTTACCATCGCTGATTATACTATAATTTCCACATTTTTACTAATTCAAGATTCTTGCTCAGATAGTCCATATCATCGGACGCAGGGGGGCCTCATTGAGATCACGGATGTGATGCCCGCAGTAGCAAGCAGCCAATTCAAAGGGCCAAGTATTCAGAATGTTCCATCTTCATCATCGGGACAAATGTGGAATTTGCCATATGTGCCCAACATTCGAACTTCACCGCCGCTGCAACAGCAGCCGATCGAGTCAAATCAGATCGAGCTAAAACAGATCAGTTTGAACACAAACGACTTGGGATCTGTTGAGGCGATGTTGGATGTAACAAATCTTTTGGAGTCTCTAAATGTTAATCTGTCCCTGACTGATATGCAGGAACGACCGGACCAAAACATGACAGACAGTTTAACCAGACTTGCGAATAACACATTAGAAAGCATGTGTCAAGGAACTAACATATTCAAGTAGTGGATGATCTTCCTCCACTGGAGCCTGTGATATGTTTCTTGAGGAATTGTTTTTATATATTTTATTGTTCTTGGGGTCGATTCAATCATTTTCCTCAAGAAATATCAAATATTTCTGAGGAAAATGTGAATTTCGGACAAATATAAATCGGTGGAGCAATTCCGGTTGTGATTTAAGGGGGGCGTCTGGTGCAAACACCAAAAACGGCAATTTTTCAGCTACCACAACTTTTCACCACATCCATTTTTTTGCAATCTGAAAACTGATTCAGAATCTTTGATTCTTACCCTAATGCATAAGATATTTTTAATTTCGTAGAAATGATAAACTTTGATGTGACATCGATTTGAAAGTAATAAAAAATGGGAAAAAGTGCTATTTTTCAGCTACCAGAACTTTTGACAAACAAAATTTTTCGTGAATTTTTTAACTGAACTTGATTCTGTGGACTATTATCCATTTCATAAGATATTTTTATCACCGAGAAAAATTGAGAAAAACAGAAAAAGAAAAATTCTAATTGAGAATTATCGCGTTTTTCTACTTCTTGTAGTTTCAAAACTGAGTGCAAATTTACAAAGCTGACAACTTATAATCATTATTTATACTCATTTTAAGGATGTCACGTGAAAAATTTTGCCTCAGATAAAATTCATTTCAAAATAGGGTGTGTTCAAAATTGGATAAATGTCGAAAATGTGCTGCTTTAGATGAATCGTATTATATTCAAAACTTGCTTCTTCATGTGCAAACTTTTTTCCATAATTCAGAAAGAATATATCTTCTTAATGAGTTATTTTGCTTTTTGCCAAATTGTTGAGAACATTTCGAAAAAAAACATATAATATGACGAAATTTGGGTGAAATTAAAATCACTTTATTTCACATTTCCCAAAGCTTCACAAACTTTTCTGTTAGAAATCATGAACTGAAATTCTATTACCTATACTTCTGGATCTAGAATGACTAAAAAATACAAGTAAATTGGTAAAAAATAAAAACAACATTTTCCGTTCTGTTATTTTTCAAGAGAGATTCCTATTTTTTTGGGTTCCAGCATTACGAACATGATGGCAGCACCTTCGACCATTAGACTTAGGAAGGAGTGGCGCTGTACTTTGTCGAGAATGATCAGGACCGGCTTGGCACTTCGAATTTCAAGTTCATGTTTTTGCATGCAACAGTTTAAATTTCAATAGTATTTTCTCGTGAAATCATTTTGGTCGAAGTAAGGAGGGGGTATACATATTCATGTATTTCAAGTTCTCTTTACGATACTGAGTATCAATTCTCCAAAATTGATCATTTGCTTTTTGTTCATAACATAGGTTGCAAGTTACCGCAAACAATATTCGACTGAATGAATGTAATGTTTTGACTCACTAAGTTCCGATGACGGATATTTATTTACTTTTCGGTTATCGTTCCGCCGTCGCAGATATTCGATTTTTGACACTTTTACGATGCACGCTTGAGAAAGGTTCGATTTATGAGAATTTCGGAAGGGATATCCCTTTTCATTCAGACTCCATAAAACTATGGCTCAATTTGAATTAAATTGAAAGTGAACCTATACACGACGTATTTTTCGTTTTCGTAAAAAAAAAATACTCCACATCTTATCTCTTGCCTTTATACCTATGTACATGAGTACATAGCGACAGTTTGAATGAAAAGGGATAACCCTTCCGAAATTCCCATAAATCGAACCTTTCTCAAGCGTGCATCGTAAAAGTGTCAAAAATCGAATATCTGGTAGCTGGGTACTTTTCCAGCTAGACCGTTTTATTGCTCATGCAAACTCGAATCGCCTATATGGACGGTCGCCCTTACCGACCGTCCACCACGTGGGTATTACTCCGTTGGCAACAGAAAATAAGTCTACCAGATATTTGATATTTGGCACTTTTACGATGCCCGCTTGAGAAAGGTTCAATACTCGCCAAAGGGAATTCTATTTTTATTTAGATTATGGGTATGTTCGTTTAGTACATAATGTATAACTTCATATGAGAGGATGTATGTTGATTATTTTTTATCACATTTAATAAACTTACAGTTGTACGAAAGTCTAAACAAAAATATAATTCCATTCCGAGATTGAAGCTTTCTCAAGCTTGTATCGTAAAAGTGCAAAAAATTCGATTATCTGGTAGCGGAGTACTTCAAGATGTCGAATTACTCGTTGTGTACATCGACATTTGATGAACTTCGAAAGAAAATCGAAGTTTTTGACGATTTTTCTGATAAAACTTTCTTGTCTTCAGAAATAAATTTGATCTATAATTTCAACGCACATGGTATAATATAATAGGTATATCGTACTGTCAACAATTAGTTTCGTATTCAAAATAAAATGATTAAAAATTTCACAAATGACGCGAATTGTCGCCTGAAGTATCAATCGGATACTACTTTATTTTCCTTTTCTAGAAAAAAACCACAAGAAAAATATTAGACACATGTCAAAATCGTAAACGACCAGTGGCAGTATTGAGAAAGAGTATTCGTATTTGCAATGGAATAGTAGACTAACCCTGATGGCTAAAAATCATGCGTAAAAGATAAGGCGGCTTTAGGTATCTAGGCGCCTCAATTTGAAAACATGAGGACGGCAGATTTTTTATGCGACTTCGAAACGATAGCTACTATACGGCTGGTATCAAGTTGCGATATCTGACGGCAAACGAAAAAGAAACTGATTTTGTCTAGTTCGTTTTTTCTTATTATATTTTTGCCAACGTAGCTATCAAGTAATACGATTTATATCGATAGTAGTTTATTGATGACAATTATAAAAGTAACTTCACAAACGAATAATTTTTTTTTTTTCGATGTGTTTTCTATAAAGAAATTGGGAACAGCGCGCTTACAAGACGGGATTCGTTCCGTCTTGCTGCTTCAATGCACTACCAAATATTTCGTTTTTCTCAATATTTACAACTTTAATCAAGAATTATTTCGAAATGATATTACTATTTGATTAATAATATAAATATTCGCGAATTCTTTGAAGGTGCGAACGATGGAAAAATTATCGATTTTGATGGTATATCATTATTCGGAGTATACGTCCGGTATATATCACTAAAAACCTGAAAAGAAGCAAAAGAGGCCTGACGTTTCGCAGTGATCGCACGCTGCATCATCAGAGATGTTTTCGTTGTACGTGACAAACGGAAACTGATGGAAATTTCCGAATGTCATTTTATTTATTGACGACGGTATGGTGTGACTTGATTTCGTATGGATCGAGCGGGAGTATTAAGGTACTGACAGACATGCCACCTACTGGCATGCTCATAAGCCAGAAGCATGCCACTGGCATGTGTGTCAAGCGACGGGCAATCTACTGGCATGCCACTAAGTGGCATGCCACTAGATCGACAAGCGTTTGATTTTCGAGCATGCTTCCTGAGGTGCGGGTGAAAAGAGGTACCGAATAAGCATGTGTGAACGCCGTGGCTTACTGGCATGCCAGTTGCGATTGATTTGCATTTGTCGCTGTACCAAATATAATAATCTTATCGAAATGGCTCGTTGGGGAGATGAGAAAACATCTCTGTTTGTTTCAATTTATAGACGCCACGAATCGCACCCAAATCGATCTTTTTTTCAACCTCTTTTTTCGTAAAATTTCCTTTTTACACAAATCTGTTGCGCGCAATAAAATTATTTCATTCACTTCATGACGAATAGAACTGATGCTCTTATATTGTTGTATGCAACGATCGTTTTCGGCAGTATTTTCTGATACAACGTCCATCTCTATCGAGAGTGAGCTTTCTACTGGCATGTGCGACGGTGTCTTGGCTTCGAGCATGCTTATTTATGAGCATGCCACCTACTGGCATGCTTATTTCGAGCATGTGTGAACGGTGTCAATAAGCATGCCACTAAGTGGCATGCCAGTAAGCATGCCAGTAGGTGGCATGTCTGTCAGTACCTTTACGCAAATTATAGAGTGTGCCGTGATTTTGTATTAAATTTTGATTATTTATAATGTTTGAACCTGGATTAGAAAAGGTTTCGATGTTACCTTGGTTGTTTCGATTATTCCGAAAATTCTCATTAGTTCGAGTGTTTTGATGGTCACCAGTACTAGAAATAATTTCAATACTACCTTGGTCATTCAGATTTGATGGTGGTCTTGGCTCATCGTCAATTAAAAGCGAAGGCGATGACTCAACCAGTGGTGGAACCTGGTTCGCAGATGTGTTGACTCTTGTGATGATGGTCTTCCAAGTGTTTGGCAAAAAATGCGCATCATCCCTTTTATTCAGTTCGCCCTGCTTTTCAATCTCGATGGCTTCTCTAATAAGTCTAGTTTTAAAATGTCTAGTGTTTGAGATTTGTGAACAGCTATCAAAATCAATTTTGTGTCCAGTTTGATGTTCGTGCTGGAAGAGAGCTGATGTTGTTTGCTTATTTTTTATAGCTAACCTGTGTTCGTTTAATCTCGCCGAAACACGTCGATTAGTCTGCCCAACGTATGCTTTATGACAATGACCACATTGAATTTTGTAGACGCCATGGTTTTCAAGTTTGATCTTGTCCTTAGGATTTCCCAAAATTTCGAAAATTGTTTTGTGGGGCTTGTATGTTGTTCTTATGTTTTGGCGTCTTAAAATTCTTCCTATTCTATCAGTGACGCCTTTGATATATGGAAGCGTGACGTGAATATTGAAAGGTTGTAAGGGCTCAGTCGGATGTTGGGTGTTTTCATTTTGACGTAGAGCATTTCTAATATGTTTCGATCTGTATCCATTCTTTTTTAGCGCAGAGGTAACATTGTTAAGTTCATGAAGACGTTTCTGGTCATCAGCTAAACGTATTGATCTAGAAATCAAAGTATTAGCAACCGCTTGTATTTGTGAAGGATGGTGGTGTGAATCTGCATGTAAATATCTATCAGTGTGAGTCGGTTTTCTGTATACTGTGTGATTGTAATTTTCTTGTGATTCCTTTGAAATCAATACATCTAGGAACGCTAATTTGTTATCTTCTTCCAATTCTACGGTAAATTGTATATTTCGATGTTGTCCATTTAGGAACTTAACAAAATTATCCAATTCGTTTCGCCCATGTGGCCATATAATGAAAACGTCGTCCACATATCGAAGCCATAATTTAGGTTTGAAAGGTGTTTCATCAAGTGCCTTTTTCTCAAAATATATCATGAAAAGATTAGCTACAGCAGGAGAAAGAGATGAACCCATTGGAGCACCAGCAATCTGTTTGTACATTTGACCGTTGAAAGTGAAATATGTGTTTTTCAAACAATGTTCAGCTAAATCAATAACATATTTTGGAAAAGTTTCATTATTGGATATTTGCTCTAATGCTTCATCAACAGGGATGCTGGGATACAATGATTTCACATCTAAGCTAGCTAAAATGTCATTATTATCAATCTGTCATAAAGCATACGTTGGGCAGACTAATCGACGTGTTTCGGCAAGATTAAACGAACACAGGTTAGCTATAAAAAATAAGCAAACAACATCAGCTCTCTTCCAGCACGAACATCAAACTGGACACAAAATTGATTTTGATAGCTGTTCACAAATCTCAAACACTAGACATTTTAAAACTAGACTTATTAGAGAAGCCATCGAGATTGAAAAGCAGGGCGAACTGAATAAAAGGGATGATGCGCATTTTTTGCCAAACACTTGGAAGACCATCATCACAAGAGTCAACACATCTGCGAACCAGGTTCCACCACTGGTTGAGTCATCGCCTTCGCTTTTAATTGACGATGAGCCAAGACCACCATCAAATCTGAATGACCAAGGTAGTATTGAAATTATTTCTAGTACTGTTGACGATCAAAACACTCGAACTAATGAGAATTTTCGGAATAATCGAAACAACCAAGGTAACATCGAAACCTTTTCTAATCCAGGTTCAAACATTATAAATAATCAAAATTTAATACAAAATCACGGCACACTCTATAATTTGCGTAATACTCCCGCTCGATCCATACGAAATCAAGTCACACCATACCGTCGTCAATAAATAAAATGACATTCGAAATTTCCATCAGTTTCCGTTTGTCACGTACAACGAAAACATCTCTGATGATGCAGCGTGCGATCACTGCGAAACGTCAGGCCTCTTTTGCTTCTTTTCAGGTTTTTAGTGATATATACCGGACGTATACTCCGAATAATGATATACCATCACTACAGGGTATGTATCTATCTACCTCTACCCATATTCATACATAATTTATATAAATAATTCGCAATGATTTGATCTTCCATTTCCGTGCCGTGTCATTTTTCCGTGAATTCCGTCCATATTCCGAGGCTTGATTTACAGTTCTGTGAGCGATTATTGTTTTTACAATGGGAAGGATGCTAACCTCTCCCATAAACCCTCCTCCTTTATCCGGGCTTGGGACCGGCAACGACCACTACTAGGCTACTCAATCCACCCAGCAGCGGCCGCAGGCTACGTCACAGGAGGTTGGATGAACAGAAAATAACAAGACAATAGTCTTAAAATGAAGAGGAAGAAGAAGAAGAAGCAATGATTTGATGACATTAAATCAAATATGTGTTTCACTGAACAATATTCTACTTCCAATAAACCTTAGGAAATTATTCCTATCGGGTATAAGTACCGATTTTTATTTCTCATAGATAAACAGAAAGATATATGTATTACATCGAAATCATATTTTATTCAGAAAGGTATAAAAAAGTGCTATTTTTAAATATGCTTATTGTAAAATTTAAAAATGTAATTGTAGAGCTATGATAAAGTTATATACGGAAGCAAACGTAAAAGATCCTAAATACCTCACTGGGAAGCGCGAATTCTTTATAGACGAATATTCAGGCAACACACACTGCTTCTAAGGTAGTTCAGAGTTGCCCATCATCTCCTCCCCGGTATTAGTTCGAGTCGCGTCTACGCAGCGCCACTCATTCGTTCCTTTCACGAAACGAATCCCGGCCTTAACAGCCACAATAAAAAAGAAGATGTTCAACGGCGGTGGCGACATTTTACAACCGGCGCATGTACAAGCGTTGGAGAATGTTCAGCGCTCACGGCAGGCGTATGTCAAATTATTGGAGCAGCCCGCGCCGAAAGCGTTACGTTTTCGTTACGAATGTGAGGGTCGATCAGCTGGATCCATCCCAGGCGCTAGTGGCACCCCAGATAAGGCCGCATCCTCACAATTTAGTTGGAAGAGAGGGTTGCAAGAGAGGAGTGTGCACTTTGGAGATAACCACCGACACTATGACTATCCAGTTTTGTAATCTTAGCATACAGTGCGACAAGAAAAAGGATATTGAAGCCGCCCTTAAAGCTAGGGAGGAGATTAGGGTCGATCCGTTTAGAAGTGTGTTCCGACTTATTATTATTGCAGTAATTTTTCAATAATTATATTTTTTTTAGCGGGTTACAGCCATCGCAACCAACCTACTTCCGTCGACTTGAATTCGGTTCGTTTATGTTTCCAAGTATTCCTTGAAGGGGATCGAAGTGGTAAATTCACCGTTCCTCTTGTACCAGTCGTGAGCGAACCTATATTTGACAAAAAAGCTATGTCGGATCCAGTAATCGTAAAGTTATCCGATTGTGTCAGTTACGTGGATGGTGACCGGAAGGAGATTATCCTCTTATGTGAAAAGGTACATCGTCTACATACTATGACTTCGTATTTCTTAACAACCTAAGCTTAAAGATAGCCAAAGAGGATATACAAGTACGTTTCTTTGAAGATAAGGACGGTGTGCTCATCTGGGAGGGTTACAGCGAATTTCAACCGTCCCAAGTGCACAAGCAAGTGGCCATCACCTTCCGACCGCCTCGATACCATAATTTAGATGTATTAGAGCCCGTCAAAGCTTTCGTTCAACTGCGGAGACCATCCGATGGTGGCATGAGCGAACCTCTTCCTTTTGAATTCCTACCGATTGCTGACCGGAAAAGGAAACGACCAAAACTCGACAGCGTTATCGGTTTGCACGAACTGAGATTGAACAGTGAGTTTCGAACGTGACAAAATCAATTTTTTTCTGACGGCACATTTTATCAGACGACACTCCATTTCACATGAAAATTGAACCAAAAGGTAAGGTAAAAGGGAAACATTTCATTATTCGATTTTTTACTTTCAAAAAACGTGTTCATTTTTTTTATATATATTTTTCTTATGATGAATATTTCAATGGCGGTTTTTTTAAAATAAGCACTATGAGGGAATGGGCAATTCATTACATTATGATAATTTTCAGTAAAGTCCCAATAATTTAAGACTTAATAATTCAAGAATTTCTATAAATCAGAACCTTTTTCATACCTTTGCTTTTACTTAAAACACGAAAGACTTCTACAGGGTGTCTCACATTACCTTAATCATTAGACGTTTCTAGAAAACTAATGGCACCATCTCTAGGTTTGTACATCGTGTTTTGAGAACGTGATCTACAATTCAAAAATATTCTCGACATGGTAGTACTTCCGGTTATACCAGAGGTTGATATCAACTTCGTTATTTTAAATGCAACATGCTGTTTTTTTCTACTTATTCGGATGGCTCGTTAAATTTGCGGAATGTTTCATCGGAAAAATTTTTCGCTATCTCCTTTTTTTACCAAATTATTTGCATTCTTTTTGGGATTTTAAGTGAGAACCTAATGTAAATTACATTTTTTTCTCAAACTATTATGAATAAGATAACGGGGCTTCAGAGGGAAAAAATTAAACAGTATCTTGGTACAGGCTGCTCCAAAACTTGGGTCAAAGTAGCATATTTCAAAAGGTCACACTTTCAGTTTTTTCAAACGAAAACACCATTTTCTTTTTGAATAAGATTAAAATACTCGGAAAAATAATGATATTTTTACTATACGACTATTTATCTAATTTTGGCCATTTTCTGGGAAATCTCCAAAATAGTATATTTCATAACGAGTGCGGAAAATCGATGATTTCATGCGAGTGTCAGTTTGACGAACGAGGCGAAGCGAAGCGGAGCCGAGTGAGGCTAGACAAGAGCAATGAAATCTGACTTTCCACGAGTAATGAACGACATTTTTCAGGCGACCACAAAAATGGCATTATACGATAATTACTTTCAGAACACACAATGAACGTTTCGACCCAAACAGAACTGAATAATTCAATCTACTGCTTCTAGATGGCGTTGTAGAGAAAATAATAGATAACTCTATTTGTTTATGTTATTTCGTACCTTCCTTTCAGATTTGTCAGCAATAATTCCCACGAGTTTAATATTTCTGGAGGGATATTTTTCACTTTGCATGTTATAAACGCGAATCGAATCAAGTTAAGCTCTTCGTTAATAATACGATATGTTCCGGTAACTCGTTAGCCTTATAAATATTCAATGGTATCCCATATACGAACTAAACTTTTCATTCATTTCTATCTACTTGGCGTGGTTTCATTTCGATGTCACCACTTTCCCGCACGGATCAAACTGGTTTTACCCGTGCGGGAATAACATTCCCGCACAGTTGCATGTAATTGTCAACTTTCTTCGACAGGTAGGCGTGGCGATATATACCACTTTCTGACGTCGTCGCCTGAAAACCATATTTTTATGTCCCTTCCTGAATCAAAATGAATATGCAGAGAGGAACTGGTCACGAAATGTTAGGAACCAAATTTTATGTAAAAATCATACACACGACGAGTTGTATGCACCACTTTGTCGGTATGGAAGGGTTTTTTTAAATCTGGGCTCGTAAGAATTGTATTGGGAAAAATAATATATTAAAGGGAATTCGTATGAATGAATTTCTGCAACATGTTCTCTTAGATATCACGTTTTGTTATTCTACTTCATCAAAATAGCAATATTCTGAATGAAAATCCTTTTTTGAAGTTAACACATAATAACAAACTAAATTTTTCATTAAATGATGGTTAATTATAGATACTATATCATATTTCGTTCAAAAAACTCCTTCAAGTTCCTATTTTAATAAAAAAAGTATTAATGCAAACTTGTATTATATTAAAAAAATATTATATCATGATTTACTATTAATGATATGTTTTGGTATACAAGATTCAAGCATATGGAAAGAGATTTTTTTTCGAAACTCTGAATAAATAAGCCACAGACGGAACAGAAAACATTAACAACATTTTTTTCTTGATAACCTCTTTTGCGTGTGATATGGGGATTTTCATTCCTCCAGAAATGCATGTTGTGTCGATTCACAATGCCTTCTCGATCAAATTCCGCTTCATCGCTTCATATAACGTCTTTCAAAAAATCGGGATTCTCCGTGATTTTTGTTAAAACAAATTCGCAGAAATTAATCGACGCGGACGATCTTGTTCAAGATGTTGTACTGGGGCGAACCTGAAATCATGCATCCTGTGTTCCTTCAATGTTCGTTGACTTGATGCTCGAGATATTCCTAATTCCGCAATCGCACTTCGAATAGATGCTCGAAAATAGGCGAAAAATATGCAAGCACTAAAATAATAGTGTCCTCAGAGCTGACCATGTTCCGGTGTGAAGTCATCACGAAGTTTTCCAAATTTTTTCCGTGTCATTTTTGGTAAATTGGTATATTTTCTATTGAATGCCCGACAAGTTTTTTCGATCACTCTTTCATTTTCACCGTACAAAATAAATAAATCCAAGAAGACATCATTGGGATAACTCATTTTATCAATGCAAATTTCGAATGAACTGTGCACTAACGAAACAGCAAATGAAGATTTTAATTCATAGTCACAGGTGAATTATATAAATTGATAATTTTTTTTTGAGTGGCAGATGTATTTGTTTTGGATGTTATCTATTTCAATTTCTATATTATATCCTCACAGGATGAGATCATTATATTACGGCACAAGAGAATCAAAATTTCTTGAATGATTGATTCCTGATGAAATAAATCAGTTCATTTTTCGGATGGATCTGGTTTTCAAGGAGAAAACACTTCTATATCGACAAGCTAGGACGAGCGAACCATCCTGTTTATAAACTTAATAATTATTATAAAATTAGTGTTCACAACATATTCATTTTAATGCGCGAAAAGATCTACAAATGCGGTTTTTTATGATTTCCCAGAAAATGACCAGAATTAGATAAATAGTTGTATAGTAAAACTATCATTATTTTCCTGAGGTTTTTAATCCTATTCAAAAAAAAATTGGTGTTGCCATTTGAAAGAATTGAAATTTTGACGTTTTGAAATATGCGACTTCGACCCAAGTTCTGGAGCAGCCTGTACCGAGACTGTCTAATTTTCTTTCCTTAAATATTCCTTAAATATTCAAGGATAGTTTACATTATGTTTCCACTTAAAATCCAAAAAGAACGCAAATAATTTGGTAAAAAAAGGACATAGCGAAAAAATTTTCGGATGAAACATTCCGCAAATTTAACGAGCCGTCTGAATAAGTAGAAAAATACAAAATGTTACATTTAAAATAACAAAGTTGATATCAACTTCCGGTATAACCGGGAGTACTACCATCTTGAGAATATTTTAGCATCACATTCTCAGAAGCCGATGTACAATATTTCGTAGAGATTGTGCCATTAGTTTTCTAAAAACGTCTGATTATAAAGGTAATGTGAGACAATCTGTATAATATAAAGAAAAATATTTTAAGAGATTCGCAATTATCACTTTGAAATGCTGTCGGTCCCAAGATTTTAAAACACAATTTGAATAATTGGTCACATTTTGTTCACATTTTAATTATTTAAACAGACCGGTAACCAAATATTAGAGGAGTTTTTCTTTTGAAGTTTTGAGGAATAAAGAAAATCCTCAAAAAAATTATTTTATGAAAATTCAATAACTTTTACAGAATAGTTTTTTTATATACATGTGGTACCAACAAACCGAAGAAAAACCGGAGTATGTATTGAGTTCAGGAATACAAATGAGACTCGTACAAAATTGAGATTAAAGGGTACGGCTAGGTAAGAATAGCGTTTTGGCCCTTCACCCTGATTATGAAATTCAACTTCATGGTGTTATCCTGTTGGGTGAAAAAATGGTTTCCAAAATTTTTGTGTATCGTCGAAGAATAGTGAATTTGACGAAGATTTGCGAAACTTGTGAACCGTAGTGAGATTGCATATATGGTTATATTTTAGAAACTTTTGAGTGCAATTTTATCTTTCGGCGTTGATAATTTTTCGAGTCTCCTTTGAAACTAGATTCTGTAGATGTGAAAAAAAGTATTTTTTAATTCTGATGCAAAAAACGAATATGGGTTATAGAACATTCAAATCTATCTTATAATTCTACTAATTTTTTTTTTTTGACTTTCGTTTTCGAGATATTAGAACTTTTCGATTCAATCGAGTTCGAAATTGAAACATGAAGCTTTGAAGAAAATCGACATGTGCAATTGGAACGCTTTCTATTTTGCCGCGCGGTCTGTGACGTCATAGTCCCTAACAGTGCTGCCATACCATTTTTACCCCAGATTTCATTTTCAAAATTCCCTAGATTTCCCTAGACAGGAATTTGGGCATGGATACTGTTCATTCGGGTACACTTTGCAATTGAAAACTAGCCGCAGTATTTTCATAGAATCCTTCGTTTCATTATGGCTACAGGCACATTTTTTCCGTTTTCCCTCGTTCAACTACACTTTCTAGGAAAATCGAAGTATATTGAAAAAATTTTGACCCCTTACTTGAATTACATGCATATCCCTTACTGCCAGAATTTTCAAGTTATCGCGATTTTAAAAAGATAAATTTATTAATATTGCTGAGCAATTCGATGTTATTTTGAAAAAGTTTTGTAACCGTTATCGAATTTAGTTGATGTTCTTTTTATTCCTGTTAATGGAAACTACAAGTACTTTATATTTACTCATCCGATTATATAAGTGCTCAGCAGTATTGAAGTGGTCCTAGTATAATATCAAAAAGTTTGAAAATTACTCGCAGAAACTTCAATAATTTCATAAATTTTATGGAATAAAATTAATAAACGAAATTACATCTACATACATAAATTTTATGTTGAGATTGGTCCGTGACACCTCCAAAGAATTGTAGACCAGTCGTGGTTAATTATAGTTTATTTTTGTTTTATGTTACAAAAATATGATTCACAAAAAGGTACCTGTCGAGTCGAAGTGAAAATTAGAATCTGTATTTCAATAATGTTCAGTAAACAAAAACATTTTCAATTTAGAGCATCTGCGACTACGATTTTTCATTTCAAATTTAAACACTCTTTATTTAACAGAAAATCATACATTTTTTTCTCATTCGAATGCGCTTGTTTTGACAAACAAAAACTCAACAGACAATTTTCTTCGATAGACAATATTTTGTTAATAATTCGCAGATACAAAATTGGAGCACGTTCCGTCGCTTTACAATTCTTTTTCATTGACATTGACTCTTGAGGTTAAAGGAAACTAGCAAATAGTTCCTAACTAGTTACCAACATTACATAGATTTCAATCTAGTAATTTCACCCCTACCAACTTAGTTTCTTTTTATTCTGACAGGTCTTATCAATTAACCTAACATTTGATTTAATCTTAACATTTTATAATGAAGCAGCAGTTTCACAGAGAATCCTGCGTTAAATTCACGAGATTATGGCTCTAAAAGTTTTCAATCCTTTTTCAAATGATGATAGAAGTTTGATTTGGCCGTAGAATTATTAGAGAGATTGATGTGAGCTTTTCAAATATCTTTCTGAAATCGGAGAGCTCCTAAACGACCAAAATTCGTAAAACTGCCAATAACTCCAGTGAGTTGCATCAGCGATATATGGTGTCTGAAAAATTTGTTTTCCATTCATTCCTAATTCATTAGTTTATTCTTTTTTACAGGTAACATCTACCAGTTTTTTTCAAATGTCTTTCTCTCTATGTACAATCCTTGAACAAAAAATGTTGTGCTTCGTAAATTGATGCACATTATTTATTTTTTCATGTTGTCACATCTACATAAACTAGTGTAAATTTGTACATGGAAAGTTGTCAAAAGCGCCGCAAATATGAAACCGCGCCCAGAAAGTTCGGAAGAAATTGTTAGAACTATTTGAATTTGCCGCGCGCCCCACGGCGCAAGTCGCACCCACCCTTCGTGATCGGGCGAGTTGGTGAAACGACCACGAGGCACCATCCCTCGTCCATTTTGAACTTGACCTCGTCAGGAGACACACGTGCCTCACATTTTGTATCATTAATTTGCTTTGTGAAAAGTGCATGGAAATATAGTTGTAATAGAAATACCGATGTACCTCACGGCGGTTTACGATTAGATTTTTCGAGATATTTAACTAGTGTTTTGACTTTTTTCCATAACTTCAGCTAGTTTTTAAAATTTTTCATTGTTTCATTTATTATTTGGGTTTTAACTAGAAATGTGAAAAGCTTTTTTCAAATTAGGTGCGAAAAAAACAAAAACTATATAAAAATGTCTAAAACCCGAAAAAAGCCAACTGAAAACTCGAAAATAATTTTGATTCTCTTCAATATTTTGGAACAAATCTGAGACTAGTGGGAATTTTTAAATAAAATTCTGAGCATAACCACAAGCAGTTTGTTCAAAACTCGTTCATTTTTCTCTGTCAACATTTCGAAAACTTTAAGAAAAATTTTCAATACAACTGGAGTTAGTCGGCGACAACTTTTTCGAAAAATTGTGTCTTTCAAATTCTCAAGAAAGCCAGGATTTTTCAAGTGTCAAAGGATTCATCTTAGAAATTTCTAAAAATTAGATTAATCTTCTTTAACTCTCCAGAAACTGCATTTCCATTCGATGGACTCCTTAAAGAGATAAATATCTTGTAATTTCATCCTTTCAGGAGGAAATTTGAGATTTGTTTCCTATTTGACATAGAGTCGTTAAATATTGAATCAAAGGATTTATTCAACTCCCATGAAATTCCTTGAACCAAATCTAGTTTTTCGGAATGTATGTACCCATTTTCCAGAAAAAGATAAGATTGAACTTACAAAAGTTATCATAAGTTTCCTGTTTACAAGTTTCCAAGAAATTTCTTTCGAATTTCAGACGATTTACAATGCAAAATTTGGTAGTTTCTCGGGAAAATTCGAAAATGGTTTTGGCCATAATTCCTCTCATCTTCCTGAGAAAATTAACGAAATTCGCAAAATTTTCACAGAAAATCATGATTTATTTCGAATTTTGTTAATATTATTTCAATATTTGTGGAGTAACGAGAGGATTTTTTTCAACAGATATAAGGTATTGAAATTTGTTTGAAACTCATCGTTACTCTCTTTGCAATATCAGGAATGTCATAAAACATTCGGGAAATTCGCGGTATTCTTATGCAAGAAAATGAAATTCGAATAAATTAGTAAAATGTGACCAGGAATTATTGGAATTTTTTGAAATTTTCAGATTTCTTCAGAAATGTCTTGAATATTCGAGAAAGTTCAAAAGGATTATTGATTTTTTTAAGGAATCTCTTTTGTTAACTAGAATGTTCTGATAATTTGAATGAATTTTTTTCGTCCTTGCTCACACAAAAATTTTGATATATGTATATTGAAAATTGTTCCCACCGGCGAATGTGAAGAAAGAACTCGACAGTCTTCTAGATGGAAAAAATATAGACAACGGCAACAATGCTGTCCATGTTTTGAACTTTGGAAACCACCAATTCTTTATCAATTTCTCATAATTTTCAAATTGGTAACTAAATACATCTTGAAAGTTTTTGAAGTGTTTGAATAGATACCAAATTTCAACAATTTTTCACACAATCTCGAAATTGTAGATCGTATTTTGCAAAACCTCTTCATCTAATTAAAAATGCAATTTATGTTATGAATTATTTTGGGCTGAAAATGTTAGGAGAAATTAAAATCAATTTCCCACCTGACCAAATTATTCTACCTTTTTACCATCGCTGATTATACTATAATTTTAAAAAAATCCTCTGAAAAGTAAGTCACGGCGGGACCGGGAATCGAACCCGGACCTCCAGCTTTACGCGCTGTTGCTCTTCCACTAAGCTACCCCGACTATGACTTATTTTTCAATTTTTTGTCGGCTTACTCGTTAATTAATTAATTAATTAATTTAATTAATTAATTAATTAATTAATTAATTAATTAATTAATTAATTAATTGAAAAATAAGTCATAGTCGGGGTAGCTTAGTGGAAGAGCAACAGCGCGTAAAGCTGGAGGTCCGGGTTCGATTCCCGGTCCCGCCGTGACTTACTTTTCAGAGGATTTTTCAAAATTACACCCTATCACCGGGTTGGTGAGAATAACACCTTTGAGAACTATAATTTTAGTGTCAACATTTCCACATTTTTACTAATTCAAGATTCTTGCTCAGATAGTCCATATCATTGGACGCAGGGGGGGCTCATTGAGATCACGGATATGATGCCCGCAGAAGGAGGCAGCCAATTCAAACTCCCAAGTATTCAGAATCTTCCATCTTCATCATCTGGACAAATGTGGAATTTACCATATGTGCCCAACATTCAACCATCACCGCCGGTGCAACAACAGCCGATCGAGTCAAATCAGAATGGCATGAGGACGCTGTTGAATTTAGATTCTCAGATCGAGCTAAAACAGATCAGTTTGAACACAAACGACTTGGGATCTTTTGAGGCGATGTTGGATGTAACAAATCTTTCGGAAACTCTAAATGTTAATTTGTCTCTGACTGATATGCAGGAACGACCGGACCAAAACATGACAGAGAGTTTAACCAGATTTGCGAATAGCACATTAGAAAGCATGTGTCAAGGAACTAACATATTCAAGTAGTGATGATCTTCCACCACTATAGGCTGTGATATGTTTCTTGAGGAATTCTCTTTATATATTTTATTGTTTTTGGAATCGATTGAATCATTTTCCTTCAGAAATATCAAATATTCCTGAGGGAAAATGTGAATTTCGGACGAATATAAATCGGTGGCGCGATTCCGGCTGTGATTTAACTTGTTGAGAAAATCCAGACAGACTGCTCAAATTAAATTCTGAGTTTCGAACGCTTATAAGCAATATATCTCTTATTTATAATCAATGTTACAATTAATCCAAATATATGAAACTGAATTGCTGTGTAATTCTTATGTTTATGAGCTTTGTAAAAGCTTCAGTTGAAAGATTCATTTCCGATGAATCAATCTCACGTCAACTAAGTATTAGTTACATTTTACTATGTGTTTGATTGCATAATTACAATGTTTTCTGCTTAATGAAAATTTGTGACTTGCTTTACTTATTGTAAGATTCTTATAAACGTATTTTTGTGTACATGATTCTAATGTGATACTGTCTGATTATTTAGAAATGTTTTATCTTTGGTCATGATCAAATATATTTTTGTTATCATATTTTTCTGTTTTTGTCATCTTTTTGTTTTCAATATTTGAGTGGATATGGGCATGCACTTGTGTAGTCCAAAGATCCACATCGCATGGTTTGTCAAGAGGGACAAAACCATCCATGATTAGAAATAAAATCGTAGATTGCGTTGTACTATTGACCTTTTATAATCCCTCATCCATGAAGGCGTTTTAAGTGAGTTCAACATTCTTTGTTAAATTTCTGATCTTTATCTGGTTTCTTTTATATTTTCGTCTACGTGATTGCTTTAGATAATATATAAATTTTATATACGAAAATGAAACAATTTTGACAGAAGTCAAAACACGGATCAACTGAACAATATACAAGATACAAACAATTTAACAACTAAAACTAACAATATTAAATATAAAGAAAATACCGACAGAATAATTTTATCGAAAAATCTTGCGGAAAAACTGATAAATAGAGTCCATGTATCCTTTGGACATATTGGTTCGAAGTGTATGTACACAACTATAAAAAGATATTATTATTTTAAAAACATGTTCGATCTGATAGACAAATATTGTAAACAGTGCGCCGTTTGTATCAAAAACAAATCGCGGAAGCCCGTAAAGCTAGGCACCTTGGGCTGCTTGGTCCCGCCACATTGCCTTTTCAAATAATGTCGTTAGACACAATAGGAGGATTCGGAGGTAGGAGGTCCACGAAAAGGTACCTCCATTTGGTAGTTGATCACTTTACAAGGTTCGCTTTTTATGTTGACATCCAAAACACAAACTTCAGCCGATTTTGTAAAAATCATCAACAACATCAAAATTGAAAATAATGCCAATATAAAAACATGTTTCTTGGTTACAAACCACCAATATGAATTCAAAACAATAGTGCATGCAAAACATAAAGGATGTTAAAATAAACTCACTTAATTTTGCCTCCAAATGTTAAGGACAATGGGTTTTCGTCATTCGTAACATCTGGAAACACAGTGGTTGAAAACACGTTTCGGCCCACTGCACCCCTGGCCTCGTCAGTACAACGGAGGTGCAGCTGTGAATGAGCGTGCGGACGTGAAACGCGTATGCAACAAGCTGCACCTCCGTTGTACTGACGAGGCCAGGGGTGCAGTGGGCCGAAACGTGTTTTCAACCACTGTGTTTCCAGATGTTACGAATGACGAAAACCCATTGTCCTTAACATTTGGAGGCAAAATTAAGTGAGTTTATTTTAACATCCTTTATGTTTTGCATGCACTATTGTTTTAAATTTTATATATATAAATAATTGGTTTGTTCCAACTGGCGTTGTGAACCGTCAGTGTACGGTCAGGATTCTGCGCTGTCCATAAAAAGTACTTCAGTTTATGAACAGCGCAGAATCGTGACGGTACAGAAACCCTTCACAACGCGAGTAGGAACAGACCTATTGACAAAATACGCACAAAATATTTCAACAATATAAAATCACAATACGAAGAATTTTTGAATTTTCAAATAAATTGCTTAAATAGTTATCGTTTAACAGAATTAATTGATATTTACGATCTGAATTAGAATTATCATTATTGTTGAGATAGTGGCTACAACCTGAAAATGAATTATATATCAACATTTAATGTACTTGCGTTTACATACGTATTGAAAAAAAGACCAATCCATATTGTTGCCGGAACCTTAATATTTCGAATAAAAGGTCCGACGGGCCGTGGTTAGCGGTCCCATTTTGTTAGTGCTGGGTTGAATAACGAGCCGAATTGTGGTTAAGTAGTTGCTCTGCCGAGAGTCGCTTGGTCGATTGGCCGTCGCAAGACTGCCCCGAGTCACACAATCAGGCCAATATTTATACTAATTTAATGAATGGGATCCATTGTTCTAACGAGTGGGAGTCGCTAATATTGGGAGAGTCGCCATGGCGTCAGTCGCCCCCCCCCGTTAAGATATTTGCGACCCCTTCTGAACCCCCTTCAGTATTTTCGCAATATAGCCGATGTGGGACTCGAGTGAAACGCAGTGAGCCAAGGTTTTATTCAAGATGGTAAAATTAAAAATTAATCTTAAAAACTAAGTAAAAAAAATCAAAATTAAAATAAAAAAACGCAATGTTCAAAACAGAAATAGAAAAACGTCACTCATCCCGAATGAAAGTTCGAAACCACACACACGCGATGTAGCACTGGTCAGTGTTCGAAAGGTGGCGACGTATGTGGTGGTTGGCGTCGGATTATCCCCTGGCCGGGATGCGGGCGAAGCTCGACGAGTGTCGTCAGGCGGCTTCGGCGGGATAAGGCGTCGGTCGATTGTAACGGCGTCTGGCGGCCGTTGGGGTGAAGATCTCCACGGCTCGATGTGCCATGGCGGGTCTCTTCGGTATGATGAGAAAAATGGCTATTGACGGCATAACCATTTTGGTGGCTTCTGCAGGCGGATTTTCGGTAACACCTCATCGGCAGAAGTTCCCGGTGTCGTATATTGCAGGAACGGAATGAGTCGTTTGGGCGACGACGAGAACAAAATTGGTCGGCTGGGCGCCGTCGAGAACGGAATGAGACGTCTGGGCGACGACGGGAGAAATCGAGCTCTTGACGGCTGCAAGAGTGACGGAATCGGGTTCGAGTACATCGGCGGAACTTGCAGGTGCGACTGAAACGGCACCTCGGCGGCAGAGTTTCCCCATACGTTTAGGAAGCGGCGATTCGTCGGCCTCGATCTCGTTGACAGTGTGGTCAACGGTAGTGATGATAGCGGGTTCATTGTCGATTCGTAGCGGGCATACCACGGACGTCTGGACGGCGTCCACGAAGACGGAATGCTGTCGGGCGACAACGACCGTGAAGGTTGGTTGCTGGAGAGCAACGATGGCGAAAGACGATGGGTTCACGCCGGGTGCGTGAACGGCGCCGGCGATCTGGTCGGTAACAGAAAGTGGCTGCTGGACAGCAGCGACGATGAACTCGGCCGGTTGGTGCGTAACCTTGGCGAACGACGAAACAGGCTGTTTCGTGACGGCGATGGAACGAGTTGTACACTGCTTGGGCGTCTGGACGGTCGATGAAATGGCCTTCAGAAGGCGAAGTTTACGATTGACCGGGTGCAGCGGTCGGCGGCGACGATGTATTCGGGTGGACGGGCGATCTCTTCGGTGAAGCGCTGCGTGGCTCCAGTGACGCCGTCCGGAAAACATCGCGAAGTCGGAGTTGGTTTTGGCTGTTTGGGTGCAGCGACGATGGGTGACGATTGCCGCTTGGGTGCGGCGATGGAAGACGATTGGAGCAGCGGCATCTGGGGTGTGGCGCCGTCCGGCGATGTGTAACGGGGCTGCTTGGACGCAGCGACGGGGAATGATTGCCGCTTGTGTGCGGCGACGGCAACGATCGGTTTGTGGACCACTGGCTTCTGCTTCGAGGGGCTGCCATTGGGGTGGTCACCGAAGGCGTTTGGACCGTCGGGGTGGCTGATTGTCGATGGTGGTAGCGATTTTTCCCCAAAATTTTCACGGAACTTTGGAGAGGCGGAGTCATGACCGAACTTCGATTGGGCGGAGCCTGGACTGCTCCTGGTGTTGAATTTTCCGGTCTCAGTACCGGCGTGCGGGACGAAGTCGTAATCGGCGAATTCGAGATGAATGAGGTACTCGATCTCGTCAAGCGTTTCGTTTCTAAGGTCGTACTGGCTCATACGATCTGCCGCTTCCCCGGTAAAGCATGTAAGGAGCAGCAGCGTCCTCTCGGAGTCGTAGCAGATGTGAAACCGTTCGCAGAATCTTCGGAAACAACGGAAGTAAAGCTCGGGATATACTTCGCCGTCGAAAAATGGAGGTGATCGCGTCATTTGGAGTGGCCTGCAGTCTGGTCGACCACAGGCTGGAGTTTCGAACTCGTCGGAGAATGGCATCTTCGGTACGGAAGAACGTTGAACGAAAACGGACGGTGGCCGGCTGGCGGGCCACGACGAAAGAGTGACCTCTTGGTAGGTCAGTTGGGCGCCACTGGGTTGTTAAAGTCCCAGAACTCGTTGAATGTCGGATCGTTGGTGAATGTCGAAGAACGGAAAAACGTCGCATTGAGAATCGACATTTTAAACGGCGAAATTAAAATTTCGTTTTTGGTCGTCGTGGTGTTGGCGTTTGGTAGACGTCGGTGAACGGGAAAGGTGCGTCCAGATACGTTCGAGGCAGCGTACGGATTCATCGAAACCGGCGCATTTCTTTGTATATTAACGGCTTTGGCTGACATATTAAGTCCGAACGAACGCCTGTCAAATTTTCGACCCGTCTACATTAGAGCGAGGCAGTATTTTAAACGACCTCACCAAGGGATCCTAGAGAGGTCAACAGTTCACCGAACGTTCAACATCCGTACGGGACCGATCCGCTTTGGGTGGGTACGGCGAATTTGGAACCGCGGCATGTGAACGAGAGAATACATTTTGCTTTTCTTTTTACGAAACATTAAAACGACTTGCGAAATGCGACTGCAACTCATGTTTTTTTTTCATATTTTGCAACAAGGATGTATATACATATTTCATAATGCAAAGAAAATTAATCATTAAAATTCAAAAGCGGATCGATTTATTAATAGAGATCGATTAAATCAATCTAATTTCTAAAAAAATTTTTTGCACTTTGCGGAATGAGATTAAAATTTAGGAGATGAATTTCCAATTAATAACGTTATCTGTTCTGTTGCAACAATCTATTCTAAAAATGTATTTTCAAAAGCAGATCTTCCCATTTCTCCATAGTTTTGTGCACACACAAATTTGTAGAGAATTGAACCGTTGCTTAGTGTTAGTTCATTTGCGACCACACTATCGAAAAGTTGGTTTAATTTCCCAAAAGGAAGAATAAAAATATTCTGAGTACAAATGAATTTTTGGCAATGAATTTAAAATTGTTCCAATCAAGTGAACCTGCAGCGAATGTCAGCTGTTAGTCCATGCTTCCATAATTTGAAATATATAGAAACAAATTTTTGAGCTCCGGGGCTCGAGAAGACGCGAAAAAAATCGAATATCTTATCATGAGTACCGTTAAATCGTCACTCATTTCTCGTCTTTTCTCTTTCAATTCAAAAATAGGAATAAATCGAAACGAAAAAAGACGATGTTGAACACGAAATTTGACCTGTTCGACGGAACCCTCGACCGGTAATATGATATGGTCTCCTGAAATTTGTTAATGGGTTCATATGAGATAAGCGGTCCTTTGCTGTATTTCTTATTTACGACCGCACAGCCTCGGTACGGCAATTAGCTCGCTGCATCGAACGTATCTGGACGCACCTAAAAATATCGCATTTTAGAGCGAAATAAAAATTTCGGTTTGATGCGTCGTGATGTCGGCGTTATATCCATGTCGAAGAAACAGAAACATCGGGCGATGTATTCGCATTCAGTATCGACATTGGCACAGCGAAATGAGAATTTCGGTTTTGGTTGTCGTGATGTCGGCGTTGGGTCGTTGGTTCGTTTGAATTATACGAATTCAATTTGCCCCACGTTGCAGGGCGCCATTTGTTGCCGGAACCTTAATATTTTGAATAAAAGGTCCGACGGACCGTGGTTAGCGGTCCCATTTTGTTAGTGCTGGGTTGAATAACGAGTCGAATTGTGGTTACGTAGTTGCTCCGCCGAGAGTCGCTTGGTCGAATGACCGTCGCAAGACTGCCCCGAGTCACACAATTAGGCCAATATTTATACCAATTTAATGAATGGGGTCCATTGTTCGAATGAGTGGGGGTCGCTAATATTGGGAGAGTCACCATGGCGTCAATATTGACGCAATCGCGAAATTAACAATATTCGCGACCCCTCTAATGAGGTATTCCCCGAGAACAATGGACCCCTTTCATTGATCGGGTATAAGTATTGGACCGTTTGTGTGGCTCGGGACAGTTAGTTCGCCATTCTAACACGATAAACTACGACTCGTTATTCTCGCCGTCTACAGTGCCACAGCACTGCAACCACCGTCCTGCTAAAATTCAACGCTCCAGGGAGTGCCGCTGCTCACGTGAACCGGCATCTACAGTCAACCGCGACTAGAACCCCCTGCAACGTAGTAGTCAATTTCGAAAGCATCCATCCGCTCGTCTCCAAAACGAGCGCAACGAAAAACGGTCGAGAAATCAACCGTACGATTCTCGACACGCTCCGCTGAGCACAAAGATATTTCCATCCGCGAACGAGGGTTTCCCGAAACCCTCGCAACGAAACGGAACTCGGCCGGAATCGAGACGCCCGCATCGAAAACGGGCTTGGGTCGCCTACACTCACCTGTACGACCGCGTAGTCCAAAAACTAGTGCGACGTACCAAAAATCCACGATTTCGCAATCTCCGCGGCATCCGCGATCGCGATACCTGGGCCACGCCGCCGCGGATCCGAACTCCGCGAAATCATCCAAAACCACTATTTTCCGTCGAAAAACGGACCAGCCGGCAACAATATTGACGCCATGGCGACTCGCCAAATATTCGCGACCCCACTCATTAGAACAAAGGACCCCATTCATTAAACTGGTATAAATATTGGCCTGATTGTGTGACTCGGGGCAGTCTTGCGACGGCCATTTGACCAAGCGATTCTCGGCAGAGCACCATCGTAACCACAATTCGATTCCTTATTCAACCCTACACGTATAAAATGGGACCGCTAACCACGGCCCGTCGGACCTTTTACATATTTAAAATAATAAGGTTCCGGCAACAGATGTTGGCAGCGCTTGGTAACAGTATCCCCCCTTCTGAAGACGGTCGGTACCCACCGTGGTTGCGGAGAAAAAGACAGTGTATCGTTTATTCATTAAGGTAATATACAACAACGAAATAGAAAAAATAATAATAAAAAAAATGAAAAACTCTTTGCTAAAATAGACTAGCTATCGATAATGTTTATTATCATCTTCCGGTCTGAAAGAAGTGACAAGATAACTATGGAAAAAAACCGTATTCTTGAATACCTTCAGCTTGAGGTTGTTCCGTTAAATGATGAAATAAGAACTTTCAATTAGGATATAATATGATTAATACTGGATGTCAAAAGTGACGCACTCTTCAATTTACTTGTTTACAAATATGTAAACGATCCAAATTTAATAAATTGGCGTAAATAATACTCAAGTTTTCAATGTCCTTCTTGCTGTTAACGTTTGGTACATGTTGTGTTATTCGAACCATTTCTAAGAATTTCCTTTTCGTTGATTCTTCTTCTTCATCTAATACAATCGTTCCGTTAAAATTCATATTATGCAAAGTGTTCAAAACATGATCAGCTAATTTACATGAATTCTTATTATTTCGAATATCGCTTTTATGTGCTATGATTCTGTCTTTTAATAACCTCATTGTTTGTCCAACATAACGTTTATCACAATCATCGCAAGAGATTTTATAAACCACGCCCGATTTCTTCATTAAATGTGTTTCATCCTTAATTTTGCAGAAAATTCTTCTCAAAGGTCGTACATCCTTAAATCCAATTCGTACATCAGAATTCTTAATGATCCCAGATAGCTTACTGGTAAGTCCTTCTTTATATGGAAGAGTGATATAATGACGTTCCGAAGTATTCTCAACTGACGTTTCAATAATATTGTTAGGAGTGTTATTAATTAATTTATCAAGAAGAGGAATTGGGTATCCATTCTGCGACAGCATTTTCTTGAATTTTAACAAATTGTTTTCAATCAGTGTATAACGGCTCAATTTTAAAACTCTGGTTTTAAAATTTTTTATCAAATTTATTTTTTGTCTCATGGGATGGTAAGAGCTGTAGTGTAAATATCTTCTTGAATCAGTTGGTTTTTTATACCAGTCTGTGATTAATATTTCACCATTTCTTATTACTCTGGTATCTAAGAAGGGTACTCCATAATTACTTTCATTTTCCACAGTAAACTGAATTCTACGGTGGTAAGAATTCACAACATTCAAAACGGTATTCTGTTCTCCTTGTGGAATGGCACATATTATGTCATCGACATATTTTTTTGAAAAAGGTATTTCGAAAGGTAATTTTGTTAAGCAATCATCTAATAACTCATCAATATCATATTGTGATATAATCGATGATAAAACGGAACCCATTGGACATCCGATGATTTGTTTATAATAGGTGCCGTTATATAAAAAACAATTAGAATCAAAAATGAATTCAATCATCTCTAAGAAATTCTTCTGCGGAATTCGGCAGAAACAACTGATACTATCCCATCTTTTCTTAATTCTTCCTTCTTTTAGTCCCACAGTTATATTGTAGTTATGAATAGAACCGAATATAATGACTTAGTAATGCAACAATTGAATGACACAAATTACTATAAAATATTACCACGAGATCCAACGTCAACGATCCAACAAAAATGTAATAAATTTATAACGAACCTTAAAACAAAGAAATATATAAGTATAGAAGAAGCTAAGAAACTAATGATATACAATGCTGTCATCTCAAAATTTTATGGATTACCAAAGATTCACAAGGTACCTCTGAAACTCAGACTTATCATTAGTTCCATCAATTGTCCCACCAGTAAAATATTAGAGTACATTACTAACATACTTACACAATCATATAACAAAGACAATTGTTATTTCATAAAAGATTCCTTCGAATTTGCGAATTTTATAAACGATAAATCGATTCCTGAAAACCATGTTCTCATCAGCCTTGACATAGTTTCTCTTTTTACCAATATAACTGTGGGACTAATAGAAGGAAGCATTAAGAAAAAATGGGATAATATCAGTTGTTTCTGCCGAATTCCGCAGAAGAATTTCTTAGAGATGATTGAATTCATTTTTGATTCTAATTGTTTTTTATATAACGGCACCTATTATAAACAAATCATCGGATGTCCAATGGGTTCCGTTTTATCACCGATTATATCACAATATGTTATTGATGACTTATTAGATGATTGCTTAACAAAATTACCTTTCGAAATACCTTTTTCAAAAAAATATGTCGATGACATAATATGTGCCATTCCACAAGGAGAACAGAATACCGTTTTGAATGTTGTGAATTCAGTTTACTGTGGAAAATGAAAGTAATTATGGAGTACCCTTCTTAGATACCAGAGTAATAAGAAATGGTGAAGTATTAATCACAGACTGGTATAAAAAACCAACTGATTCAAGAAGATATTTACACTACAGATCTTACCATCCCATGAGACAAAAAATAAATTTGATAAAAAATTTAAAAACCAGAGTTTTAAAATTGAGCCGTTATACACTGATTGAAAACAATTTGTTAAAATTCAAGAAAATGCTGTCGCAGAATGGATACCCAATTCCTCTTCTTAATAAATTAATTAATAACACTTCTAACAATATTATTGAAACGTCAGTTGAGAATACTTCGGAATGTCATTATATCACTCTTCCATATATAGAAGGACTTACCAGTAAGCTATCTGGGATCATTAAGAATTCTGATGTACGAATTGGATTTAAGAATGTACGACCTTTGAGAAGAATTTTCAGCAAAATTAAGGATGAAACACCTTTAATGAAGAAATCGGGCGTGGTTTATAAAATCCCTTGCGATGATTGTGATAAATGTTATGTTGGACAAACAATGAAGTTATTAAAAGACAGAATCAAAGCACATAAAAGCGATATTCGAAATAATAAGAATTCATGTAAATTAGCTGATCATGTTTTGAACACTTTGCATAATATGAATTTTAACGGAACGATTGTGTTAGATGAAGAAAAAGAATCAACGAAAAGGAAATTCTTAGGAATGGTTCGAATAACACAACATATACCAAACGTTAACAGCAAGAAGGATATTGAAAACTTGAGTATTATTTACGCAAATTTATTAAATTTTGATCGTTTATAAATAGAACAAGTAAATTGAAGAGTGCGTAACCAAGTTGTCACTTTTGACATACAGTATTAATCATATATCCTAATTGAAAATTCTTATACGTCTCTATTATTTCATCATTTAACGAGTAGAATACCAACTTTAACGGAACCACCTCAAGCTGAAGATATTCAAGAATACGTTGTTTTTCCATAGTTATCTTGTCACTTCTTTTCAGACCGGAAGATGATAATAAACATTATCGATAGCTAGTCTATTTTACCAAAGAGTTTTTCGTTCCACATTGCCACATAACCCGAAATTTATTTCAATAAATTTGATTTTGGCAAAAATATATAAATAATAAAAAAAATGAAAATCGAACAGAACGAACTAACTAAAACTAAACTAAACTAGGCAGCCTCAGGTCGTCAGGTCAGCGCGTTCCTAGTTGGGGTAGGGCGGATCTCGGAGAGGTGACGTTTGGTGACATTCTCTCCCTCATCTATCAGATACGTTGTCGGTCCCACCTTGGCTTTGACCGTGTGTGGTCCGGTCCACTTTTGGTTAAAATTACCAGGCCTGTGGTTGAGGATCAACGCCCGCTGGCCTCGAGTGAATGTGGGTGCCGTTGTTTCCGGGTATCGCCGTCTCTGATATGTCCTCTGGTTCTGGAGGGCTTCTATGAGGCAGTTCCGTGATGGTGGCTCTTCCTGTAGTTGTTCGGGAGTTTTCCAGTACCTTGGTACTTGAAGGTTCCTTGCCAAGGAGCATGTAAGCGGAACTTTGTTTTGTGGCTTCGTTCTGGCGTCGTCTTATGTTAAATAATACTTTTGGGAGCACCAGATCCCACTGGTCGGGGTTGCGACCGTGGAGATGAAGCCGGAGTCCTTTCTTCATCTCCTGGTTCCTTCGTTCGGTAGGATTCGCTCGAGGATGGTAGGCCGCTGTCTTCCAATGTTGGGCTTTCGATTTGTCTTGGCAACGACGGTGCCAAATCGTGCCGGTGAATTGCGGGCCATTGTCCGATATGATCGTTTTGGGGTACCCGAAACGGTGGAACACTTCGTGTTCCAAAACGCGTGTGATTGTTGTTGCTTGGCTGTCGGCTACGGCGACTGCTTCAACCCACCTGGAGAGCAAGTCGGTAACTACTAGTATGAAGCGTTTTCCTCGGGGGGTTCGGTCATAAGGACCCATTAAGTCCACTGCTAATGTGTCCCAAATCTTGGTGGGTTGCCTTAGTTGAAGCCCAATGTTTGGTGGGTGGGGACGTTTCTTATATTGGGCGCACAAGAGGCATCCCTTGACGTATGCTAAAGTATCCGGGCGGATGGTGGACCAGAGGAATAAGGAGCCGACTTCCCTCAGGGTTTCTTCTCCTCCAGGGTGACCAGCTAGCGCTGCATCATGGCAGTTAAACAGGACGAAGTTTCGTGCGCTCTCGGGGACATACAGCTTTATACTTGTTCTCACCCGGAAGTACAAGTGGTTGTCAATCTCGGTATACGGCGTTTCTACGGCGTCCGGGTTTTCCTTCAGTTGCCTTACTATCGTCTGTACGTCGTTGTCCCGATCCTGTGCTTGTAACACGGTGTCCACTATGGTTTCGAATGTCTGTGTTCTGGGTGGTGTCTCTGACGAGGTAGAGGCTTCTTCTGGAGGGCAAGAGTTCTGCTCGGTTACGGCCACGAGTGGTGCGAAGATGCGGGGTTCTTCGAGATCTGGACGGGAATCGTCAGTTACCGGATCCCTTGATTAAAGATCCGGTAGTTCATTCTGTGATCCTGGTACGTGCTGGATTTCGAAGTCATACTCTTGCAGTAGGATGGACCATCGAGTAAGTTTTGCCCTTTCGTCGTTACTCTTCGACAACCAGATTAGGGAGCGGTCGTCTGTCAGGAGTTTGAACCTGCGATGCTCCAGGTATTGACGGAATTTCTGGACCGCCCAGATTATTGCGCGGCACTCCTGTCCATTGACGTGATATTTTGTTTCCGCTGGTTTGAACTTCGCGCTGGCAAATGCGATAATTCATTTTTCGCCACCGTCACCTTCTTGAAATAACACGTCACCCATTCCGCGGCCACTGGCGTCCGTCTGTAGGGCGAATGGTCTGGCGAGATCAGGGCGATGGAGGGTGATGGGGTGGCGAAGGGCGTCCTTGAGGTTGTCGATCGCAGCGTCGTGTTCGCTAGTCCACTTCCACTTGCGCTTCTGCGTCAACAAGTCAGTCAGCGGTGCCGTCACGGAGGAGTAGTTGGGAATATATTCCCGCAACCACCCTACTACCCCCAGGAATTGTTGCAGGGTTTTGCGGGAAGTTGGAGTCCAGCACTTGTTTGATGTGGGCGCTGCTCGGCTGGTTACCTCGTAATGTAATAACGTGATCCAGGTATTCCGTTTGTGTGGCCCCGAACCTACACGTTTCCGGCGCGCACATAAGCCCGTGCTGACGCAAACGTTCAAACACTATGTTAAGGTGCACCAGATGTTGTTCATACGTATTACTGAAAACCAACACGTCGTCGAGATACACCATCGCGCAATCTAATCCGGATAGCACCTTCTGCGTCATGAATCGTTGAAATGTCGCGGGAGCGTTCTTTAATCCAAAAGCCATCACACAGAATTCGTAAAGGGCACCATCCGCGGTGGCAAACGGCGTATATTTCCTGCTATTTTCCTCCAGAGGTATCTGCCAATACCCCTGTTTCAAGTCTATGGAGGAGAATATTTTGGCGTTACCGATATCCCTTACACAGTCGGAAATGTTAGGAAGTGGGGACGCTTCGCTGATGGTTAACGCGTTGAGGGCTCGAAAGTCTAAACATAAACGCGGTTTACCGTTCTTCTTTTTCACCACGAGTACTGGACTATAAAAGTCCGAGTTCGACGGACGTATGCGTCCATCACGTAACAATTGTTCCACTTCGTTTATTATTACGCAGCGCTTCTGGTCGTTCACTCGATAGGGGCGGGTATACGTGACCTTAGTTGGATCGGCAAGCACTATTCGATGCGTGACACTAGCCGTTTGTGTGGGGATGACACTGTCCTCTAGGAGTTCGACGAAGTCTTTTACAAGTTCTGCAAATTTGGCCCTCCACGGTTCCGGGAACTGCTCGTCCAATGTTGGGGTGGTTAGTCGCTTGTCCCGCGGCGTGGGTACCCAATAGGCGATGTGACGCTTCTTGATTCCAAAGTGCACACATTTTCGACCGATGTCTAGGACGGCATTCTGCTTGGACAACCACGGCATTCCCAAGATAATCGGGACCAATGGCTTGCGGACGACTTGAAATTCGATCTCGGTCTCCTGATTTTCTACGTAGATGGTAGTGATGATTGTTTGCAGACATTCCATCGAATTCCCCGACAGCGTTCTGATGGTACCCCTGGTGGGAGCGCAGCGCCTGTCTGTAGATAGTAAGTCCTCACTCATCACGTTGATGTTGGCTCCGGTGTCGATCGTGGCTTGAAAGGTCTGGTCGCCCAGACGAACACGTGGGCGAGGGCTACTTTGAGTGACAAGGGTGGCAACGAAGGGTTCCTCTGCTATCGTGGTGGATGGGTCCGGCCGGTTACGGAATTGTAGCTGGCCGTCTCTTAGTTTTCCGGCCGGCTCATGAGGGTCGGACAGTCCTTGTGCCAATGGCGTTCTTGGCAGAAACGGCAACTCGGTGGTTGACGGGGTTCGTTCGGTGACATGGTCATTGGTTTGTTGTCCCGTTTCGAGGCAGATGTGGATGGTCCAGTTTTCCGTAGGGCTTTAGTCGAAATTCCCAACTCTTGAGCCATGTTTATCAATTCGTCTATTGATGATGGTTTCTGTAGGCGAACGAAACCCATAATCTCTGGTCGTAGCATGTCGACAATCCTGGATGTCAGACCTACTTCGTCTTCACCGTGGTAGAGGCGCAGACCCAGCTGATATTTCTGGATAACGAATGTGTCGACTGATTCGCCATCGCGTTGTACTTCTTGGTCGAACTGCCGTTTCAACCCTCGAAGGACTTTTTTTTTTTTTTTGTTTAACCATATACTCATTGGCCTAGTTATTCTTCTCAGATTTGCAGGTCTTACTTTCTCCTTCGTTTATTCTTATTTGATTCTCTTTGTTTCCACAGTTTTTGATTTCCTTGGTGTTTGTCGGATTTGTCATCTTTATGGTTATTTGGCATCTTAGCCCTCGGCAGAAAAAACCCCCATCGCAGGTTTCCCTGTGAGGTTACGTTGCTCGTTCTTCTTTTCAACGCCCTCTAACAGCACATTGCTGTCCGATTTAGGCACCCCGAAGGGTAGTGTGGGAGTTTAACCCAGTAAAAAAACTGCCGTATCACTGTTTCTCTCCATGATTGTTCTGTTTCCATTTTGAATGCTTCGTAGCTTTCTAGTCCTTTTATCAATTTCGCTTGCAGCATTTCACTCTCTATTATGCTACGTATATAGTATGCTCTTAGTTCATGCGGAGCTGGCCAACATTTAAGTATATTTTCCGGACTCTCGTCCATGCCACATGTACACTTTGGATTTTCAGTTAGTCCTAATTTATAGAGCTGTTTGTTGTATGGCCCATGCCCAGTCAGAAAGTGTGCTAATACCGAGCTATTCTATTAATTGTTTGTTCTTTCGAACTTTTGTTGGTATTGGTGGGGAAGCAATTTCTAGTCCATGCTCCCTTGTCTGATGTGGTCCATCTTTCATCCCACTTATTACTGATCCATTCTTCTTTTTGAATTTTACAGTGAGCTTTTCCCCACAATTCTTTCTGCTCGTTTTCGG
This sequence comes from Novius pumilus, assembly GCA_020654155.1. Taxonomy (NCBI): domain Eukaryota; kingdom Metazoa; phylum Arthropoda; class Insecta; order Coleoptera; family Coccinellidae; genus Novius; species Novius pumilus. The sequence continues at coordinate 777,999 of JAIFOV010000009.1, forward strand.
TCCACGTTCATTATTTGATACGCAGCTTGAGCTCTTACTTCTAGATCTACTGGTGGAATGTCACAGTAGATTTGTAGCGCAACTGTTGATGTCGTTTTATATGCCCTGGTTATGCTGAGCAGAACTCTTCTCTGTGATCCCAAGATTTTCTTCTGGTTCTGGATCTTACTCACTCGATGTCGAAAGATTGCCGCACCATATGTCATAATTGACATGTAGATGGTATAATAGTATTGTTTCATTCTTTTTCGCGATATTTTAAATTTATTTGCAATTCTGATGACTTTTTGTATGGCATTTTCTGCTTTTTGTGCAACTGCGCTGATATGTTCAGTAAAAAGTACCCTATTATCAATAGTGATTCCTAGATACTCAACCTTATCGAGTACTTTGATAGTCTGTTCCTGTACTTTTATAATCGGGTTATCGGTTCATCTTGTTACCGAAAACAATGACTTGGCTTTTTGTGGTTGAAAGCTTCATTTTCGCTTCCTCACACCACTTTTGTACCTCGTTAAGTGCTTGGTTGCATTTCACCTCCATTTGTTTTCCAGAGTCAGACTCAACGAGTATGATCACATCATCTGCGTAGGCAATTGCCTTTTTAACAACATCATTTTCGTTAAGTTGACGTAGCAGGACGTCTATGTAAATATTCCAGAGGTGTGGTCCAAGGACAGATCCCTGTGGACAACCCCTGTTCACATTCTTCCTTATCTCGAGTTCTTGTTCTTTATCTATAACTTAGGATATGAGGAAATTTATTAACGTTCTTGGTACGCCATTATTTTCTAGTTCATTAAAAAGATATCGCCATTCCATGCGATCAAATGCTCCCATAGTCTAGCAGTATAATAATAATAATAATATTTATTCCAAAAAAATATTTTTGACAGGGTTCACCACTTTTGTGGATGACCCCATCAGTTACATAAAAAAAGAAAACTTAGAACTAAACCCATGAAAGTACATTTAAGTACTTGTGTATGGGTATCTATCAAAATAACGTCAACATAAGTTAAATAATTTCGTTCAAATACCTAAACAATCAGAGACATGAATACATGAATCAATCCAGGTTCGTATGTGATGAGAAGGCTCTATTAGGTCCACTTAAAAAGTTTATGGACCACATGCCGATCCTGCTCAAGTAGCCATTTTCTAGCAATCACCCCAACATTTTTGGTATTGCGGTGTTCTCTCAAATGGGCCGGCAGTATGTTATAGATCTTTGGTAATGTATAAAGAGTTGATTTTCTAATATTATCCTTGGACACATTCAACGTTCTCACATTATGATGGCTCACTTGTCGTGTGTTATAATTTTCGGGCAATGAATCTAAACATGATCTATTTTTTGAGATTAAACACACTGCCGCCCTTACGTATAACTGCCTTGGATCCAAAAGATTAAGCTCTTTAAAGAGTAAGTTAGATGAATATCTAACTGGTTTAGCAAACAAAGACTTTAAAAGCCTTTTTTGAATTCGCTCAATTATAAAGTAATATTTAGTACTTGCAGCACCCCAGCTCAAGATTCCATACCGAATAAGAGACACTGCCAAAGCATAATAAACAGAGTATTTCTGAGTTTGAGAGCAGATATCTTTGATCTGATGAAAAATGTATAGAAGCTTGCGTAACTTGGAGTGGAGTCCCAGTATGTGAATGTCCCACCTCAAATGAGTGTCCAAGCACACCCCCAAATATTTAATCGACCTTTCTGAATGTATTAGTTCACCGTCAACCGCTATTGGGTCTAGAGTCGGAATATGATTGGCATAAAACGCAAAAGGTAAGTACTTGGTTTTGTTGATATTAATAGAGAGGAGGTTGCAATTTAACCAGTTCTTGATGTATTTCATATCCCTTGTTGCATTCGCTGTCAGACTTTTCCAGCTAATGTCTTCAAAGAAAATGCAGGTATCATCTGCAAAAGAGATAAGCTCACCAGAGATGTTATGGGTAAGTAAAAGATCATTTATGTAAACAAGAAACAATATGGGGCCCAAAACAGTTCCCTGGGGGACCCCACATGTCACCCTCGTTATATCGCCTAATAGGTCACCATTTCTGCAAAATTGCATTCTATCAGAAAGATAACTTTTAAATATATTGTGGCCTATACCACGAATGCCAATGTTATAAAGTTTATCCAAGAGGATCTGATGACTTACGGTATCAAATGCCTTACGGAGGTCCATAAAAATGCAGAGTACTTTTTTGTTATTACCAAGAGCTCTATATATCTTTTCCACCAGACAATTAACGGCATCTACGCATGATTTATTAGGTCGAAAACCAAATTGACGCGAAGATACAATCCCAAATTTGTCAAGAAAGCTACTTAGTTGTTTAAATATGACTTTTTCGAAAATTTTAGCAATGGTAGATATCACAGAAATCGGTCTATAATTTTCAATTAGAAATTTATCTCCTCCCTTATAGACAGGGGTTACAACCGCAGTCTTAAAGCACGTTGGTACATACCCTTCGGTTAACGAAGCATTAAATAAATCTACAAGTGGATCCAGGATCCAAGGTAGAATCTGTTTTAGGGTTTTTGGGGATATGTTATCATAACCGGAGGCTTTTTTCTCATTTAATTCATTTGTATATTTTGCAACCTCTTCGCGATTTGTCAGTTCTATCCAAATAGTATTTCTGTTACTATTGGTATTTGTATAAGATATTGGATTCGTCCCACGAATATTTGAAGCCAAGTTGTTTCCGATCTCTGAGAAATATTTGTTCACATTGTTTAGTATCTCCCTAGGATCAGTTATTTCATTTCCTTCTACAACTATCTTTTTTATGGCTGAACTACCTTTTCTGTATTTATTAGTAAAGTCGCGGAGTATCCCCCAGGTTGGTTTACTATCCCCCCCCCGATTGAGCCAATCTTGTTTTAAAATATTCATATTTGGTCTTTTTTAACAAATTATTAATTTTTGAGCGATAAGTTATGTATATGTGTTTACTATTTTCAGTGGGATTTTTTAAATATTTTTGGTAAAGTTGATCTCTATACCTAATAGAATTAATTAAACCTGTAGTAATCCATGGTTGGCGCCTAATCAACCTTTTCTGCTTTACCACATCACACACTATTAACTATGGTATTCATAAAAATGTTCGATCTCCCCTCCAAATCAACCGCCGCATAAAAAGAGTCCCACGATACACCACCCAAAACACCATTCAACTTTTCGTAATTCAGTATTTTTTTTAATGCAAAGTTATCATTTCCAATTTCTTTCCTCGGAGTTTTTGTTGAAGGAAAGATCACTAGAGTGGAATAGTGATCAGTGATATTAGTTCTAAGTACAATCGGAATTACATGCTTGAGCGATGCATCAATCGAACCCTTCGCAAACATATGATCGATAATAGTTGACGACAAAGCATTCTCCCTGGTGGGTACATTTATCAACGATTGAAAACCAAACTGATTCAGTATCTCCAAATACTCAAGATTCTCCAGGCTTCGTACGTCCGACAAGTCAACATTGATATCCCCCAAGAACAAACTGTAGGTGGGGCTCGACGACACCGAGCCAAGGTAAGAAGAAATATCCTGGAGAAAAGTACCCAGGGAGTAATCATGAGATCTATAATATGCCATAATATTATAACTCAGTTGTTCTACTTTAATCAAGCATTCCAAAATTCTTAATTGGTTAATAGTTTTTATCTCCGCTCTATGATTCAATCTATCCCTTACATACACAACGACCCCATCATTTTGATTTAAATGGGACTCGTTATAATACATATCATACCCACAAATGTGCAGCATATCCATGTTCTCTATCCTCCAGGTTTCCGTTAGGACAATGACATCGAGTTTGTCGCCAAAGGTCTCTAGCAGAATTAAAAGTTGATCTAAGTTTTTGTTTAAACTTCGAATGTTCATCTGGAAGACAGAAAAACCGGACTCACCACAGCTCATATAGTCAACAACCACCGAAGAAGCGTGATCATAACACTTAGTTTCGACTTCAGTATGATGAAAGTCTCTTATGAATTGATCCATGCTTACAATTTAACAAATAAACAAAGTACAACAAGTTGAGGACCAATAGAGAAAAAGGAAACCAATCAATTACAGCAAATCAAGAAGACCTGCAAACCAAATTTGGACTCCATTGTACATAATTATTACCCACTAAAAACTGATCGAGAGAAAAAAAATTTACTTCTGGGATCTTGTTCTAATTTTCGAACCGCCAATCGGATGAGCCAGTTTTCTTCTTATAGCCCCCTTAGAGTAATCCAATTTTGCATCCGTCCCAATATTATTTTGTCTTCCAGATTCTTCTTCCTTCTCTGCTTCAGCAGCTCCCAATGAAAGAAGTCTATCTTCTGTATTGGACGCTACCGGTGTTGATGGTTCACTATTTCCTCTCTCATCCACCGAATGCACCAGAAAATTCTCCTCGAATTCTCTCACAGAGTATGCCTGTCCCTCAACATATAATATGTTTCCTCTAATATATGAGCTGGCTCTGCTTCCGCCTTCCCTGAAGTTCCTCAAATAACCCCTCAAAACTTTCTGCTCTTGTCTCTGAGAAAGAGTTAGATCATCCGAGATAAAGATTTTGGTGTTCCTTAGTTTTCTGGTATTCTGCAATACTGATCTCTTCTTAAGGTGCGATACAAATTCTACTTTTATTGGTCTGTTGTCTCCCTTTCCCAGAGAATAAACATCGTTTAGGTCTGATTTAGTTAAGTCTGCTTGCAACAAATGGTTAATGTCTTGAACAATTGACTCAGCAGTAACGCTACTAGCCTCTTTTTGTAAGCCAAAAATCACCAAATTGTTTTTAATAGATCGTTTTTCCAAAATCTCCACTTTGTCTTTTAGGGTTTGATTTTCCTTTTCAAGGTCTTGTATTTTTCGTTTTAAAAATTCAAGTTTCAGCAGCAGTTTAGTTTCACTTGCATCAATAGATCTTTTCAAATCTTTTCTAGACTCTATAACCTCCTGGTATAGATCATTCAGAGAAATCGTTCTCTCATCCGTTTTATCATTCATATTAATGAAAACAAAAAGAGCGATCGTGCACTAACACCTTTAAACTTAGATGGTACACGCGTTATAACATATGTTCTTGATGAATACTTTCCAAAACAAGTTATATATAAGATGATAAATTCACTGATATGCACTTCTAACTTCAAAATAGTGTTTTCAACACTATATATAGCACCACGATTATCAGAAAAAACAATTTTTCGTCACGTTAACCATATATCCCTCTTATTTCCTCCTTTATTTCACCCCGATAATCGAAACTTATGTAGGAGTAGAGTTCACAACAGTATGCGCGAACGCGATCGACAATGAACATATGCCAGTACAATACTTAGATTCGCTCTTTTCAATGGTATTCATGACATCTATCATTGCAGTGGTTGTCGATTTTCCTTGTTGGAATCCATGCTGTTGCTCTGATGGTATATTCACCATATTTCTCATTAGTTCGTCCACTACTACTTTCTCCAGTATCTTTGATTGTACTGGTAAGAGGCTTATTGGCCTTCCTTGCATGGATCCTTGCCTTTCTCTTTATATAGTATCTTTACATTAGCTTTTTTATATGCCTTTGGGAACTCAGACCGGTTTAGGCAGTTCTGGTAGTGTTCAGACAATGTTTTAGATATAATGCACTTGCCCTCTTTGTAGCACTCAGGTTTGATCCTGTCAATACCTGGTGCTTTTCCACTTTTAATTTCTATGCTCCTCAATCCGTTCCGGACTTACTTGGTAAGATATTTGAGGATCTTGTATTCTCCTTCTGATCGGAGTTTTTGGTTCCATTTCAGAGAGTAAGAATAAGCTTTCCATGATATTGTTATATGTATCGCCCCAGTCGGTTGTGATTCGGCCTTCCTTCGTTTCAACCGTGCTGACAATTGCTCCTACTGTAAGTAGTGTTTTCTCAACAAAACTGTTCCATGAAAGTTGTTTCGCTTCTCGTATCTTTTTCTTGTAGTTAAGGAGCAGGATTTTATACCTGTTCCTGTAGAAGTTATAGGCGCCCGTTGTAGAGCTTCGGTTAATTCTATTTCTTTCACGTTTAACTTTCATTTGTAGAACAGTCAGTTCATCTGTCCACCATGTGACTACTTTTGTCACTCTCAGTTTTGTCGTAGGCATACTGGCCGCACATGCATCTTTTATCCATTTTTGGATGTTTTTTGCATCCTTGTTGGTGTCGCCGTTTAGTGTTGGTATCGTATCAGATAGCTTCGTTCGGGAAGTATCCCAGTTTGCTTTCCTGATATTGTAGATCGGGATTTACCAGTTTCATAATTGGTCAATATTTCCATTTCGATCACATTGCGATCATTTTGTATTTCATTATCCAATACTCTCCAGTAAGGAACAAGGTTAAGTAGTGTTCCACTAGCTGCCGTTATATCTATATTATTTCGATGTCCAGTAAAGCCATGATATGTGGGAAGATTTCCCGCTTCATTCAGCACCATCCAGTTTATTTCATCCAGACAATTTCTCATGAGTTCGCCCCTTTCATCTGTATTGTCCGAATGCCATAGTTCTGATTTGGTGTTTGCATCTGCAGCATATAATACCGGCTTTTTCGTTTGTCGATTTATGCTCTTAATTTTTTCTATGAAAGGAGCTATGTCATAACTAAATTTGCAGTACTGGTTTATTATTATAAAGTCCATATTTTTATATACAATATTTACAACTGTTGTGAATTCATCACTGTACTATGACAGACCTGTGATAATTATTTCTTTATTGAAAACTGATATTGCGGTTTGCGGGTTTTGGCCCGCCGTATAACTCCTAACGTTCACTGGGAAGCTAGTTATTTTGCCATTTCTGATTGCAGGTTCTTGAATGATGACAATGTCATACTTCTTTTCGTATATGAGACGTATAAGTTCACTTGTTGCTAGCTTGCTCCGGTTGGTGTTGATTTGACAAATTTTCAGACTATTGAACGCTGCCATAGTCTGTTGCCGGCACCAATCTTATCAGTTGTCTTTTATACGTCTCACAATCTTCCTCTTTTGTCGAGGTACACTTTGTTTTATTGCTCTTGCATGGTATATAACATCGTGTATTTTTGCAGTCACCTTTTTTATGCCCCGTTTCGCCACAGTTGTGGCATACTTCTTCCTTATTACAAAATTTGGCCACATGGCCATAATTCTGACACTTTATGCATCTGACGACCTTTATAAAATCTTTTACTCGGCTACTACTAAAGCCCATGTATATCCTCTCAGCTTTCAAGAGCTGACGTCTTATTTCGGCTGAGGTTTCCACCACCCAGTGGACCGTGGCCCGATCTTTCGGCCCTGTCTTGAATCTCAGCTTGAGTTGAGTATCATCAACTCTATCTATGCTCAACTGTGCCTTAATATTATCAATTATTCCATTTTCTGGCATTGTAGAATCCACATCGTAAACAATCATTAAGGGATTCCGCTTCCTTGTTTTGCTTATTTCAAGCTCTGGAATTGCTTTGCTATTTTTGAGCTTTTGGTAGTCACTTTCACTATCCAGCTCGATTACAACTGCCGAGCTTTTTGTTAATCTGAGTCCTTTGATTTTGATTGATCACTTGGATTGAGCTTAGTTGTCAGTTCCTTCTGTGTATCTTTAGCTGATAACGTTTTAGCCTTCGATTCATCTTTTGGAGAAACAAAGGCAATGATTTTTTGCTCTGCCGTTTTGATTTCGGCCGATTTCTTGGTAATAGTAGCATAAGTTTGTTTAGGTGTCAACTTTTGGATAACATCATTCATTTCCGTTTTGTTTGCTAGTGCACCTTCTAGCCGAGCTTGCTGTATTAACATCGTGGTTAAAGTATTCTCAATCTTCTGTAATTCTGAGTAGATAGAGTCTTTCGCACTTTTAGTCATTCTTGTGTCATCTGACACAGTTGTTCTAATCTTGAGTATCGCTTGTTTTGTCACATTGTGGTGTTCGTTTGCGGTTTCACCCACTCCGAGAGGAGCCTGAGACCCTTCTACCCGGACATGGGTTGAACCGTCGCTACTGACTTCGCCCATAGGGCTAGTCTACGACTTCCCACTGACTCTTGTACTTAACCCCTCAATTAGCTTCACCTATTATATCTATAGGTTACCGACGGTGGTGGCCACGTGAAGGCTAGGGGAAGACACGGCTTTATTGTATCTCGAACAATTCTCAATAAGTTTCGTGAAAGCAGTATTTAGTTATCTTTTACCTCTCAAAGACAACGATCGCAAAATTAACGCTTTTGTAGTACTTACTGCCTGGTATCCGAATCCAGGGATGTATGCCGTACCTTGCACCACCCCCTTGAAGAACTTTTTTTTTTCATTAAACCACTTCCTCTTTGGCTCGTTTTTCTTTCGGATTTACGAGTCCTACATTTTCGATTTCCCAATTTTCTCGATTGGATCCTTCTCTGATGTAAATTGGTTTGGATCGGATCTTCTACTTCTTGTGGTTTATTTAGGCTTCTAGCCCTAGGCAGAAAAAACCCTCATCGCAAGTTTCCCTGAGAGGTTACGTTGCTATTTCTTCTTACCCAACGTCCTCAAACAGCATTGACAAGTCCAGCTGTCCGATTTAGGCACCCCGTAGGGTAGTGTGGGATTTTTACCTCACTAAAAAAACTGCCTCTGTCTCTGATCGGTCTGTCATTTCCTGTAGCCTCTTCTCTCTTTCAAAGTTCTTTAGTTCTGTTATGAGTTTTTGTTGTAGTTCTTCGTTTTCAAGGATTTCTTCAATCCGGTAATTTCGTAGGCTAGTTTCACGTTGATTACATTTCATTACATGATACGCGGTTTCTATTTCCCCACAAATGCAGTGGGGATCTTCCCTCAATCTTAATCTCTCTAGTGACTGGTTGTAAGGCCCATGTCCTGTTAGGAAATGGGTGAGTTCCTTACATATACTTATTTTCGTATTTCTTCGTTTTTCAATAGTTGGGAAACATCTCTTCATCCATTCACTTCCTTCGTGATCTCTCCATCTTTGCTCCCATTTTTGTATGGCCCATTTGTCGGGGTCATATCTTTCTGTGAAGCTTTCACCTGCAATTTCCCCTATTAATTCTTGATCTATTTTCATTATCTGCTTAATGGCTTTCATTCTTATCTCGATATCAGCTGGTATTATACTGGTTACAATCTGCAGCGTGATTGCTGCCGTAGTTTTATATGCTCTGGTCATTCTCAGAAGTACTTTCCTCTGGGAAGCCAAGATTTTCTTTCTATTAACAACTTTGTTGATTCTGTGAGCAAAAATCGGTGAACCGTATGTTAGAATCGGCATGTATATTGACTGATAATAGGTTCTCGCTCTCTCTATCGGAATACTATACTTGTGTGCCATCGTTAGCAACTTCTGTATGGCATTCTCTGCTTTTTTAACTGTTCTTGATATATGCTCCGTGAAAAGGAGCTTGTTGTCGATTAGTACTCCGAGATATTCTGCATGATTCGTAACTTTTATATTCTTGTTCCCCGCTTTTACTATTGGATCTCTCTTCAGATTTTCACCAAAAATTATAATCTGACTCGTGTCGGCTGACAGAGTCATGTGTGATTCTGTACACCATTCTTCTACAGATTTTATTATTACACTTCCCTTCTCTTCCAGTTTTCTCCTAGATTCTGCTTGTGTCAAGATGATGACATCGTCAGCATAGGCCACGACTTTGTGAACCTCTTGGATTCGTTCTAATCTACGTAATAGTACATCAATGTATAGGTTCCATAGATATGGTCCCAGTACTGATCCTTGCGGACTTCCCCTATTCGTTGGTTTATTTATCTTCATTTTCTGCTCTTGGTAGCAGACCCTTCTACCCTTTGAATATGAAGTGAGGATATTAATCATTTTATTGGGAATCCCCAATTTTTCGAGTTCTTCAAAGAGGTAGCTGCATTCCATTCTATCGAATGCTCCTTTGAAGTCAAGTAGCATTCCCATGCAATACTTCTCTTCTTTACTTTTAATTGCGCTCATCACATCGATCATGGCAGTAATCCTTGACTTCCCTGCGCGGAAGCCATGTTGGTTACTGCTCGGTGCACTTGGTATGAATTCCATTATCTTATTCAATATTATTCTTTCGAGTATCTTTGAATGAACCGGTAACAAGCAAATTGGTCGATATGATCCCACCTCAGTGGGGTCTTTATTTCCCCCTTTTTATAAGATTTTTATATTTGCCCTTTTGTATATTTTTGGGAAATGCATATGATCAAAACAATTTTGGAAATGCTGCTTTAATACCTTTACCATTTGACCCTCACCTTGTTTGAAACATTCAGATTTTACGCCATCTGGTCCTGGAGCCTTTTTATTTCTAAGTTTTCTAATGGCAATTTCCAATTTCTGCTTTCTGCTCTCTTTGACGCATTTCGGATTCATGATATAGTCCTTCTATAATGGCTTGATCTTTCCAATTTGTTGTTATTTCTCCACTTGCAGTTCTGACCGTGCTTATAATCACATTCGTTTTGATCTTGTTCGCTGCTATTTTATACGATATTGACCAAGGGTCACTCGTAATCGTATTTTCCACAAAATGGTCCCATGACCATTGTTTAGCGGCTCTTATTTTCTTTTTATACACCGTAAGCAACTGTTTGTATTCTTGCTTCAAACTTTCTCTTGCATTCGAGTTAGTGGACCGATTATATCGGTTTCTAGCCCTTTTAACCTTTGCTTGGTATCTAGCCAAATCATCTGTCCACCAGGAGGTGGTGGGATTTATTTTCCCTTTGATGAAAGGCATGCTCGCTCTACATGCATGGTTAATCCAATTCGTTATTTCATTTGCATCCCTGTTTGGGTTTCCATCCAAATTCGGTATTGTACACCTCAATGTGTCCCGAGAAGTATCCCAGTTTGCTTTATTGATGTTATATCTCAGAGCAGGTTGAATATTTGGATTTTCGGTATCTTCTAATGATGAACTAATTTCCATGCTTATGACATTATGGTCGCTCTGTATTAGATTGTTCATCACTTTCCAGTTCGTAATTTTGTCAGCCATCGCTCCGTTGGCTGCTGTTATATCTATATTCGTAGAAAATCCCGTAAAGCCCTGATAGGTATACGGGTTCCCTGCTTCATTTATTACGACTAGACGTATGTCGTTTAGACATTCGACTATTTTTTCTCCTCGCTCATCGGTTCTATCTGCGTGCCAAAGCTCTGATTTGGCATTAACATCTGCAACGTAGAGTATTGGTTTGCGAGTTGAGTCGCTTATTGTTTTCATTTTTTCAATGAAAGGCTCAATTTCTATATTAAATTCGCAGTATTGATTTACCCATATGAAATCCAGTTTTTCGCTCTTTATATTGATAGCCGTGGTGTAGTCATCACTGAATTGTGATAACCCTGTTACAACTAGTTCATGATTAGCAATTACAATTGCTGTCCCTGGTGTTTCTCCTGCCACGTAGGTGCGATATACAATCGGAAAACCTGCTACTTTTGCTACCTTCATTGCTGGCTCTTGTATTGCAATTATATCATACTTTTCAGTTTCTATGAGACGTCTGAGTTCGTTTGTTGCTGTGTAGCTCCTTCCAGTATTTATCTGACAAAGCTTAATCTTCATTAGGTTGAAGCCATCCGTAATCAGTATTTTGTATCAGCTTGTTTAGCTCTCTTTTGTACGTCTCGCACTCTGTTTCCGTGGCAGCCTTACATTTGTATTTCCTTTTATTACAATGAATGCAGATCTTCTGATGCTCGCAGTCATCTTTTTTATGATCTTTCATTCCACATTCACAACACACCTCGTCGTTCTGACAATATTTGGCCGAGTGACCGTAGTCTCGGCATTTCATACACCTCAATACTCTTATGAAGTCTTTGACTCTGCAGCTCGTAAAGCCCATATATATCCCGCAGTCCAGGAGCTTGTATCTTATTTCAGCTGTAACCTCTACAACCCAGTGTACTGTAGATTTCTCTTTTGGTCCAGTTTTGAACTTGAGTTTCAAGTCCTCTTCGCCTATTTCATCGCCGATCTGGTCGCTTATGCATTCCATGACCTCATTTTCATTCATTTTGCTATCCACGTCGTATATGATTACTAGTGGATTTCTCTTCTTTGGTTTGGTTATTTCAAAATCCTGCATTTGCTTGCTGCTTTGCAGTTTTCTGAAATCTTCTTCGTCATCTAGTTCGAAAACTACTGATGAACTTTTTGTTAGGCGGACACCTTTGATTTTGATTTTTTCTTTCCTTGGATTGAGTTTCGCGGTTACCTCAATCTTGGTTTGTTTGGCGCTTGACTTTTTGGCCTTTTCTTCATTTTTTGGCTTGACAAAAGCCACAACTTCCGGTTTCGTGACGGCGATTTCCTTCGGTCCTGATGCCTTAACCACCTTTGCATGGGTTGTTTGCGGCACTTTGTTTAGACTTATATTTTTAATTGTCTCTTCTGTATCAAGTTTATTTTTAAGTTCCCCTTCCAAAGATGCTTGTCTTATCGACAACATCGTTATGTTGTATTCAACAGTGCTCATTTGAAGGTATATATTATCCTTCGCGGTTTTCGACATTCTTGAATCTTCTGACACGATGCTTCGTATTTTTATAAGTGCCTCTTTTGCTTCTTTGAACATTTGTTCCGCAGATTCACTCATCCGAGAGGAGCCTCAGGCCCTTCAACCCGGCTTTGGATTTCACTGCTCTTTTCGTCGCCCATTGGACGACTCAAACCAACTGGTCCTTGTTTGTTTATCCCCTCAATTGGCTTCACTAACGATAACGATTATAATATCGTATCGAGAGTTACTAACGGTGGTGGCCACGAGAAGGCTAGGGGAAAGGTTCGACTATCCCTTTTATGGATTTTCTTGGCAGGTGCAGTATATTTCTGACACTTGTTCTGCTGTTTATCATAGAATTTAGAGAGCAAAAACACAATTCGATCACTATTCAACGCTTTTTGTGGTACTTACTGCCTGGTATCCGAATCCAGGGATGTATGCCGTACCTTGCACCACCAGCCTGTAAGGCTTGTCGTTAGAATAGATAGTTTCGATGGCGTAACATAGTTTAGGTGTGCAGGCTTGTCGTTAGAATAGATAGTTTCGATGGCGTAACATAGTTTAGGTGTGAAGGCTTGTCGTTAGAATAGATATTTTCGATGGCGTCACATAGTTTAGGTGTGCAGACGACTAGTTTGCACGGGGAGCTCGTGATACTGCAGGCCAATCTTGGGCGCCCGGTGTAGGCGCATGATTTTCTGGATGAGGCTGCATCTAGGACTGGTGCGGACTTGTTGGTTGTCTCAGAGCCGAATCGACGTGCCACTGTAGAGAGATTGCATCACAATCGATAAGAAAATATTTAGGTCGATAAATCGATGTGGTAATAGCTTTTCATATGTGTAACCGTCCTAGATAATAATGCTGATTGCATAGGTTAAGAAACTAGTTCAACGTAGGTATCGTCGACGTTGTATTTGATATGTGGATCATTCTAATCCGAACGATCAATAAAGAATGTTCCTACTGTGACGCCTTTGAATCTTCCACGACAAACATTACATGGCGATCCTGCCAGGATTGGTACTATCGAAGAAGAACTCCGAAAAGTAACCGTACAAACATCTTAAAAACGGATCACTAGAATATTACGACAAAATGGGTAGATCCGAATCTAAGGATACGAAACAAGAAGTTACTGAGAATGGTGCCGTGAATTCCAACTTCATCGTCCAGCAAAGCGAATACAACATCTCTAAGGATATGAAGGTTGTACTCTACCTGATCTTGGCAATCCTGATCATCAACTTGATGATAAAACTCTGCAAGTCTTACCAGAAGAGGATGACGAGGCGTCTAAGACGGGAGGTCAATGCGTCGGTGGCATCTGTTCAACAGGTTTGAAGAAGGGAACGAGGTGGAAGTAATAGCCAAGGAATCGACGTATGCAATGAACAATGAGTGAGTAATCGAAATTTGAAACATTTGTGTGACATAAAGTAATAGTTAAGTAGTAAGAATTTTGTATTAGTACCTGAGTTAGTTTGAACTTTCCTCGATAGTAATGTGTTTTCCTCGGCAAAAGTAAGCGAGTCGTCATCTGATGCAAGACGAACAATTCGAAGCAAAACTCAATCAAATTACCCTTAATATAAAAGCGTACGCGAAAAGAGTGTTGAAGAAAAATATTCCGAAAGGTGAACTATCGAGAGCCGAAGTAAGAGATAATCTGGTCATACTTTTCAATCAATTCACGTCAGCTATATCAAATTCTTGGAATGAGTTGGATGACTTAGATAAAAATTTGTGTAAGAATCATTTTTTTCACGTTAGAGATAAAGTAGTTCAATCGTTTCAAGCTCTAGGCGTTAGCTATACTGTACCCACGTCGTATTTCGGTAAAATCGATATATCAATTTGCGACGAAGATAACGATACAGACGTAGAGGTCATGGCTCAAAATCCGGTAGAATTCTTCAATCTAGCTAGTAAACTCATCCCCAACCAGTACGACGGGAAGTTCGAAAACCTTACTTCCTTTTAGATGCTTTAGAATTATTGAAGTTTTATTCCGCCGATCAAGAAGCAAATGCAATTGCTTTCATTAAGACACGGCTAACAGGCAAGGCCCGTGACTTGATCGTAGGTGCGAATAGTATCAATGAAATAATCATTAAACTTAAAGTCGGTGTAAAGGGTGAAAATTCGAGCAGGTTAGCTTCTAAATTGATGAGTACTCGCCAGGGTCACAAAGAATCGGCTGTTTATGCGTTGGAAATAGAATCCTAGCCGAACAATTGCAAAAAGCTTACAATAGTGAAGGAGTACCGAGCGAATTAGCGGCAAAGTACGCGGTTGAAAATATTATCAAGGCAATATGCCAAAATGCTTCGTCCGAGAAAGCCCGGTTGATTGTGGAAGCAGGAAATTTTCAATCAGTTCAGGAGGTTATAACCAAATTTGTAAACGTGCAAGATCCATTACCGTCGGGAAATGTTTTTTATTTAGGCTCGGATCGGCAGCACAGGTACTCCTATACAAATAGAGGTAACGATAGCTATACAAATAGAGGTAACGATAGTTATAGAAACAGAGGTAACGATAGCTATAGAAACAGAGGTAACTTCTCACGGGGTCATGATAGCAATCGTACAGGCAATTTTCGGTACTTCGAAAACAGTAATAATGACGTGAGAAATAATGATGGGAAACAGTGGCAGAATAATAACTATAGAGGCAGAAGAGGAAACCGAGGTTTCAATAGGAACTCCGGTAGATCTCAGAACGTACGAATAGCAATGGTGGATGAAAATAGTCAGGAAACAGGGCAAGCCCCAATAAGTTCAATTGGGGTTCGCAAAAATTTTCCATCTTGATTTGAATTTATCAAATTTCGTCGTTCTTGATACCGAACAAAATGTTGAAATTAAATTACTTGTAGACTCGGGCTCTGATATTTCCATTTTGAAACATAGCAAATTAGATGCGAATCACGTGTTAGATAAAGGACGTAAGATAAAAATTAAAGGCATATCAGAAGGTTTTGTCACTTCTTTAGGTCTAGCGGACATTCCAATTAGTTTCACTCATGGAAGTATTCATCATGCATTTCACATAGTCGGGAATGATTTCTGGATACCAGGAGATGGCATATTAGGCCGAGATTTTTCACGAAATATGGCGCGAGTATAAAATATTCTAATTGGACAATGGATATGACGATAAGTAATAACACAATAACGCTTCCAATTTTTTCGGGACTGAACGAAAATCAAATTTGTTTACCGCCGCGATGTGAAGTGTTCAGGCAGATTAATAGTCTTAAAAATATCTCACAAAGCGTTTTAGTTTTGAATAAGGAAATATCAAGAGGCGTTTTCGTAGCTAGAACAATCATATCTCCAGCAAACTCGGTAGTCCGAATAATCAATACGACATGCCAATGTGTGATAATTGACGATCCAAAATTAGAAACGGTGGAATTAGATAAATTTGCTATTTACAACGTAATAGTGGAACAAACTAATAGGGAGGAGCAACTCATGTCCCAGTTGAACCAGGAAATCCCCGATCACGTTAAAGATGATATGCGTACACTTTGCAAAGAATACTCAGATATATTCGCATTAAAGACGGACATTTTGACCACGAATAACTTCTATAGGCAGAAATTGAGGTGGACCGGTAAGAAACCAGTATACACGAAGGCTTATCGGACACCAGCAGCTCAAAAGGAAGAAATTAATAATCAAGTCGGAAAAATGTTAAAGAATAATATAATAGAACCCTCGGTTTCGGAATTCAACAGTCCCGTATTGTTAGTTCCGAAAAAGTCGGGAACAGGTCAAAAATGGAGGTTGGTAGTCGATTTTAGGAATATAAACAAAGAAATAATTGCGGATAAATATCCACTTCCACGCATAGATGACATTTTAGATCAGCTAGGTAGAGCCAAATGGTTTTCGGTAATCGACTTGTTATCGGGATTTCATCAAGTCGAACTTGACGAAGACTCTAGGATTTGACATCTTTCAGCGTAGATTCCGGTTCATATAGATTCACTAGATTACCGTTCGGATTGTCGGTTAGTCCAAACAGTTTCCAAAGAATGATGGCCATAGCCTTTGCGGGTGTCACCCCCGAAAAAGCATTTCTTTATATGGATGACCTTATAGTCATCGGCTGTTCCGAGGGTCATCACATGAAAAATTTAAGAGACGTTTTTGCAACATGTAGGAAGTTCAGCTTGAAATTGAATCCAGAAAAATGTAGATTTTTCAAAAATGAGGTGACCTATTTAGGCCACAAAATCACGGATAAGGGTATACTTCCAGACGACTCTAAATCTGAATCAGTAAGCAAATATCCGACTCCTAAAACCGGTGACGAGGTAAAAAGATTCATAGCGTTTTGTAATTACTATCGCCGATTCATTCCAGACTTCGCAAAATTTGCATATCCTCTCAATCAGTTAACGAAAAAGAAAGCGAAATTTGTTTGGTCCAGTGAATGCCAGAATTCCTTCGAGTACATGAAAAACAGTCTTATTAGCCCTCGAATACTGCAATATCCCGATTTTTCTCAACAGTTCATTTTAACAACGGATGCGTCCGATATTGCCTGCGGAGCTATTCTGTCACAAAACTTCAACGGTGTGGAACTCCCAATTGCGTATGGATCGCGGAGTTTTACTAAAGGTGAATCGCACAAACCAACAATCTTGAAAGAACTAACGGCTATTCATTGGGCAATCAAACATTTTCGTTGCTATTTGTATGGACAAAAATTCATAGTTAAATCAGACCATAGACCATTAGTTTATCTGTTTGCCATGAAAGACCCAACGTCTAAATTAACAAGAATGCGATTGGATCTGCAAGAATTTAATTTCGACATCGAATATATAAAAGGAACGGAAAACGTTGGTGCGGATGCTTTATCAAGAATAAACATTACTGACCTGTCGCAAATTGACGAGGTAGTACAGACATATGCAATTACAAGGTCAATGTCAAAAACCGACAAGGTACAAAGAAACGTTGAGTCAGCGACAAATGAAGAGAAACAAATAAGTCCAGTAATTTATAACTCATTAAATGATTACCAATCGTTAAAATTGCCCTTGATACGTTTCAGAAACGTATCAAATATCCGAGACGCGGATATAGAAATCCTAATATACTTTAAAAATAAATTGAGCGCTCAAGCATTAATTTCGGACACTAATGGCAATATTCCTGTGTTAGCACAAATATTGTCTAAGCTGGATCAAATGGCTGGTGAATTGAAATTTACTAAATTGAGACTGAATATGAATGATAAAATATTTTCACAGTGCACTGTTAATGAATTCAAGGAATTAGGGCGAAAAATTCTTAAAAATGTAGCGATTGTCATTAGTGACTCGCCAAAGTTAATTACCAATAGAAGTGATAAATTGAGACTTATTACTGAGTATCATGATAACCCAATGTTTGGCGGACATTGTGGTCAAAAACGATTGTTGAAAAAATTGAAAGTTAGTTTTAGATGGAAAGGCATGTCGAAAGATGTTTCGAAATATACGAAGTCTTGTCATAAATGTCAGATTAACAAAATTAGAATGAGACACGTCGAGCCACTCGTAATAACACCTACCCCGCAGAACGCATTTGATATTGTATGTATTGACACGATAGGTCCATTCACCAAATCTGATCGAGGTAATCTTTATGCGGTTACGATTCAATGCGAATTAACTAAATACGTAGTTATTTCGCCCGTGCCGAATAAGGAAGCTTCGACAGTAGCGAAAGCTATCCTAGAAAATTTCAATCTCGTATATGGTCCAATGAAAGAAATCAGAACCGATATGGGATCGGAATACAAGAATGAAGTTTTCGCCAATCTAGCAAAATTAATGTATGTGCAGCATAAGATCTCAACCGCATATCATAGTCAAACAATAGGGGGATGCGAAAGAAATCATAGGGTTTTGAATGAGTTTTTGAGAATGTACACGGCTGAAACTCGAGCCGAATGGGATGTTTGGTCCAAATACTTCGCGTTTTGTTATAACACCACACCTAGCTCGTATCACGATTACACTCCTTACGAGTTAGTATTCGCGAAAAGGCCAATGTCAATCCGGAGATTTTCGAAAAACAAGGTGTAGACCCATTATATAATATCGATGCTTACTATCACGAAGTCAAATTTAGATTACAGTATGCATTGTCTAGAGTCAGGAATTTTATTTCTCAAGCGAAAAAAGAACGGAAAATTTTATATGACAGGGAAGCAACTTCCATCAAACTCATTCCGGGTGATTTAGTGCTTATCACGAAGGAGGATAGGGACAAATTAGATCCGTGGTTCAAAGGTCCGTACACTGTTGTATCAGAGCAAGGCGTAAATTGCACGGTGAAAGACAAAAAAGGAAAACACATTACGTTACATAAAAACAGAATACAGAAATATGTTCCTAGATAGTAAGTACTTGTTAATTTGTAACCATTGTAAGATTCAGTGATTGAGTGACTATGGAATTCAGTGACAATTTGTGTTATCGCGAACTAAGTGCGACCATGGTGTGCGAACGTGAACGTTAATTTGGGTTCTACAAGAATAAGTAGTTAAGGAAATAGCTGTAGGGTATTATTCATTCAGAAACAGCGGAATCACATCGATTAATTATTGCGTAAATGGAGTTGTGACAATCTCTCACTTTTTGAGAGAACGCCCTTCACAAGTGGCCATAGTAAAGGACGTTCTTCGGAAAGGGATGATGTAGAGAGATTGCATCACAATCGATAAGAAAATATTTAGGTCGATAAATCGATGTGGTAATAGCTTTTCATATGTGTAACCGTCCTAGATAATAATGCTGATTGCATAGGTTAAGAAACTAGTTCAACGTAGGTATCGTCGACGTTGTATTTGATATGTGGATCATTCTAATCCGAACGATCAATAAAGAATGTTCCTACTGTGACGCCTTTGAATCTTCCACGACAAACATTACACCACCTCCGGAAGGGATTGGATGCTGGATAACAGGGGGGACGTGGCCATTCGTTTCGCCAGCCCCCGTGTTAGTATCGGAAGGGTGAGAAAGGGAGATGGCTACCTTTTAGTTGAATTTTGCGACGACCTATGGGAGGGAGGTTTGTATATCTCCCCCAATGTCGCCTTTGATAGTTTCCGTGAGACACTTGACGAATTCTTTGGGGCTGTCATCCGTGGTTCAAGGGTTCTCTGTGTAGGAGACTTTAATAGCAAGTCGGCACTGTGGGGTTCCCCAATGGCGGACGTCAGGGGTTCCTATGTGGAGGAGTGGCTGGCGCAGTTAGGAATGGTTGTTCTCAATGATGGCTCGCTCACCTTCCGCAGGGGGACGTTCCTGTCGCACATCGATGTGTCGGTTGCGTCGTCTGGGGTGACAGGGCGCCCTCTCGCCTGGAGATCGATCTTTGGGAACCCATTCACATACCACTCCCATATCTACATCCAGGTGGGAGTGGAAGATTCGGGATACGGCGTGGGGGCTTGCAGAAGAGTTTTGTCGCTCCCGGATTTCAGACGGGAGATACGAGACATGCGCTGTCAGACGCCTGACTTTTATAACGCAGTGTTGAGGGAGGCCTCCCGATCATTCAGACACGCCCCGAGAAACGGGGCTTCGCCGAGACCTGTTTGGTGGAGCGCTCAGTTCAGTGAAAACAAGAAACGCTATGACCACCTGAGGAGGAGGGAACACAGGGGGATGTCATCGGATGAAGAGGTGGCCGAAAAGAAAACCTTGAAGAGGCACATAAAATCGGACGTTCGTGCGCCCAAGAGAGACGCGTGGAAGCAGCTGATCTGTGACCTGGAAAACGACATCTGGGGTACAGGTTACAGGTTGGTTGTGGCGTCGGTCAGGAGCGCGGGTTTGCCGCCTCTTTCGGTTAGGAGGAGAGCGCGAATAATTGACGACTTGTTCCCTCAATCTCTGAGGGTTGTCGGGTTTGGCCCTGGCCTGCCGGAGGATGTGGTGCCCGACTACTTTTCGGAGAGCGAGCTCGCTGGGGCCCTGGCCCTCACTAAGGCCAACAAGGCTCCGGGCCCGGACGGGATACCTATTGAGGCGGTAAGGATAATATTTGAGGAGCACCCGGGGGATATTCTGGAGTACTACAACTCACTGCTGCAGCGCGGCGAATTTTCGGCACGCTGGAAGGTTGCCAGAGTCGCGCTTATCCTAAAGCGCCAGAAGGATCCCGGTGTCTCGTCCTCTTTCCGCCCCATTTGTCTTCTCGACACGATGGGAAAGGTTTTTGAGTGCCTACTTTTGTTGAGGGTGCACGAGGCTGTGGAGGAGCGTGGGGCCGTGTCGGAGGGACAGCACGGCTTTAGGTCGAGGCGGTCCACTTTGTCGGCCATGAGGGCGGTTTTGGCAGCTGTGAGTGGGTCTCAGGAGAGGTGGTATGCGCTCCTGATAGTTGATGTCAGGAACGCCTTTAATATGGCCGATTGGTTCATTATCGTGGAGAGGGTGGAATCCCTGGGGCTGTGCCCGTACGTGTGCGCGGTGGTGCACTCGTATTTCAGTGGTAGGGAAATAGAAGTTGGGAGAGGCCGGACTCGTCGGTGTACTGTTGGGGTTCCGCAGGGCTCAGTTCTGGGCCCAATACTGTGGAACCTCTTGTACGACGGCGTGCTGCGGCTCGATTTTCCGGAGGGGGTTGTTCCGGTAGCGTAGGCGGATGACCTCCTCCTGGTGGTGCCTGCGTGTAGCAGGGAGGCACTCGAGGAGCGGTTGGCACAGTCGATGAGGCTTGGGACCGGCTGGTTGGAGTTCAACCATGTGGAGGTGTCCGTCCATAAGACGGAGGTGTGCGTGGTGAAGGGCCCCAGGTGTGGTTCCTAACTAATGGGGAGAGTTAGATTCGATCGGTGGACGTTTGGACACCACGTCTTAGACGCCGTGGGCAGGGCGGAGGCCAGATCCTCTGCTCTGAGCAGACTGATGCCCAACCTGGGCGGCCCGGGGTATATGGTATACATGGCGCGAAACATGGAACTGTCTAGCGAATTATCGAAGTTTAAAAAAGAAATATTAATTGAAATTATTTTAACAAAAAAGGTGCCAGCTGGTGTTACAACAAGTCCTGAACTGAAGGAGCATTTAGAAAAGAATAATAGTGACGAATTTCATGATTCAGTGAGTGAAATCAGTAAACAAACATCACATAACCTAAACATTAACCAAGTAAGTAGTTTACAACACAAACTTGAATTGGTGGAAGTAGAATTGAAATACAATAAAAATACTGTAACTACACTGGAAGGATGTATTAGGGACAAGAATCTTATAATTGAACTGCTTACAAATAATGAAGTAAATTCCGTAATGAAAGAAGTACCACGCTCGGAAAAATGCGACGTTGCCGTTGTTAAAAATAAATCTGAAACGGCAAAGAATTCATCAATGAATGCAATCCAAAGGGAGAATGGAGGAGTTTTCTACAAAGCAGGTGCCAAGGAGTCGATGACAAACTCCAATACGCCATTACAAATCAAGCAAAATGTCACCCAGAATCAAAGGAAAAGTAACCCCACTAAAAGTAGACCTAGAAGCGTTATTGAGGGAAACAGTCAGATTGAAAGGAATGAATCCTTCTTGGGAGCGGAGAAGAGGGGATGGTTGTATGTTGGCAGGGCGGCCACTACCTCAAGTGTAGAAGGTCTTGAAAGCTACGTCACTCGAAAGCTTCCAGACGAAACATTTGATGTGGAGCTAATTAGTAAAAATGAAAACAACTTGGGCAGAAAAAAGTCATATCGTGTGGGCTGCAGATATGAGATCCTGGAGGAGCTCCTTAACCCAGATTTTTGGCCGGGAATATTCGGGTGAGGCCGTATAGATTTTTTCGTGCCTCAAAGTATAGGACAGAAACAGAATCCTAAAAGTACAATATTAAAGACCTTCAAAATGATGAACTACGATGTGCAATGCTTAAGGAATAAGACGGAACAAATAAGCATTCAGCTTATGCAAATGCACATTGACTTTTTGTGTTTGACAGAAACATGGTTGAAGATTGAAGAGCTGTCATACATTGGAATGAAGAACTATAGGATAATTAGTAGCTTTTGTAGAACAGGATATCGCGGTGGGGGAGTATTGCTAGCGGTAAGGGAGAACTGGTCAGCTGTGCACATACCAATGGTAACAGGAAAGTCTATTGAAAAGGAAGCGGAATTCGCAGGAATGTTTATCACCAATGTAGATCGGTTAGTCATTAGTAGCTATAGACCACCTGATGGCAACTTTGAGGTGTATGTGAATACCTTGACGGAGGTTTTAAAATGCGTTACTGAACAATTCAAGAGTAAAACGGTCATGATCTCTGTAGACTTCACAACGTTGACTTCGGCTCCGACTGCAAAGAGAAGAGGATATTGGTTGATTTACTTCATAGCTATGGACTCGAGATGGTATTCACTGTGCCATCTAGAATTGGAAAAAAGTCGAGTAAATGTATCGATAATGTATTTATTTCCTACGGTACAATGATTGCAAACACTTTAACACAAGAACTACATCTTTCGGACCATCTGGCGCAGTTTCTCCATTTTCCTACTGCTGTGCCGTCTAAGACAGAAAGCAAGGTAAAACGCTATAGAGAAATTAACGAAGAAAATACTTACCTCGTGAAGCAGGACCTAGCAGATACAGATTGGTTATTCTTCCTCGGGGAAAAGAATGCGGAACAAGCATACTCTTGTTTCCATGACCATCTAATCAATATACTAGATCGAAGAATGCCTATAAAAGAAAGAACAATTACAAATAAGCTAAATAAGAAGTCTATATGGCAGACACCTGAAGTAATAGACTTGAAAAAGAGACTGGATGCTGTGCACACGATAATGGTGGCAAGAAAAAACGATGATACTACAAAATCTTACAAGGACCTGAAGGCTAAATATGTAAATACCATACAGAATACCGTCAAAAAGAGTAATGAGGCATTTATAAAACATGCAGATAACAAACAGAAGGCCACTTGGGAACTGATAAGGAATGAGAGCAATAGGGATAAAAAGTTTGATGAGGAAAACAATCTAACTGCAGATGAGCTAAATGTATTCTTTGCTAATGCTGGCAGGAATACTCTTGGCGATAGTGTGAGATCGGTAGATGTCTGCAGAGGTACGGATTTTGGTACCGAGAATGATGAAGGCCGCGGAAAGTTCTGTTGCTTTTTCGATTGTTCCGAAACTGAATTGAAGAAAATCTTTGGGAAAATCAAATCTAAGAAAACGTACGATATCTACTTCATGAACACTAGACTCCTGAAAGAACTTAGAAATGAACTGACACAGCCGCTGCAATTAATTCTGAACAAGTGTTTTAATGAAGGTTACTTCCCTAGGGAGTTGAAGGAGGCGGAAAATAGAGCTATTGAGCTTTGACCTTAGCAAGGCTTTTGACATGGTTCCACACTGTAAATTGCTACGTGAGCTTTATGATTATGGCTTCAGAGACAGTGTGCTGAAAATTTTTGAAACATATTTACAAAACCGACTTCAGAGTGTTTTTTGGAATAACAAAACTTCGGAAAAGCGGTTTATCAATCAAGGGATACCCCAAGGATCCATTCTAGGACCGATTTCATTCATAGTCTATGTGAACGACTTCAACATCATGACAGCGGAGCAGGTTTGTCAATACAGTGATGACACTTCCGTACTGGTGAAAGAAACGGCTAATAGAGATATACAGAGCACAAGAAGGGAAGTAGAAAAAGAAGTCGAAAGGTGGTTTAGCTCCAACCAGCTGAAACTGAATGAAGGCAAAACTGAAGTACTACAGTTCGGTGGTAAAACTGAGAATTCAGTAATGGGATTTTTGGGCGTGTTTTTGGATAATAGACTGAATTAGTTTGCCCACATTGAATATGTGTCTCGGAAGCTCTCAAAAACACTGTACTTATTGAGAAGGCTGAAAAATATAGGAACTCACCAGTTGGTAAAGACTGCATACTTCGCGAACTTCCAGTCCATCCTCAGCTACGGTGTGCTTCTGTGGGGAATGTCCTCAGGCACGGATAGAGTACTGAAACTACAAAAGAAGGCAATCAGAATAATGTATAGTCTAAAACAACACGAATCGTGCAGAGATAAATTTAGAGATTCTGGAATACTCACCTTCCCGTCCCTTTACATCAAGGAATGTCTCATGAATGTTTATAGGAACAAAGAATTCCTAAAAAAAATGGGGATTATCATGGTTTCTCCACGCGAGGTAGAAATGATTTACATATTCCCTTGCATAGAATGGCATGCACCCAAAAATTCTGGGACTATTGGGGTGTTAAGATGTGTAACAAACTACCTATGAATATTAAGTGCCTAGATGAAAGAGCATTCCGGAAAAGGTTGAACAGTATCCTCTGCAGTGGCTGTTTTTATTTTGCGGAAGAGTTTTTAAATTGTGATATGTCTAGTCTGTGATAAAAATATTGTTTTGCTCACCTATTTGTTGTATAGTTCTTGACTAACCATGTAATGTCTTGATGGTTAATGAATATTATGTTATGTTATGTTATGTTATGTTATATAAAGAGGCGTATCCTGAGCGGGGTTTTTCATAGCTCGGTTCTCTACGCCGCCCCAGAGTGGAAGGGAGCTATGAAGGTGGCGAAGCACAGAGAGCGTTTGCTGGCGGCCCAGAGGAAGTGCCTTCTTCGGGTCGTCTCGGCCTATCGCACTGTGTCGCAGTCTGCGGCTCAGGTAATTGCGGCAACGCCCCCTATCGATCTAATGGTGGGAGAGCGCTAATTTCTGTTTACTGTTGATCGGGGGCACTTGCCCAGCGTGAGAAGGTTGGCGAGGGCTCGCCTCATCAGGAAGTGGCAGGAGTGGTGGAATGAAAACGAGGACGAGGAGGCTCGTCGGGGACCTGGGGGCGTGGTGTGGTAGCCCTTTCAGGGTTACCAATTACTACTTTACCCAGTTCCTGACGGGCCACGGATCCTTTGGGACTTTCACCCTCAGGATTTTCAAGACGACTGATGACATATGCCGGATGTGCCAGGTGCAAGACAGGTCGGAGCAGATTTTTTATGCCTGTTCCCGGTGGAGTGTCCAGAGGGATGCGCTTAGGGCGGAGTTGGCGGCTGATGGCTTGCTATCTCTTCCTCCGGTGGAGGACATCGTGCCTTACATGCTTGGGGGAAGACAGCAGTGGAAACGGGTCCTCAGTTATGGACCGGAATTATGGAGTTCAAGGAACGTGAGGATCGGCAGGACCAGGGTTGATCGTACCTAGGACACTGTGAGGTCATGAAGGGGGGCTGGGGTGAGGTAAAAGGTAGAAATGCCTGGCCACCCCAGCAACCTACCTGCGGCGGTCGCGACGTTCCACCCGCTTGCTGTCCTAACAGCGTGGCTGCGAGATGGCGGAACACGGAGAGTTTTAGTGGGTAGACCGGGGTGGCGGGGGTGCTCTGTGCCCATTGTGGAGTAGCATCCATGATGGGGGTGGAGGGCTTTCGAGCCTTTGGGAGTCCCACACTCTCCCGGAAGACACTCAGTTTTCGGGGGTCGTGTGTAAAGCATTTCTCTCTGAAAAAAAAGGAACAAAAGGTTGAGCTCCGATCGCATCTTTTCAACTATTGGGTGGATTGCTATACTAAAGGCTAGTGGACCACAAGGGTCACCCTGTTGAGCACCTACGGTTGACTGGATAACGTCATTTTCAAATAAAAGAAATGTTGGATTGCGATAACATTGGAACATAAAATGGTATGCTTCGGGCAATGTTTTTTAAAAGCGTTGTAGCATAATGTCCCGTTCAATACTATTAAAAGCATTTTTATAATCGATCTTCAATAAAACTTTGCTTACGTTGTTTTCGTTTTGAACATAATTACGAGCGGTATGAATAACAACTTCGGCACCACGTTTGGTACCCACACCAAGTTGGTTTGGATGAAATATTGTTTCGATTTTTGACTTCAATTTGTAGCATAAAATACGTCCAACTAAACGACGAACAACGATACTAGAAGCAATTGGACGGATGCCACCATCTTTTTTCTTCAAAGCGCAAAGGGAAGCACCATATAAAATTGGCAGAATTTTTTCAGGAACCAAGCCAGCTAGGAGGTGATTGCAAAATTCTGTGATTGCATTTGAAACACGAAGCCCGGCTGAACCAGCTGAAACAGAAATCATGTCCTTTAAGTGTTGTGGTCTGAGCTCGTCAATGCGTGCACTTGAGCCTGGGCACAAACCATTGACTGCTTTCGTTATTTCCGATTCCATAAAACATAAGGGAGATAAACAGTTTGGAGAATCAGGGAAATTTAATACTCTGGAGGCCCAGCATGTTTGTCCAATAAGGATTTTAAAGTGATTTCATCCCTTCGAGCTAATGAATCGGATGAGATTAGTAGTCGAATAGCTCCTTTTACGTCAAAATCATCAATTTTGGCTTCGATTATTTTAGTTGTGGATTCTTCTCCTCATCACCTCCTTATTAAAGACTTTGTAAGAAAAAGCAGAAGTTCTCTCCATGCCGACATGGAATTAGACGATAATACATCATTAATAACGGAGCCAAATTTGTCAGCGACCGTAAATCGGGCATTTTTAGGAATTCTGTTCTCACTGTTGCCTCACTGAAGCCCTGCATTTCTTTAAGATCATCAGTAAATCCTCCTCGCAGGTCATAGTATCGATATCAGACCAAGGAGTACCGCCGTGAGATTTCCTGATATGTGTTTGCAAAGTTTGAGGGGTCTTGAAAGTACGATGACATGAAGAGCACGGTAATCTGACTTTTTCTTGACTAACATGAGGGAGTGATTTACATTGGTAGCATTGTGTCATATTCTCACTTCCAGGTTTCCGGCAGGTACAATAGACCCTCAAGTTCGAGGGTTGAGAGTTCCTTATATTTTGGGAATTGACTCGTAGCCTAGTGCTTTTCCTCTGGATCACGACGTTTTCCTGCGTTATGCCGAAAATGATGTTATTAATATCTTGTACTGGAAAAGATGACATTTTTATCTGGTTATATTTTCAAAAATCCAGAAGAGACCACCAACGGTAGCAACTGCGGAAACACCGATGAACAAACGAGATCGATCGAAAAACTGAAGGAATATGTTGAATTTCTTCCAAAATCTGAATCTGAGTCACATTGGAAGTAGAGTGGAAGAGACGGATATGTGACTTGAATCTCATCGACCAGATCGCGCGTCGACCCGTCTGCGGTCTGCTTTAGACTGAAATTAGTATTTAGTAGATCGGCGATCGTTATTCGAATAATCATCGCGAGGATTCAGTCGATTGTTTTTTAGGAACAATCGCCCATCACCAGCTGGAACATCTCATGAAAACGTAGATTACAAAATTCGGTACGATAGTCGGAACCAGTGGCGTAGCTATC
The DNA here is from genome assembly GCA_020654155.1 of Novius pumilus. Lineage (NCBI taxonomy): Eukaryota > Metazoa > Arthropoda > Insecta > Coleoptera > Coccinellidae > Novius > Novius pumilus. Next base: position 805,927 of record JAIFOV010000009.1, read on the forward strand.
ATAGGTGGCACCCGGGGCGGATTTTATAGGCGTCACCCTGAAACGCCATCGAAACTGTTAAAATGAAAAAGTAACAAATATTTGAGTTTTATTACAATACAAGTACCCATTACAAATATTTGTATATTATGTGAAACAGATTTAGTTTGTTAAAAATTGAAATTTCTTCCTTTTAACTTTCACACTAGCGAACTCCGAAATCACGTCTTCAAAATTTATATTTTGTGTTGCTTGATGTTCTATCGTTAAAATACCAAGATTGTTTAATCCGGCTTCAGTCATTGTGGACCATAAGTAATTTTTAATTAATTTTAATTTGCTGAAACTCCTCTCACATGAAGCAACTGATGCACATATTGTTATAAATAACTTTAGTGCGACCGTTAGATTCGGAAGAGATTCTGTAAAATCCCATTCCACAATAAATTTCAAAAAGTCCAGCGCTACCCAACTAGAGAGAGTAATATTAGCCGCTTTTAAATGTCTGCTCAATCTTGGTATTTCTAAAACGAGTTCTGTTTCTGATACTTCATCATAAAGTTTGGTAAATTTTGATATAACAAATTTTAACTGTTCAGCGTTTGCCGAAAGCAAGGTATTTGACTGCACAACCTCAAACAATAAAGCTACGTCTTTAATGAACTCTACTCTTGTTTCGAGTTCAATATTGAATCTGTCAATACATTCTAACATCTCCTTTTGAAGTTCCGCTCTAAGTGTAAGTCCAGCATTGGTGGACGATGCTGACTCACCGGGCATGCGTTTCTTGCGACGAATTCGTCGTTCCATCGAAATATTGTATTTTTCCGATTTTTGTACGGCAAAATCTATTGCCTCTTCTGCTAAATGCAACCGTTTCTCTACAATGAATAGACGAAGTGCTTCTAGTTTTATGATTATTTCATCAACACATAAACCTTCACTTTGTAATGCAATCTGAGCATTGTTCACTTCCCTTAGCACATCATTCCGAAAGAAAAGAAAACAAAGAAATGAGAAATTGCACACAGCAGGCATGAGATTTTGTGCAGCACCTCTAGTTTCTGAAAACTGATCACATATTTCCTCAATTGCAGATATTATCCCATCAAAATTTTCAGTCAATACTTTTACTGCAACATAATGAGCACTCCAGCGCGTTGTTGAAAGTCTTTTAACAGATGCTTTGCTGTGATTGAGGAGCACTTCCCAACGGCTTGTGGAAGTTGAAAAAAAGTTGAATATTGTTTCCACTGCTCCGAAAAATGTAACACAAGTCACATTTTGTGCGAACGAATCTTGGCCGCATAAATTAATTGAATGGTCTATACAACCAATAAAAATTGCTTTATGGTTTTTCTCTTTTATAATAGCTTGCACTCCTTCGTGTATACCACTCATAACAGCAGCATTATCATAACCTTGAGAACGACACATCATAATATCTAAGCCATCGTTTTCAAGCTTCTTTAGTATTTGAGCGCTTAAATCAGCTGCTTTTTTTCCATGTAAGAGAAAGAATCCTAAGAATACTTCGTTGACTTCTACTTTTCTATTATTAATTTTTACACAACGAATCAATTCAGACATTTGATCGACATGTGAAACGTCAGGTCTGCTATCGAACATGATTCCGAAATATTTGGCCGATTTAATTTCGTTGACAAGCTGACATTTTACATGGTCAGCTAAAACATTTATGAACTCATTTTTTATTTCTGGTGATAAATATGTTACTTTAGGTGATTTTTGCTGCTCCAAATATAGTATATGTTCTTTAAGTACTGCATCATACTTTGACAGCAGTTTAACTAGTTCTAAGAAATTACCTTTGTTAGACGACCCTTGGCTTTCATCATGTCCACGAAATGCTAGGTTTTGTTTAGCCAAAAACAATGTTATATCTAATAATCTAGATAAAAGATTTTTCCACTTCTGTTTTTCCGTATTCATTAATTGCAGGCTTCCATCATCTATTGTTGTTGAGATTGGTGGATCGAATTTAAAGATTACTTTTGATTATATATTATTTTTATTCTCCCACAGCACACATATTACATAACGATAAGTCCAGCAAGTCAAGTTTTCTATCTTATTTTTGAACGCGCGCTTCTCTAATGCCGTAATAGATGGCGCCACTTGTTACTTTTGCAAACTAACATGATAATAAATTTTCTCTACTCCGACACTAAAATTGTTTCATTATCGTTCTAAAATTAGAACGATAATAACTTCATTATCGTTCTATCGCAGTGATTTTTGCTGTTTTGAGGTTGGCGCCTTGTGTAGTGCCGACTCTGTGTTCGACAAAAATGCTAGTATTTATGGTTGCCTATTGCACGGCGTCAACGCCCTCAGCCCGTCAACAAACAAACCTTTTTCATTTACATTTCGATAAATACGAGCATTAACCTAACTATTAAGATTTATAGCTGTCAAAAAACAAGAGCACAGAGTACCATAAATAAGTGCCAACTCACTAAGGCTGAAAGCTAAAGTCACCAAAGCAAAAAGTATTCAAATTGTATTTAAATATTTAAAAATCTGGTCGAAGTAGAGAAAATATCGTCTAACACGCGTACAGAAGGCTCATTCTTACACTCGTCCATTCAAAAACTCGCCACTTTGTGGCTCGTTTTTGTATTTTGGACTCGTGTAAGAATGTCTGGGCCTTCTGTTACTTGTTTTAGAATATACTATACTTATTTACAACACGCCTCCTTAAATTTATAATCCCATAACCCTGTATACCTATATAACTAAATTAATCTTAACTCTAACTTATTTTTCAAGAAAGCTGTCTTATTTAGACTTTTGGTTAACATATCTGCCAAGTTACATTTAGTATCAATTTTTACAATATCAATAGTTTTATTTTGGTAGTTCTCATTTATGTAATGATACTGCACTTCAATGTGCTTTGAATTTTTTGTAAAGTTACCATATTTAGCTATTGCAATTGCACCTGAATTGTCTACATATAATTTTGTTGGATCAAGTTTTACATCAAATGATTCGCTAAGCATGTTTCTAATAAAAAGCACTTCTGTCACTGCCTCTGACATAGCAGTATACTCTGCAAAAGTAGAACATTTAGTCACTGTATTTTGTTTACGTGTCTTCCAAAAAATTAAGTTTCCATACAATCTAATAACAAAACCAGTGGTAGATTTTCTATCCACATTATCACCTGCAAAATCAGAATCCACCATACAATCTAAAGTGTCAGTAATTACATTGTCAGAGTATGTTAACTTGAGATCCTTAGTCTTATACAAATATTTTAATACTCTCATAGCATATTTGTAATGTGTTTGATTATAACAGCTTTGGTATCTACTTAAATAATTTACACTATATGCTATATCTGGCCTTGTGCCTGTACTGACATACAATAAGTCACCTATTATATTTCTGTACTTTATACTTTCATCTACTTCTCTAGCTTGTTCTAGTTTTAAATTTGTTTCCATTGGAGTTTCATACAACTTAGTATTATTCAGATCATATTTTGCAGCCAAAGATTCAATATATTTTGTTTGGTTCAGAGTCATTATATTTTTATCATCGTTATAATCAATATCTATCCCAATATAGCTTTTAATTCTTTCTAAGTCTTTCATTGCAAATCTTTTCATCAGACTAGTTTTTACCTCTTTTATTTTATTTTTATCTTTGCAACAAATCAAAGAGTCATCAACAAATATTAATATATATATTGGATCTTTGCTTGCTCTATTTACATACAAACAGTAATCATAGCTACTTCTAACAAAATTCAGTGTTACAATAAATTCATCAAAACACTCATACCATACTCTAGGGCTTTCTTTGAGACCATAGAGAGCTTTTTGCAGTTTATAAACTTCATCATCACCAGTTTCATAACCTTCAGGTTGATTTACATACACTTCTGATTTTACATTTGCATTTAAAAAAGCTGTTTCTACATCCATCTGTTCTACAAATAAATTATTTTTACAACTGTATGACAATAAAATTTTCAAAGTTTGCATTTTTCCTACTGGTGAATAAGCATTTTCAATGTATTCATTTTGTTGAAATCCCTTTGCAACTAATCTAGCTTTATAATCATTATTGATTTTCTTTCTAAAAACCAACTTTATATCTATAACTTTTCTATCTTTTGGTCTTTCAACAATTTGCCAAGTATTATTTTTATTTAAGCTATTCATTTCAGAATCCATTGCCGTCTTCCATTTTTTACACTCATTGGAGTTAATAGCCTCCTCAAAAGTATTTGGTACATTTGCATCAACATAGTTAACATATATAAAATGTGAAACTGGATTACCATATCTGGAAACTTGAACTCTCTTTCTTTTATGTGACCCTACTATACCCTTTTTCATGTTATCATTTACAAGATCTTTCATAGCATCATTAGGAATCTCATCTGCATCTGCAAAATTTTCATCACTATTATCATCAGTTTCAGCTGTAACATCTGAGGTTTGTTCAATTTCTAAATCTTTATCTTTCTTATCATCTATTTTTTCTAAGCAAATCAGTTCAGTATTTTCTTCAACTACCTGTACATGTCTAGCATTAATAATTCTATTATTTAATAGAACCCTATAACTATTCTCATTATAACCCACTAAGACTCCTTCTTGTGCTTTATCATCCCATTTAGTTTTTCTTAAGACTTCAGGGACCCTAACAAAAACTTTACTTCCATAAATCTTTAAATGCTCAACATTTGGTTTTACTCCGAAAAATATCTCATATGGAGTTTTATTTTCTAGTGTATTTGCAATAGTTTGATTTTTTAAATATGTTGCTGTTTTTATTACTTCAGGCCAATATCTTCTATGAATTTTAGCTTCTCTCATTAAACACCTACCTATGTCCATAGCAGATCTATTATATCTTTCCGCTACCCCATTTAATTCATGTACGTATGCTGGACATGGTAACAACTCTATACCCTTCTGCCTTACAAAGTTATAAATATCCTTATTTAAATATTCTCTGCCATTATCACATTGAATCTTCTTAATTTTTTTGTTAAATTTATTTTCTACTAAATTTACAAATTCAATCAAACAACTAGCAACCTCAGACTTACTTTTAATACAAAATATTCTTGTGCATTTGCTATAGTCATCAATAAACGTGAGGAAATATTTTTCTCCACCAAAACCAGTTGTGTTTTGTGGACCATTCAAATCAGTATGTATTAATTCTAAAATTTCAGTGGTTCTTGTTCTATCATTTCCAAAAGGTACATTACTCATCTTACTTTGAATACAATTTGCACATTTCATGTCTGTCCCTTCAATCTTATCAGGCAAACCGTTTACTAATTTATTATTTATCAATTTATTTAAATACTGAAAGTTTACATGACCAAGTGCCCTATGCCATTTCTCTTTTTGAGTTAATCCGACTGAATGTGCATATATTTCATTTTTAGAGACAAAACCCCTTAAGCAATACAAATTATTTATTTTATCAGCCACAGCAATTAATTCTCTTACTCCATTATAAATTTTTGCATTATCATTTTTAGCTACTATTGTGCAACTTTTAGTTATCTTTGAAAAACTTAACAAATTTTGCTCAATACCTTCAACATAATAAACATTCTTCAAATCTACATATTTTTGGTTGTAATATGTCCTAAAAAGAACCTTTACTGTACCTATTTTGGTAGCTTTTAACACTTTGCCATCTGGCAGTTTTACATTGACAGGGTTTTTCAAAACTTCTGAATTATAAAAATATGTATCATTTTTTATTATATGGTCAGTACACCCACTGTCCAAAAGCCAATTAATTTCACTTTCGTTACATTCATCTGTTTCAATATTAAATACCTGACTCGTTTCCGGATTACATACTTGAGCTGTCCATGACTCCGATGAGAAGTTGTTTGAATATTCACCGCTGGACTGACCTTGACTTCTGCCACGTGTATGACCTCTGAAATTGTTTTGACCTCTTCCCCGACTTTGACCTCTGTAGGCTCCACCTCTATTGTAACTCCTCTGATGTCCCCGTTGACCTCCAACGCTTGAATGACCTTCATTATATCTCTTGCCATGCCAGCAGTCCTTCTTGAGATGACCAGTCTTTCCACAGATAAAGCATTGAGCTAACGATCTGGTTGCAAATGTACTCACATTGTTTTTCTTGTCGGTGTCACTTGTGACCATATTTTTCTCTTTTATTTTAGAACATACATAATCAACTGTTCTTTCATCTTCTGGAAACACATCAAGAAAATCTCCAATATAACTGTAGTTTGGTGGTAGCGCTCTGAGTAGATATCTTAACTTTTCAGGTTCATCTATCTTTCCTCCGGCCAATTTGAACTCATTTATTGTTTTCTCAAAATCAACAAAAAAATCTTCCACTGTGCTGTAATTGTTTGATTTTATCTCTTCAATTTTTCCTCTACATATAATTTGCATAGCTGTAGACTGAGTTAGATACATTTTGTCAAACTTCTGTATCATTTCATATGCTGTTTTGCATTCAGTAATATACTCCAGTTGTTTATCTGAGATTGTACTCGTTATTATCGTTCTTGCTTTTAGATCCTTCTTTTTCCACTCGGCGCCTTGAGTTTCATTTTTAACAACCGCGGCCTCGTTGCACTCTTTGTATTCCAACAATGTTAATAACCTAAATTTCCAACTTGAATAGTTTGCACCATCAAAAATAGGTATCATTATATCTTCCACCTTTGTTTGTTTAGCCATTTTGCCGACGATGACGATTTATTAGAGTAAATTTATGTATTTTCACTATAATTTCTATAGATGCACGCGTAACTATATAACCTCAAAGTTTTTTTTTACGTATATTTTTTATTCATTGCACTTTTTATATTATTTTTTCACTTCTCACTCCAGTTTTCTTCTAACCACGCTCTGCTACCATGTTGAGATCGGTGGATCGAATTTAAAGATTACTTTTGATTATATATTATTTTTATTCTCCCACAGCACACATATTACATAACGATAAGTCCAGCAAGTCAAGTTTTCTATCTTATTTTTGAACACGCGCTTCTCTAATGCCGTAATAGATGGCGCCACTTGTTACTTTTGCAAACTAACATGATAATAAATTTACTTATTTAAAACAATTGTGGTGTGAGATTTTAATCTCATTTCCAAAATTTTCCACTTTTCGAAATTTTCTAAATGTTCCCATGAAGTTTCATGATCCAATAGGTACTTTAGGATTTAGTTTCCACCATTTTTGAAATCCAGTTGTAAATAATAAGTTGTTTGTATGTTACTGGCAGCAAACAAACGACAGCAAAAACAGTACAGGTTATTTGATATAGGAGAAAATATCATCCATGATCGTAGAATTTTTTCACCACTAGGCATCTGTTTATAAAACCACTCCTGTGAAAGATGACGAGAATCACCTTTAATCTTTGAGCCATGACGAGATACAGTAGGAAACGGTCGTCCTTTGTTCTGGAAATGTTCACTGCCCTTTTTTATTATGTCAATGCGAACATTATCAGGTACCGGTAAACTCCAATGTAAAACATCTCTCAAGTGTTGAACTGATTCTTCGAAGCTAATGCTATCTGCGAAAGTAGCATTAACGGCGTCATTTTCATTATTTATTTTGACTTCGTCAAGGTCCTGGGTCGTCGTCATTGATTCATCAGCAGGAGACTCGGGTACTTTAATTGAACTTTGGCCGCTATCTGCTTTTGTAACATATTTGAAAAGAGAACCGGATATGCTCTGAATTTCATCCATTTTAGCCTTTTTGGCTTTTTTTTGTTGAAACCCGCTTTGTCTTTTCGAAGTATGAACTCCTCGAGGCATATTTCGTTCTGGATATTCTAAAAAATATTTTTAGTTAGTAAGTGACACGTTGATTCTATAAACTAATTACACCAGTAAATAAATACCTACACGTTACGTAAATAGCTTTTTGAAATATATTTTCATATAAATCAACAATCCTGGTCTGGGTGTAAATATGTTTCATGATTACTTTCAATCAAAATCTAAACTTAATGTATTCCGTTTTTGCAAACAAATCCCATTGCTATTAGATCGGAAAATAATAAGTAAATAATAAATAAGTACATATATTTACAATTAAACATTATGTTAAAATGTATCAAATGCAAAACTGTAATTCGGTAACAGTCCGAACCAAGTACGCATTCCAGATAATTGTAGGTGGCGTTGAACATATTATTGTCACGCCTCATTTGTTCTTTGACGTATGTTCTGTGTTCTTAACTAACTGTCAAGTGTGTAACGTTGACTTTTGCAGTTACATTAAAATTGCTTTTCTATAAGTGTTCTCAATACCTGAATTGCAAATTCACTGTGCTGTTGAAGAACTATCAACAGGTTATGGGTTCCAGTATGCGCTGCTGATCTAGTATTGGAAAGGGACATCAAGCTGTGACTCGAAAAAGTGATTCGAGTGGTGGTAATTGATCAAGCGAGAAGACATACGGTCACGGTCTATTGTCAGTACACAAGTCGGTGTTTGAAATGGGCAACCTTACAATTACGAAGTTTAATGGGCTGAGTCACTTCAGTGTTTGGAAGTGCCAGGTGAAGTCCTATTTGAAAGGCGAAGAATGGTGGTCAGTGATTGAAACGGTCAAGGTCAAGCCAAAGGCAGCTGATCAGGCCCTGGTATGGGAAAAGAAAGATGCGATGGCATGTGCAACCATCGTAGGCGCGCTAGAACCACATGTGGCAGAAGCGATCATTGCCCTCAACTCGACATCGGAAATGTGGGATCGCTTGGAACTGTTGTACGCCAACAAGTCGAAGGCATGTGTGAATGTGCTGCTGCAAGACTTCTTCGATTATAAGATACAGCCGAACGATACCATGTCAGCACATGTCACAAGAGTCGAAACCATGGCACGAAAGCTTGCAGATGTCGGGAAGACGCTCGACGACGAGACCAAAATTGAGAAATTTTTGCAGTTGCCGCCCAAGTATTTCCCTTTCACGATGGCGTGGAATAACACGCAAGAAACTGATCAGACAATCAAGCATCTGATACCAAGGCTATTGCAAGCAGAGATACAATTGAGTGGAACTCTGAAGCACACAGACAATGCAAGCGGTGTGACAGCCTTGGTGACGAAAGAAAAGCCAAAGAAGAAAAAGTTTACGGCAATTGTTTTAATTGTAGTTAAACTGGTCATCGGTCCAGTGAGTGCAGGTTGCCCAAGCAAACGAAACCTGGTCAGTCTAGACAGTCAAATGTGGTGACTGTCTCAAAGAAACTCGCAGAAGAGTTGTTGGTTGCAGAGTGTCTTCTGGCTGACTCGGGGCAGAACATGAGAAAGACACGCAATTGTGGTGATATTTGTCGTGGTTGTGCTGGTGACAAGTGTGCGTGTTGGGTTAGCGATAGTGGCTGCTCTCGTCATATGGTGCACTGTCGAGACTGGTTTGCAGAATTCAAGTCACTCGCCGGTGATGATCAAGTGAAAGTCGTATTTGGTAACGACAGCTTCGCAATGGCAACAGGCGTTGCATCAGTTTGTGTCAATGCTTATGTCGATGGTGGTCACAATTACTTGACTGGTCAGAGCGTGTTGTATGTTCCTGAACTGCGCAAGAACTTGTTGTCTATCTCGCAGGCTACAGAGACAGATGGTGTCAAGTTTGTGTTCCAGGGACGGTCAGCCAAAGTGATGAAGAAAAATACGCTCTTAGCGATTGGTCAACGCAGTCATATCAATCTTTATGAGATGAATATGAGTGTCACGACGCCTCTCAGTGACAGCACGGCTTTGGTAGCAAAGGTATCTGAAGCATCGCTTGATACGTGGCACGGTCGCTTAAGTCATGTACAACGACTTGCACTGATAGAGATGGCTCGAAGAAAGACTGTCGAGAGTCTACGTATCAGTGACATCGAACAGATACGGGAAATGGAGTTCTCATTCTGTGAGCCGTGTGTGCTGGGAAAGTAGGTCGAATTGCCGCTGCCTGAACAACAAACGAGCTGAGAAGCTAGGTGACAAGATTCACTTCGATACGGTCGGGCCCGTTGCGGTACAGTGATTTGGTGGCTCTCAGTACATGGCAGTGTTCGTTGATGATCATAGCGGCTACCTGTTCACGAAAGACATGCGCCTGAAGAGTGATATTGTTCGTGTGGTGGCACTAGTCATTGCAGAAGCAGCAAAGCGATGCATCAAGATCAAAGAGTTTCGATCTGATAATGCACTAGAATATGTGTCACAAGAACTGAATGATGTCTGCATAAGACATGAAGTTGTGCATTCATATGTAACACCTCATCGATCGGCACAGAACGGTCGTGTCGAGAGACAGAATCGAACGATTGTTGGGACAGTTAGAACTATGTTGATTGCAGCGAAGTTGCCAAAGGCATTGTGGGCGCAGACACTACAAGCAGCGACACATATACGAAATCGTGTCGGAATTGAAAGGCTCAACTGGAAGAGTCCATACCAGTTGTGGACAGGACAGAAACCAGATGTGTCACATCTGAGGATTTACGGGTGTGTTGGTTTTGTCCTAAGAAGGAATAAACTGGAGCCTAGAAGTGAGAAGGCAATACTGGTGGGCTATGATCCGAAGCTCATCACGTATCGCATGTGGTTGCCCGGTACAAGAACAGTACGCAAAACTCGCGATGTACGTTTTGTAGAAAGCGCGTTCCGAGATGATTCGATCGAACTGGACTGCATGACGAACGATGATATGTTGGTAAAGTTCAGCGAATTGAGCGAAAGTGAAATGTTCGAAGTCTGTGACAAGAACATGAACGAAACTGTTCCTGAAACTATACAGGTGCAACATTTGTCACAGCAATCGACAAGCGAAGTTCGAACGGTGACTGTTCCTGGTGCCCAAAGTGGTGGTGATGATCGTGTTGTAGATACATTACGATCAGGAGCGTCAAAGCCTGTCAAGGAAATGACGCCACCAGAAATGGCAGCTACGAGGAAGCGAACTCGTAATTTGCCTGCTGTAAATTACAGGGAATCGTTTGAACAAGATGATCTGCTGGACATGACATGGAAACAAGCTGATTATGTTCAGTGTTGTGTCGCAGCTGTTCCAACGATATACGCAAGTGCTGTGAGCAGTGAAGACAGCGAGTTGTGGAAGCAAGCCATGCAACGTGAGTTGGACTCACTAAAAGAAAACGAGACGTTCGAAGTCATTGATTTGCCAGCAGGTCGTAAGTTGGTCAAATCGATGTGGGTATACCGAGTTAAGTACAAACATGACGGTACGCTCGACAAATACAAAGCGATACTAGTCGCAAAAGGGTGCTCGCAAATACCCGGGGTTGACTTCAACAAAACTTATGCACCTGTTGCAAGATTTGACCGTGTGCGTATCCTGTTGGCATTGGCTGCAAAACGTGATATGCATTTAGCTCAGTGCGACGTCACAACGGCATTTTTGTATTGGTCCTTAGACGAGAAAATATACATGCAGCAACCGGATGGTTTCAACGATGAAACTGGAAAAGTGTGGCTATTAAGAAAAGCCCTGTACGGACTCAGACAGGCGCCGCTTCGGTGGAATCGTCGTGTGCACAGTGCGGTTTCTGGTGCCGGCTTGAAACCATCAGTGGGAGAGCCGTGCGTCTATGTGAATGAGGATGGTACTCTGTATTTCTTACTGTACGTGGATGACGGGTTGTGCATTGGTGATAGTCACAATCGATGTGAGAAATTCTTGAAACACCTGAAGAGTCAATTCAAGTTGCTGTTTTTCGTCGCGATTCCCGAATTGGATGTATCGAGTTTGCTTACACGACGATTGTCAATTTTAATTAAAAAATCACAAACGAATTCGTGATGTCCGAATATCGTAAGAAAAAAGTGGTTGATGAGAACGATGTTTAATTTTCAACTTTCTATCCGAACATAAAATTTACTCTCTCTCTTTTTGCCTTATATCTACTTACAATTTGACAAAATTGGGGTAGGAATTTTGGGGTGATGGAAAAAGTGGATGGAGAAACGATAACTGGTAGATATAGGAAATTTCGGACGGGAACAAGATCATAAACATTTATTGAGGTAAGAATGGAGGATTAAATGCTGAATATTTCCTAAATAACAAATTTAAGCTCCTTAACTGCTTTATTGCCAATTTCAAAAGAGTATAAACACAATGTCTGTACCGATCGGCAACAACATGTTTCCCTATAACTAAAACTGGTAACCCAGGTCTGCGGGAAATCCTCACACTTGCCAAGGCTAAACAAAAAAATATTACTGCAATCCGCCTGTTAAGCGGGTAGTTCGGGAAAACCCGTAATAAGCTGGCTGTAAACATAAATGGGTTCCGAAAAGCTTTATACCGGTGCAGATATCTATATTTGTAAATAACGGATGTTCAGGAGGATTAGTCTTTAATTTATGAGCTAGGTATTCCCTTTCTTTGTAAATAGTGCCGATGATTTCCTCGGAACGTAGAATTACCCATCTGACTGATAGTTGTAATACGGCATTCAGCCGGGCAGTGTTGTACAAGATTTGAGAGAGAACGTATCGCAAAGTGTTTAGTTCTAAAATACGAGATTCAAGCAACACTCAAAAAAAAACGAAGGCACGGCTTGTTAGTTTCAATCCGTGCGTGGAACTAAAGAAGAAGAAGCAAATCCTTTTAAACAAGGTTCCACACCCAACATATGGTCCTTCGAGCGGATTTATCAGTGCCTAGAAGTCGGTGTTCTTACAAAACACCGAAAATGTGTCGAATATAAGAAGTCTTGAGTTTCTAGGGTGAAACTTCCAAGGCCCAATTCATCCCGGCATCGTCGTGTGTAACAGGAACGGCATTTCAAGGTCATTGTGAAGCACGAAAAAGTCAACGCAGAGGAGTCCGGATTAGACATCCAGGGCCAGCGAACCAAAGGAAATTCAAGGCGAAAGTCAGCTACAACAGTCACAGTAAGTCGTGAACTCATTCTAAATTTCCTTCAAATATTACCTATAACACTTATTGCCTTTGTTTTGTTTCACAATAAGTGATAGTTCCTTAAGAAGTGTTGTTTGAAATGGGCAAAGAACAAGAAATACAAGCGCTCATGCGCCAGGGCGCTAGTCTAAAGTCAAAATTGACGAGGTTTGAAAATTTTCTAAATAAACCAAACGGGTCATTTAACTTTGATGAAGTAAACAATCGGTTAGAAAATTTGAAAGAAGATAACCTATTGGAAAAATTTCAAGAAATCGAATTAAATCCCGAAGATTATGAACAACTAGAGCAGTTTGAAAATCTTACTTTCGATTATTAGGAGAAGCCACCAGTCTAATGACTCAGAAAGCTGATGTTAAATTCAAGGCAGTTGAAAATATTAGACTACCTGAATTAGATTCAAAATCATTTGACGGCAAGTACGAAAATTGGTTAGATTTTCAAAGTCAATTTACAGCCGTCATTCACAATAATCCGAATATTTCTGGGTTACAAAAATTTGCGGTCGTGTATAACTGAAGAACCACAATGTGTCATAAACTCGTTATCCCTGTCGGACGAAAACTATGAATTTGCTTGGAATGCTTTAAAAGAACGGTACGAAAACAAACGATTAATTACGCAAAATCATGTGAGAAGTTTTATGGAATTGCCAAATTTAAGTAAATCATCTCCGTCGGAGATGCGAAAGTTAATAAAACAATATGCAGGCTCATTTACGCGCACTTACATCGTTAGGTCAACCGGTAGAAACATGGGATACTTTATTAATCTATATCATAACTTCGAAGTTAGATAGGAATACGCACAAGGAATGGGAAAATTCAATTGCGAGTAGAGATTTGCCAAAGCTGAATCAACTTTTTTCATTCTTAGAGAATCGCTGTCAAACATTGGAAATGACGACACTTAGCAATAATTCGAGTAGCAACGCACAATATTCAAAACCGGTAGGCCACCAATCTCAAAAGCGGCACAGTTTCTCGGTAACCAATTCGAAAGAAAAATGCATGATTTGCAATAAAACGCATGCACAACGGCAATGCGACCCTTTCATAAAAATGATTGTCCCACAGCGGGTTTAGTTAATAAAAAATAATAAACTGTGTTTCAACTGTTTGAAACCAGGTCATCGTAACGAGCACTGCAAAGCGTCCAATTGTAGGAAATGTGACAAAAAACACAACACTCTGTTGCATTATAACAAAAAATATGAAACACTTAGACAGCCACCAAATTCTCCGGCAGAAATTGAACATAATGTACAGGTTGAAGAATCGCCTTCAAAATCAACAGTTCTTAGCTCTTTCAAAGGAACCCAAGTACTGTTATCAACCGCGTTAGTAAATATACGTTCACATGAAGGAAAAAATATACCGGCACGAATTTTATTAGATAGCGGCTCTCAGTCACATTTTATGACGATAGAATTCGCGCGTAAATTACAGATTCCTTTAAAAGCGGTCAATATTCCGGTAGCAAGTCTGAGTACTATTGCAACTTGTGTCAAGCATTCAATCAAAGCGCAGCTTTCTTCCAGAAATGAAAATTTCAAGGAAAATGTTGAGTTTCTGGTAATCGACAAAATTTGTGATTTTTTACCGAATAATTTCGTTGAGCGTCAATTATTAAAAATTCCAAATAATTTAGAGCTCGCAGTTCCGTCCTTTCATAAGCCACGGGAAATTGATGCGCTTCTAGGTGTAGAATTATTCTACGATTTATTATGCATTGGACAAATTAGTTTGAATGAAAGCAAGGCGAAATTGGAAAAAACCAAATTCGGTTGGATAGTTTCAGGACGAATAGGGTCGTCAAATATAAATTCGCCAACAAAAAAGTGCATGTTATCTGCTGAGTCCGTAAATAAATGCTTAGAAAAATTTTGGTTAGTTGAAGAAGTCGCGGAACAGAAATTCCTCATAGAAGAGGAAAGTAAAGCGGAAATATTTTTTGAGCAAAACACCACGCGAGATTTAGTCACAGGGCGGTACACAACGCGCTTACCGTTTAATAACAGAATAAAGGAGTTAGGAGAATCACGTGCGTCAGCGGAAAAACAATTTCTATCGTTAGAAAGAAAATTAAACAAAAATCCCGCGTTAAAGTCCGAATACTCATCAAATATGAGAGAGGCTCTTAAATCAGGGCACATGGTGGAAATTGACCCGGGGAGTGTACCCGATCAGCATTGTTTTCTGCAGCAACATTTAGTTATAAAAGATTCAAGTCTCACAACGAAACTAAGAGTAGTATTCAATGCGTCAGCAAAAACCAGTAGCGGCATTTCATTAAATCAATGTCTACTTGTCGGGCCAACAGTACAAAGTAGCAGTTTAGATATTACTTTGAGGTTTAGATTACATCAAATAGTTTTAATGGCAGACATAGAAAAAATGTACAAGCAAGTGCGGCTTAATGAAAATGATGCAAATTATCAATTGATCTTCTGGCGCGAGAACGACAGCGTACCACTAAGAATGTACAAAATACCGGTGGTGATGTTCGGTACCGCGTCGGCCGCACATGCCGCCACTAGCGTATTAAATAAATTGGCAGAGGATAAAAAGTACAAATTTCTCATAGCAAGTGAAATTCTACGTAAAGACTGCTATGTGGATGACGTTATTACGGGTGCGGAAAGCATAGGCGGGGCGATCATAATTCGGGATCAGTTAATAAAACTTACAAGGGCGGGCGGTTTCAAACTTAGAAAGTGACTCTCAAATCACCCTTCAGTAGTGAATCAGGCCACGTTAGATGACGAAAAATTAGAAATGTTATAAGATGAAAATGGTGAAGCTATGGCATTAGGTATAATCTGGGACAAAAACAAAAATGAAATCAATTATAGAGTGTCGTCAGAGGATTTCGACGACAAGGTGACGAAACGAAGTGTTTTGTCGGGTATAGCAAAATTATATGATCCTCTAGGGTTATTGGATCCAATAATTGTCACGGCAAAAATTTTGATGCAGGAATTATGGAAAAGCAATCTGGGTTGGGATGAGTCTTTGCCAATAAGTCTACACACTTCATGGAAAACCTTTAGGGAACAATTGCATTCATTAAACGACGTGCGTTTCAAACGCAAAGTAATTATAAGAAACGCAGTTCGAATCGAATTGCATGGGTTTTGCGATGCAAGCGAAAAGGCGTATGAAGCTTGCGTATATTTGCGGTCTGTTGATGATAATCAGAAATCATTTGTTAACCTCTTGTGTTCAAAAAATAGAGTAGCGCCAGTAAAAACATTGACGATACCCAAATTAGAATTATGTGCAGCGCTTCTGTTAGCCAAGTTAGTAAAATCCGTTTTAAAAGCGTTAATGAAGAAAATCGACAGGATAGTCTTGTGGTCGGATTCGTCTATAGTGTTGCAGTGGATTAAAATCCATCCGAGTAATTTGAAAACATTCGTCGCAAACCGGGAAGTCGAAATTTGCGAAATTACATCTGCTATGTTTTGGAGACACGTACGGCCAGAGGAGAATGTGGCGGATACTTTGTCGAGAGGGCTGTTGCCCAAAAAATTTTTGAATGATAGTAGATGGCAAAATGGTCCAGTTTGGTTAGGCAAGCATGAGAAATATTGGCCAAACAGAAGGCTAGAAACTCCATTAATTGAATTAAAAACCGTAATAGTTTTGCATACTGAGAGAAAATCCATTAGCCTCCTTTCAAAATACTGCAACCTCGAAAAATTAGAGCGAATTATTGCATATTTATTCAGATTTGCCAAGAATAGTAGTCCAAATAAGAACAGCGTTTTCGGCAGGATCAAGCTGCCAGAAATAAAAAAAGCTAGAAAGGTAATTTTGAAAATGATTCAGGCAGACCATTTCTCAGAAGATATAAAATGCATTTCTAAAAATCAAGTTGTCGCTAATAGCAGTAAATTAAAAGCATTAAATCCATTTTTGGACAGCGATGGAATTTTGCGTGTGGGTGGGCGGTTGAAAAATGCAAATATTTCATTTTCGCAGAAACATCCAATCATTCTCCCCAAAGATGATCATGTAACAAAATTAGTAATTCGTCAGGAGCATATTCTACATTATCATGCTGGGGTGCAATCGACCCTTCATGCATTGAGATTGACTTACTGGCCAATAAATGGAAAAAATTTAACGAAATCCGTTATTCGTGAGTGTGTAATATGTTCAAAAAATTCCGCAGTAATGATTCCATACTTTATGGGAAATCTTCCCCGTGATCGAGTTGTCGGGACACGGCCGTTTTCGTGTACAGGAATCGATCATTGTGGGTCATTCTTCATAAAAGAGCGAAAAATGAGAAACAGGCAAAAGGTAAAGGTGTACGCATGTGTATTCACGTGTTTTTCGACCAAGGCAATTCACATAGAGCTAGTCACTGATCTAACTACAGAAGCATTACAGCGACAACGCCACTAATTTTACGGGTGCCAATAACGAGTTAGGAGAGTTGCAAAATTTAGTTAGTTCTGAGACACATCAATCGAAATTCCAAAATTTCGCGGTAGGCAAAAATATCGAATGGCACTTCTCCCCACCAAATTCACCACATTTTGGGGGACTTTGGGAAGCTGCTGTCAAGTCTTTTAAAAACTTGTTCTATGAAGCGGTGGGCGACAGGTTATACACTTATGAGGAATTGCTCACATATGTGAACGAAATCGAGGCTATCCTAAATTCGCGTCCCATCACTCCTATATCCGACGACCCCCATGACCTAAGAGCCTTAACTCCTGCGCATTTCCTGATTGGAGATGAGTTCACGAACTTGCCTGAAGAAGATTATTCGAGCGCCGCTATAAATTCACTGACGCAATGGGAAGCTGTGCAGAAGGCGAAACAATATTTCTGGAATCGATGGTACAAGGAGTACCTGAATCAACTGAACGTGCGGGAGAAATGGCAACGATGCGACGTTGATAATATCAAACTTGGAACAATGGTTATGCTACGGGAGGACAATGTGCCACCTCGACAATGGAAACTCGGTCGGATCGTAAACACGTTTCCTGGTGACGACGGAAATGTTAGAGTTGTTGAAGTAAAGACTGTTTTTGGGACATATAAGCGGTCAGTGACGCGAGTGTCACCCTTACCAATCGTTTGAGGGTCTGTGAAGGGCGTCGCCGCGAAAGACAATCGTTAAAAAGGATTTTTTTTTATTTATTTTTTTATTTATTGTGATTTTTTTTGTCTTTTAATTTTAGGTTATACTGTAATTTGAACGGTGCGTTCAAGGCGGGGAGTATGTTGAGCGGGTAGTTCGGGAAAACCCGCAATAAGCTGGCTGTAAACATAAATGGGTCCCGAAAAGCTTTATACCAATGCAAATATCTATACATATCTGTAAATAACGGATGTTCAGGAGGATTAGTCTTTAATTTATGAGCTAGGTATTCCCTTTCTTTGTAAATAGTGCCGATGATTTCCTCGGAACGTAGAATTACCCATCTGACTGATAGTTGTAAGACGGCATTCAGCCGGGCAGTGTTGTACAAGATTTGAGAGAGAACGTATCGCAAAATAAAGAG
This sequence comes from Novius pumilus, assembly GCA_020654155.1. NCBI lineage: Eukaryota > Metazoa > Arthropoda > Insecta > Coleoptera > Coccinellidae > Novius > Novius pumilus. The sequence continues at coordinate 824,392 of JAIFOV010000009.1, forward strand.
TTGGAAACCAAAGTGTTTAGTTCTAAAATACGAGATTCAAGCAACACTCAAAAAAAAACGATGGCACGGCTTGTTAGTTTCAATCCGTGCGTGGAACTAAAGAAGAAGAAGCAAATCCTTTTAAACAAGGTTCCACACCCAACACCGCCTAAAATACCTTCTGTAGGTTCCTATTTATGATTGAGGACGGCTCAATAATATGGTTTTAAAATACACAGTAATTAAAAGAGAATTAAATGATTGAAGGGTTTTTCAAAATAATCTAAGATACTGCTATTAAATACTCAATGACTTAAAAATGTATGTATCACCTGTAATAACAAAAATATTTTTCAGGCGACCACGTCAGAAAGTGGTATATATCGCCACGCCTACCTGTCGGAGAAAGTTGACGATTACATGCAACTGTGCGGGAATGTTATTCCTGCACGGGTAAAACCAGTTTGATCCGTGCGGGAAAGTGATGACATCGAAATGAAACCACGCCAAGTAGATAGAAATGAATGAAAAGTTTAGTTCGTATATCCCATTGAATATTTATAAGGCTAACGAGTTACCGGAACATATCATATTATTAACGAAGAGCTCAACTTGATTCGATTCGCGTTTATAACATGCAAAGTGAAAAATATCCCTCCAGAAATATTAAACTCGTGGGAATTATTGCTGACAAATCTGAAAGGAAGGTACGAAATAACATAAACAAATAAAGTTATCTATTTTTTTCTCTACAACGCCATCTAGAAGCAGTAGATTGAATTATTCAGTTCTGTTTGGGTCGAAACGTTCATTGTGTGTTCTGAAAGTAATTATCGTATAATGCCATTTTTGTGGTCGCCTGAAAAATGTCGTTCATTACTCGTGGAAAGTCAGATTTCATTGCTCGTGTCTAGCCTCACTCGGCTCCGCTTCGCTTCGCCTCGTTCGTCAAACTGACACTCGCATGAAATCATCGACTTTCCGCACTCGTTATGAAATATACTATTACATACCTTGTTTATTTTCATCAAGAATCCACTATATCAAATCGGTTTTTATACAAAAATCGTTGTTTATAATATCTAATAATTAACAAACACTTTGCACTAGACGTTCACACGTTCACGTTAGCGAATATTGAAATGAATGCGGTCGGAAACAAAAGAAATGGCCACAATAGAAGTGACGAGCGCTATATCGAGGGAATCCCCTGACTACTTTTTTTTTTTTTTTTGTTAAACCACTTCCTCTATGGCTCGTTTTTCCTTTCGGATTTACGAGTCTTACATTTTCGATTTCCTAGTTTTCTCAGTTGGATCTTTCTCTGATGTAATTTGGTTTGGATCGGATCTTCTACTTCTTGTGGTTTATTTAGGCTTCTAGACCTAGGCAGAAAAAACCCTCATCGCAGGTTTCCCTGAGAGGTTACGTTGGTATTTCTTCTTACCCAACGCCCTCAAACAGCATTGACAAGTCCAGCTGTCCGATTTAGGCACCCCGTAGGGTTGTGTGGGATTTTCACCTCACTAAAAAAACTGCCTCTGTCTCTGATCGATCTGTCATTTCCTGTAGCCTCTTCTCTCTTTCGAAGTTCTTTAGTTCTGTTATGAGTTTTTGTTGTAGTTCTTCGTTTTCAAGGATTTCTTCAATCCGGTAATTTCGTAGGCTAGTTTCACGTTGATTACATTTTATTACGTGATATGCGGTTTCTATTTCCCCACATATGCAGTGGGGATCTTCCCTCAATCTAAATCTCTCTAATGACTGGTTGTAAGGCCCATGTCCTGTTAGGAAATGGGTGAGTTCCTTACATATACTTATTTTCGTATTTCTTCGTTTTTCAATAGTTGGGAAACATCTCTTCATCCATTCACTTCTTTCGTGATCTCTCCATCTTTGCTCCCATTTTTGTATGGCCCATTTGTCGAGGTCATATCTTTCTGTGAAGCTTTCACCTGCAATTAACCCTATTAATTCTTTATCTATTTTCATTATCTGCTTAATGGCTTTCATTCTTATCTCGATATCAGCTGGTAGTATATTGGTTACAATCTGCAGCGTGATTGCTGCCGAAGTTTTGTATGGTCTGGTCATTCTCAGAAGTACTTTCCTCTGAGAAGCCAAAATTTTCTTTTTATTAACAACTTTGTCGAATGTGTGAGCAAAAATCGGTGAGCCGTATGTTAGAATCGGCATGTATATTGACTGATAATAGGTTCTTGCTCTCTCTATCGGAATACTATACTTGTGTGCCATCGTTAGCACCTTCTGTATGGCATTATCTGCTTTTTTAACTGTTCTTGATATATGCTCCGTGAAAAGGAGCTTGTTGTCGATTAGTACTCCGAGATATTCTGCATGATTCGTAACTTTTATATTTTTGTTCCCCGCTTTTACTATTGGATCTCTCTTTAGATTTTCACCAAATATTATAATCTGACTCTTGTCGGCTGACAGAGTCATGTGTGATTCTGTACACCATTCTTCTACAGATTTTATTATTGCATTTCCCTTCTCTTCCAGTTTTCTCCTAGATTCTGCTTGTGTCAAGATGATGACATCGTCAGCATAGGCCACAACTTTGTGAACCTCATGCTTTCGTTCTAATCTACGTAAAAGTACATCAATGTAAAGGTTCCATAAATATGGTCCCAGTACTGATCCTTGCGGACATCCCCTATTTGTGGATTTATTTATCTTCATTCTCTGCTCTTGGTAGCAGACCCTTTTACCCTTTGAGTATGAAATGAGCATATTAATCATTTTATTGGGAATCCCCAATTTTTCGAGTTCCTCAAAGAGGTAACTCCATTCCATTCTATCGAATGCTTCTTTGAAGTCAAGTAGCATTCCCATGCAATATTTCTCTTCTTTACTTTCCATTGCGCTCATCACTTCGATCATAGCAGTAATCGTTGACTTCCCTGCGCGGAAGTCATGTTGGTTACTGCTTGGTGCACTTGGTATGAGTTCCATTATCTTATTCAATATTATTCTTTCGAGTATCTTTGACTGAACCGGTAACAAGCAAATTGGTCGATCTGATCCCACCTCAGTGGGGTCTTTACTTCCCCCTTTGTACAAGATTTTTATATTTGCTCTTTTGTATATTTTTGGGAAATGCATATGATCAAAACAATTTTGGAAGTGCTGCTTTAATACCTTTACCATTTGACCCTCACCTTGTTTGAAACATTCAGATTTTACGCCATCTGGTCCTGGAGCCTTCTTATTTCTAAGTTTTCTAATGGCACATATTACTTCCTCTTCTCCAATCGTTATTTGAGTTGGACCAATTTCTGCTTTCTGCTCTCTCTGACGCAATTCGGATTCATGATATAGTCCTTCTATGATGGCTTGATATGTATCTTTTCAGTTTGTGGTTATTTCTCCATTTGCAGTTCTGACCGTGCTTATAATCCCATTTGTTTTGATCTTGTTCGCTGCTATTTTATACGATATTGACCAAGGGTCACTCGTAATCGTATTTTCCACAAAATGGTCCCATGACCATTGTTTAGCGGCTCTTATTTTCTTTTTATACACCGTAAGTAACTGTTTGTATTTTCGCTTCAAACTTTCTCTTGCATTCGAGTTGGTGGACCGATTATATCGGTTTCTAGCCCTTTTAACCTTTGCTTGGTATCTAGCCAAATCATCTGTCCACCAGGAGGTGGTGAGATTTATTTTCCCTTTGGTGAAAGGAATGCTCGTTCTGCATTAATCCAATTCGTTATTTCATTTGCATCCCTGTTTGGGTTTCCATCCAAATTCGGTATTGTACACCTCAATGTGTCCCGAAAAGTGTCCCAGTTTGCTTTATTGATGTTATATCTCAGAGCAGGTTGAATATTTGGATTTTCGGTATCTTCTGATGATGAACTGATTTTCATGCTTATGACTAAAGCCCGGACTTTAGGCACTATAAATTCGTTAAAAAAGGCAGTGAAAAGGCAATAAAAATACTCAAAATAGGCACTTAAAATAGGCATTTATTATATACTGATAGATAAAAACAGATAAGATAAAACAAAAAAACATTCGATGTGAATACTTATTCTTTATTAAACATAACTACCAATAGTTTTCTCAAATTTTCAAATTTTATACTTTGTCGTCTATCTGATAAAATATGTTTATACAACGAAAAAGATGTTCAACGGACGTATACCCAGAATATCAATGGTACAACGAAAAAGATCTCTCCACATCAACAGATGTCAAAGGTGCATACATAAATGAGGATATTTCGGTAGGGTTCAAGAAATTACTGACCCCATCTCCTAATAAAATCGAATTTATTTCGCGCATCTTGACCAAACCACTATTGTTCTGCAACACTTTTTCACATTTTTCTGTCATGAACTCTCCTTTTAATCCAGGCGCAGAATTGATTCTTTCAATTGTTTCATCCATAATGTTCAATTGCTCTTGTAATTTTAAATTCCTCTCTTCTAGTTTTTGTATTGATGTTGGAATTGAATGAAAATGTGCAAGTATGTATGCTAAATCAGACTGGATATTCTTTTTGGACAAAACATCTTTACATATTTTTATTGAAGCTGCATCATTTTCGAGGTGATCCACTATTTCTACAATTTTCTCGAAATGGGTTGCGTAATAAATGGCAGCCGATATCCATGTACCCCATCTCATTATTGTAGGTTGAGGTGGTAATGGCAGATCTGGTGCAAGTTCTTTGAAAATTTGCACCCTCGATGGAGCTTTTAAAAAAACTTTCTTGACGTTTGATATTAACAGATCGACATCGTGAAATAAACTTGGCGCTTCTTCAGCAACTCTATGCAATGCATGAGCTATACACGTCACATGAACCATTTTTGGAAATAGAACTTGCAGAACTTTTCCAGCTGCTTTCATGTATGGAGCGGCATCAGAAACAAATAGCAACACTTTGTCATGTTTCACTCCATCTGGCCACAATAATGAGAGCGCACTGGTAAATAATTGGGCTATTGTCGAATTATTGGCTGATTCGAGTACTTCACTTGTTAATAAATACGTGTTAGAGTCCTGGTGAGTTGATTGTAGAGTTCCAATAATTACGTTGGCTACGTAGCGGCCAAGAGCATCGGTTGTTTCGTCAATGGACACCCACAAATTTTTACCTTCCGTTTCTTTTCTAATTTTGTTCATCTTTTCCTGGAACACTACATCAATATAATTTTTCCGGAGGGTGGACTCACTTGGCACGTGTTCTTTGGTGTACTTTTCAAGGAATGCTTTTAGAGAAGGATTTTCCAATTTCCAAAGAGGAATGTTCGCATCCATCTGTGCTTTACATAAATCCAAAGAGAATTGGGATTGTCGATTGGATATAACGCCGAAATTCGGAAGCAGACACGTTTTTACTATCGCAATTTTTCGAAGCAGCATTTTTATGTTTCACTGTTGAAAGGTGCTGGGATACAAAATACTTCTTCTCAAAATTCACTTTACAGTCACATATTTTGCAGAATAACACAGAACCGTCACTACTGAAAACGTCTTTACCGAATTCAAGTATTAATTTATTCAATTTTGTTTGCTCGGATGCTCTGATTTTAGGCATATTGGCTGGCGATAAGTTGAACCGAATGGGCGAATGGTGAAAAACAACTGAACGGAAATGGGTATTACGATATATTTATACCTATAGGTATCTGGTTTTAGGTTTTCCCATCAGTAACAGTTGTTGTATCAATTCCTAGAAAAAGGGAACTATCTCTTGTCTATGTACCAATCCTGCCTACCTGAGATCTTAGGGTTTCCCACTTTATACTATCATAAATTGTTCGAAATAGGCGAAATAAGTCATAAAATCCCATTTTAGGCAAAATAGACAGAAAATACGAAAATAGGCATTTTATGGCATTTTATGGCATTTTGCCTAACATCCGGGCTTTACTTATGACATTATGGTCGCTCTGTATTAGGTTGTTCATCACTTTCCAGTTCTTAATTTTGTCAGCCATCACTCCATTGGCTGCCGTTATATCTATATTCGTAGAGAATCCCGTAAAGCCCTGGTAGGTATGCGGGTTCCCTGCTTCATTTATTACGACTAGACGTATGTCGTCTAGACATTCAACTATTTTTTCTCCTCGCTCATCGGTTCTATCTGCGTGCCAAAGCTCTGATTTGGCATTTACATCTGCAACGTAGAGTATTGGTTTGCGAGTTGAGTCGCTTATTGTTTTCAGTTTTTCAATGAAAGGCTCAATTTCCATATTAAATTTGCAGTATTTGTTTACCAATATAAAATACAATCCTTCGCTCTTTATATTGATAGCAGTGGTGTAGTTATCACTGAATTGTGATAACCCTGTTACAACTAGTTCATGATTAGCAATTACAATTGCTGTCCCTGGTGTGTCTCCTGCCACGTAGGTGCGATATACAATCGGAAAACCTGCTACTTTTGCTCCCATCATTGCTGGCTCTTGTATTGCAATTATATCATACTTTTCAGTTTCTATGAGACGTCTGAGTTCGTTTGTTGCTGTGTAGCTCCTTCCAGTATTTATCTGACAAAGCTTAATCTTGATTAGGTTGAAGGCATCCGTAATCAGTATTTTGTATCAGCTTGTTTAGCTCTCTTTTGTACGTCTCGCACTCTGTTTCCGTGGCAGCCTTACATTTGTATTCCTTTTATTACAAGGAATGCAGATCTTCTGATGCTTGCAGTCATCTTTTTTATGATCTTTCATTCCACATTCACAACACACCTCGTCGTTCTGACAATATTTGGCCGAGTGACCGTAGTCTCGGCATTTCATACACCTCAATACTCTTATGAAGTCTTTCACTCTGCAGCTCGTAAAGCGCATATATATCCTCCCGCAGTCCAGGAGCTTGTATCTTATTTCAGCTGTAACCTCTACAACCCAGTGTACTGTAGATTTCTCTTTTGGTCCAGTTTTGAACTTGAGTTTCAAGTCCTCATCGCCGATTTGGTCGCTTATGCATTCCCTGACCTCATTTTCATTCATTTTACTATCCACGTCGTATATGATTACTAGTGGATTTCTCTTCTTTGGTTTGGTTATTTCAAAATCTTGCATTTGCTTGCTGCTTTGCAATTTTCTGATATCTTCTTCGTCATTTAGTTCGAGAACTACTGATGAACTTTTTGTTAGGCGGACACCTTTGATTTTGATTTTCTCTTGTCTTGGATTGAGTTTCGCAGTTACCTCAATCTTGGATTGTTTGGCGCTTGACTTTTTGGCCTTTTCTTCATTTTTTGGCTTGACAAAAGCCACAACTTTCGGTTTCGTGACGGCGATTTCCTTCGGTCCTGATGCCTTAACCACCTTTGCATAGGTTGGTTGCGGCACTTTGTTCAGACTTATATTTTTGATTATCTCTTCTGTATCAAGTTTATTTTTAAGTTCCCCTTCCAAATATGCTTGTCTTATCGACAACATCGTTATGTTGTATTCGACAGTACTCATCTGAAGGTATATATTATCCTTCGCGGTTTTCGACATTCTTGAATCCTCTGACACGATCCTTCGTATTTTTATAAGTGCCTCTTTTGCTTCTTTGAACATTTGTTCCGCAGATTCACCCATGCCGAGAGGAGCCTCAGGCCCTTCAACCCGGCTTTGGGTTTCACTGCTCTTTTCGTCGCCCATCGGGCGACTCAACCCAACTGGTCCTTGTTTGTTTATCCCCTCAATTGGCTTCACTAACGATAACGATTGTAATATCGTAACGGTGGCCGCCACGAGAAGGCTAGGGGAAAGGTTCGACTATCCCTTTTATGGATTTTCTTGGCAGGTGCAGTATATTTCTGACACTTGTTCTGCTGTTTATCACACAATTTAGAGAGCAAAAACACAATTCGATCACTATTCAACGCTTTTTGTGGTACTTACTGCCTGGTATCCGAATCCAGGGATGTATGCCGTACCTTGCACCACCAATCCCCTGACTACTGTTGATAACCAACGCTAGTCACTTATTGAACAAAAGTGAGTAGAACGATGCCTTTTAAAAATACGATGTAATGTCCACAATTCTTTCAGGTTCTTGAGCACCTGTCGGCACAAACTATGTGGAGGCGAAACCTAGTCAAGAGGAATTATACTTGTTCTTATTTGCCCATTTTCCATACTCTATTGTATTAATATATGACTATGATATCATTTCACGAACTCATATGTATTCACTTAAGATTTCTGAGGCGCAAGCGTTAACGGCCGTAGAAAGAGAATAGAACCGTAGCGATTGGCACTTGGCTAGGCCTGCTGATCGATTGACACTGTGCACATTGTTTTTTTCTAAATATCAATTTATTATGCTCGTGGTACGATATTATAGTTACATAAATAATTTTATTAGTAGCGGTTATGCTCTCTGCCAACGGTTTACGATTTTTTATAGGTAGAAAAAACTGCAACTGTTGGTCATAGTTGGCCTCGGGTGACACCCCTAAACGGGTGACAACCGGGCCGCCCCTACTTAGCTACGCCACTGGTCGGAACTATCTTCTCACTGAAACACCTATTTCTTCCACTATATATTCAACAATAATAATGAAACAATTGCCGTATTTCGCGTATCGACTGTCTTCTTCGATCGCTCGATTCCATCTGCTCTCTGCATCCTTTTCTTTCCAGCCGCTGTACTTTCATATCGATAATTGTCAACTAGATTTTCGTAATTCGGGTGAGGATTTTAATCAGGGTAACGCGATTTGCGAAGACAATGTCTCCAATTGACACTGGAAAGTATCTTTTCAATGAAATATATTGAATCACTCCAAAAGCATCAATAGATAAGAGAATCCAAAACTAGCATTCTAGGTACACTAACCTTACGGATCGGAATTAATCATACAAAACAGTTACGCGCAAGCGGAGATCGTTTACTTGAGACGATCTCATACGGGACTGTCGTCTTGAAGTTCGTAGGTTTTCCTTGTCATCTCGGTTTCCTCTACTGATTTTCCCAGTGGTCTGACTAAGGTTTTCCAAGAACTCGGCTTACATGGTACTTTTTGATACATGATTTATTAAAAGCGATACTACGCACCCGGTCGGGGTTCTTGGATTCAACCGAAAGTCTTCAATGTTCAAGGCTCAATGAGTTTATGAAGGTTCATCTAAGATGTATTTTGGGTGGCTTAATAACGGGCGCACTCCTATGCTACAAATGGGGAAACCGAGTCTTATGTGATAAAATAACATCGATCTGACAAGAATCTCCCTCCAAGAAGACTTCGCCCCGAAATTTGAACAGCCATAAAAAAAGTGGAAAAAAAAAATAGAAATCAAAAAAAAAAATACGAGGTTACAAAGAGCATAACGCAAGAACTGCCAACCAATTGGTTGAGCGCAGTATAATCATGAAATTTAGCTAACACTCGTTCAGCGCACATTCTACACACACGGAAATCGATGTTTTCACTTTTCGTTCACTGGCCACTCGCAGCATTATTTTCACTGTAACAATTAGGCTCATCATCTAGCTGGTCGGTTGAAGCGACTGCATGCTGTTAGGGTTGTTCATGTCGGTACTTTGTTATATCGAAAATGTTTTGTGTTGTTGTGGTGGTTGACCACGCGGCTGATTGCACGTTTTACATGGTACATACGAGTTCTGGTAAAACTTATTTCTTTGTCGAGATTGTTTGACGTTTAACTCTCATGAATGCCCAAGGATGAGTGCATAATCATCAAGATTGTTCATCGAAGTTGGTGGCTTTCGATGGTCGACTGTTTGAGGGCTGATTGTTGTCTATATCATCAAGATGTTTGCATGATCGCCTAAGTCGCAGTACATAATTGTATGTCTGTCTTGGTTGAATAGATCGGGCTCCGTATTTGACCTTTCAAAAAGACTTTGTACGGTCTTCGTTTTTCACGGATTTGCCGGTTCAGATGATACCGATGTTAGTATTGCTGTGCAACACTTTTACTATAGCCAGTGGTGCCAGTGGAAATACTGCTGGACCAAACTGTGGGCATTGGCGCTACTGGTGGTACTTCTAGGCCTGAGTGTGGCCAGTGTTGGTAGTGGGTGTGCCAGTGATTGTTCCAGGGGGCTTAGCGTCAAGTTCCCGTGTGTTAGTTACATGGTTCGTTGTTGATGGCCGTGCGTCCAGAACAAAAAATGAAAATGAGTAACGCTCTAGACAAAAAACTTAAAATAATCTTTTACACACTGAGATACAGAAAAATTTTAATTTAGAACAATGAAGGTAAAAATAAGTCAGATAAAGAATGAAAAATATTAGCAGTGATCTAATCGATCGGCCCATTGCTTTCATTTGTGGGTGAGTTGAACGTACGTTTACGTTTAAGTTACGGTTGGTTTAGTTGTCTAGATTATCTACTGGAACCTACTTATCCTACGTGAATATTTATATATGTAAAACCAAGCATGAAAAGCGGCAAAATAGCAAAATAGCTAGTCTTTTCGCTCATTCCATTCTACCTCGGCTTGTTGATGTTGAATAAAAAATTTTTGGAAACTGTTTTGACATTTTACTGCTCGTAACAACAGTTCTGTAAAGGTCTGTAAAGAATGAGCTTGATTGTTATGTGACGGACAAAAAAAAATGAAGATGCAAACTGTTAAGAGGAGACTTCTACGAATTTAATGTAGGAAGTGATAATTGTTTTGTAGAGAGTATCTCGCTCTTACAGGAACAAGAGGGTTATAAAGAAATGTGAATGATAGAACAGCGCTTTGATTGAGTGAAAAAATTGTGAAATACCCTTTTCAGGCGACCACGTCAGAAAGTGGTATATATCGCCACGCCTACCTATCGTAGAAAGTTAACAATTACACGCAACTGTGCGGGAATGTCTTTCCCGCACGGCTAAAACCGGTTTTACCCGTGCGGGAATGTGTTCTCGTCATCATAAAAATCTACGTCAAGTAGTTGAATATCAGATAATATAAATTTAGTTTATATATCTTATATCAAATATTAAGTACGCGAATCTACAAGAACTTAAGTATATTATCAGATATACTTCAATAACGATATTACCAATGTGTTTCAATTCGACATTATTCCAATCATAGATTTTTGCACAAATCAAATTCGGTTTTCTGTGTTCCCTAGTCGCGACCATAGTTATTCTGTTCATTTTGTCAACATACCGTTAAGTGGTTAATCAGAACCGAAAATAAGATGGAAAGTGATGAGTGCACACCACCAGAAATTCTCGAAGCTGCAAAAGTTAATGCTTTGGAGCTGTTGCCAAGCAAATCTAAAGAGCGGTATGAATTGACTTACCAAAAATTTCTCGAGTGGAAGGAAGAAAAAAATATAAAAACGTCATTCTCAGAAAATGTTCTATTGGTATATTTTGGAGATTTGTCTAAAAATTATTCACCATCGACAATGTGGGCTCATTATTCCATGCTGCGAAGCACTATTAGTTTAAATAATGGTACAGATATTTCGAAATATCAAAAACTAAAATCATTTTTGAAAAGAAGATCGGAAGGCTACACTCCAAAAAAATCGAAAGTATTAACGCCAGAGGAAATAAATCGTTTCATTCAACAAGCACCAGACAGTAAACATCTCCTCCAGAAAGTAAGTAGAATATATCTTTCGATTATTATCTCTATATTCTAGCTATATTTTTCTTGCAGATTGTATTGATCGTTGGAATTAGTGGCGCTTGTAGAAAGCACGAATTAGCTCAGCTTAAAGTTGAAGACATCAAGGATATTGATTCTGCAATGCTCATTAGCATTCCTGATACGAAAACAAAGAAACCTAGAAGTTTCACAATTACTGGACAGTTCCTCACATTTTTCCGCAAATATGCTGCTCTTAGACCACCGAAAATGAAGGAGAACCGTTTTTTCCTTAATTATCAAAATGAAAAGTGCACAAGGCAGCCAGTGGGAATTAACTAAATTGGAAACATTCCCAAACAAATAGCACAATATTTAGGTTTGGAGCAACCGAGCTTATATACCGGAAATTGTTATAGACGGTCTTCTGCTACAATTTTAGTTGATGCTGGAGGCACTATGACCTCATTGAAACGCCATGGTGGTTGGAAGTCAACTACTGTGGCTGAAAGTTACATTGAGGAGTCAGTACAGAAAAAAATAAAAATAGCAGAGACTTTAGTAGAGTCAGTAACGGAATCTACATCAACTGAAAGTAAAAGTTGTATTCCGGAAAAAGAACGCACAATTCCATCTTCAACAATAACATCAAATACGTTACAAGAAACTCAGCAAGGATTTGTTAATCCTCTGATTTTCTATAACTGTTCTAATAATAATATAACCATCAATTTCGTTAATGAAAATAAAAAGAATTCTTAATTACCACAAGTTTTAACGTCACCTGAAAATTTTATCCCCAATTCAACAAATATCATTTAAATTTTGAAGTGAGGTTAAATAACGCAGAACATAGAATGCAATGATTTATAATTCCGTGTAGCTGCCATCTATAGGATGCAGAATGAACTATTCAATTTCAAATGGAAGAACTTCTCAATTACTTATTGATAAATATTTCTTGATGTATTCCATTTTTTATGTCGCCTGAAAAATATCGTTCATTACTCGTGGAAAGTCAGATTTTATTGCTCGTGTCTAGCCTCACTCGGCTCCGCTTCGCTCCGCCTCGTTCGTCAAACTGACACTCGCATGAAATCATCCACACTCGTTATGAAATATACTATTCTACAAGCCTGGAAATTTTATAGAAAATTGAAACAAATAACTCTTAGGGTGCGTTGTAGCAACCTTAATTAAACTGTAGCGTTCGTTTGTCGGACATTTCGTCTAATAAACCGTCGGCACTATTTACCGAATTTCGGAAATAGCAAATAGTCACGTCCGACAGTTTTTATGACACTACCTAATAGGAGAAAGTTCCCTCTGCGAGGAACCACCATTCGGTTATTGCGATAGTCTAAGAACGGTTGTGCTTCTAAAAATAAATTGTTCCGAGTTGAAAATACTGTTTCACCTACATTTAAATAAACCCCACACACGTGCTAAAAATTGGTGACGCCGACGTGTTTTAAGATTTTTAAGTGATAAGTGATTGTGAACTCTGTGTCGGAATAAAATATGCCGCTTGAAAACGGAACCGCCGGAACCTCCGTTCCCATAATGAACGTGCACGCTGCTCGTACTTTTCGCGCGCCAGTGTTTTTAGCGGACAAAATTAAAGTGTGGTTCACTTCATTAGAAGTGCAGTTCGTCACATCTCTAATATACGACGACGACTCGAAGTATTGTCATACTATCTCAAGTTTGCCCGAAACAGCTATCAGTCAAATTGAAGATATCCTGACGACACCATCTGAGACCGATAAATACAACCATCTCAAAAATACCAGGATCGAGCGTTTCATGGAGTCCGATAGCGTACGAGTGCGAAAATAACTTGAAGTCGAAGTCAGTATTTTTCCGCGCACTGAGATCCCACGCTACCTCATCAACTTCGGACAATTTTATTTTAGACTTGTGGAAAACTCGCCTACCAACTAACTTGCAAACAGTGTTAGCCGCCTCCAGCGAAGAATCCGTCGAAAAAATATTAAAATTGGCCAATGCAATCCACGAAATATCCCCAAACCGACAAGTGAACGCCGTCGGAGATCTTTCTGGACTGGTGAATCTGATCGAACGACTCACCCTCCAGGTGAATGAATTGATTCGCGATCGTAGTCGGTCAAGATCCCGTACGAATCAACATCGTTCCACGACACCCGCAAATTCGCGTGATAGTTCATCAAGTCACAAATTGTGTTTTTATCACAAACGATTCAAAGAGCGGGCAACTAAGTGTCGTAGGGGATGTACCTGGTCGGGAAACGATGCGCGCCGTCGGTGAATTCGGCGAACACCGACGGACTTCAACCTCGCCGGATTTTCATCAAAGATGCGAACAATCATAAATCTTTTCTCGTGGACACCGGTGTGGACTTATGTGTGTACCCGCGCAGATGGCTAAGTACTAATGTAGAAAAGGGTGACTATGAACTTTTTGCGGCCAATGGTTCAATAATTGCAACGTACGGCAACATAACGTTAAATTTAAATTTTTCGTTGCGCCGCGAATTCAAGTGGCGATTTGTAGTCGCTGATGTGAATTCCGCAATCATAGGTGTTGATTTTCTTGCGCATTACGGCTTGCTTGTCGATCCAAGAAACAAGTGCTTGATCGATAGCACCACTGGTTTTTCATCGCGTGGATATTCAGTCAAGGAAAATTTGCCCTCAGTTAAAACAGTTACTGGCGCATCAGTATATCACCAGCTCCTTGCTAAGTTTCCAGAGCTGACGCGACCACCAGCATTCCGGAAAACGGAAATCAAACACAACGTTCAGCATCACATCGAGACGACGCCCGGACCTCCAGTTCACGTGAGGCCGCGACGCCTTGCACCTGATCGTTTGAAACAAACTAGAGCTGATTTCGACCTGATGATGCAGCAAGGAATCCTGCGACCTTCGAAGAGTCCCTGGTCAACCACTACACGTCGTTCCAAAAAAGGACTCGACCATGTGGGCACTATCGAGCACTCAACGCCCTTACTGTTCCTGACAGGTATTCCGCACCCCACATCGCAGATTTTTCGCAAAACTTGAATGGTAAGCGGATCTTCTCAAAAATTGACTTAGTGCGCGCATTTAATCAAATTCCCATCGCTCCGTATGACATCGAAAAAGCCGCGATCATCACACCTTTTGGTCTCTTCGAACCTACGATGATGATGTTTGGACTTCGTAACGCCGCGCAAACGTGTCAGCGTTTCGTCGATGAGGTGTTGCGTGGTTTGGATTTTGTGTATGCATACATTGACGATTTTCTGATCGCGTCGGAATCCGAAGAACAGCATTTGACTCATTTAGAAACATTGTTCAAGCGTCTTACATCATACGGTATTGTAATTAACCCCGGGAAGTGTGTTTTTGGCGTTAGTGAAATAACTTTTCTCGGTTATACGGTTAACGCAAAGGGAATTTTCCCAATGAAAGAGCGCGTGGACGCAATATCCGAATTCCCTTCCCTAAAGACTATTAAAGACTTACACCGTTGTCTCGGTATGTTCAACTTCTACCGTAGATTCGTACTGCGCGCTGCTAAGATCTTGCACCCTTTTAATCAACTGTTGGTCGGCTCCAAAAAAGGCAAAGATCGTGGTAATTGGAATGAAGAAGCTCGTGAGGCCTTTTCGGAATCAAAAAAAGCTCTCGCGAAGGCAACTTTGTTAGTACATCCGGTTCCAGGCGTACCTATTCGTATTAACGCGGACGCTTCCGATTTTTCCGTCGGTGCCGCGTTGCAACAATTTGTAAACGGATCTTGGCAACCTCTTGCTTTCTATTCAAAGTCCCTAGATGCACCCCAACGCAAATAAAGTGCATACGATCGAGAACTTTATGCCGTTTACTGTGCGATTAAACATTTCAGACACATGATAGAGGGTAGAATTTTCACGATATTGACGGACCACAAACCGCTGACTTTTGCTTTTAATCAGAATTTAGAAAAGTGTTCTCCGTGGCAGTTTCGGCACTTAGATTTTATCTCGCAATTTTCAACCGATATACAATACGTTAAAGGTTCGGAAAACTGCGTAGCCGATGCTTTGTCGCGCGTTGAAGCAATAGCATCATCCGTTGATTACAACTCTCTCGCCTGCGTTCAGAAAAACGACGCTGAGTTACGGGAGTTGCTCAATTCCGATCGGTCATCTTTGAAATTACATAAAGTTCATTTTCCGGAACAGAACGTTCATTTATACTGCGACATGACAAACAACGTCGTACGGCCTTATGTGCCGTTGTCCTTGCGTCGCGCGGTATTTAATTCGCTACACAGTTTATCGCATCCAGGCATACATGCTACTCAAAAGCTTGTCGCATCGCGTTTTGTGTGGCCCGAAATGAACAAAAACTGCAACGATTGGACTCGCGCTTGTACCCCTTGCCAACGTTGTAAGATCACTCGTCACGTGTCTGCACCGGTACAGCGATTCGAAAAATTAGCTGGTCGTTTCGAGCATATTCATATCGACATCATCACGATGAGTTATTGTCGTGGATTTAGATATTGTTTAACGTGCGTCGATCGTTTTTCGCGCTGGCCCGAGGTAATCCCAATTGTTGACATGCCAGCTTCCACTGTCGCAACCGCCTTACTCTCAACTTGGATCGCTCGTTTTGGTGTACCTTGGCGCATTACTACCGATCAAGGACGCCAATTCGAGGAATCCTGCGACCTTCGAAGAGTCCTGGTCAACCACTACACGTCGTTCCAAAAAGGACTCGACCATGTGGGCACTATCGAGCACTCAACGCCCTTACTGTTCCTGACAGGTATTCCGCACCCCACATCGCAGATTTTTCGCAAAACTTGAATGGTAAGCGGATCTTCTCAAAAATTGACTTAGTGCGCGCATTTAATCAAATTCCCATCGCTCCGTATGACATCGAAAAGCCGCGATCATCACACCTTTTGGTCTCTTCGACCTACGATGATGATGTTTGGACTTCGTAACGCCGCGCAAACGTGTCAGCGTTTCGTCGATGAGGTGTTGCGTGGTTTGGATTTTGTGTATGCATACATTGACGATTTTCTGATCGCGTCGGAATCCGAAGAACAGCATTTGACTCATTTAGAAACATTGTTCAAGCGTCTTACATCATACGGTATTGTAATTAACCCCGGGAAGTGTGTTTTTGGCGTTAGTGAAATAACTTTTCTCGGTTATACGGTTAACGCAAAGGGAATTTTCCCAATGAAAGAGCGCGTGGACGCAATATCCGAATTCCCTTCCCTAAAGACTATTAAAGACTTACACCGTTGTCTCGGTATGTTCAACTTCTACCGTAGATTCGTACTGCGCGCTGCTAAGATCTTGCACCCTTTTAATCAACTGTTGGTCGGCTCCAAAAAAGGCAAAGATCGTGGTAATTGGAATGAAGAAGCTCGTGAGGCCTTTTCGGAATCAAAAAAAGCTCTCGCGAAGGCAACTTTGTTAGTACATCCGGTTCCAGGCGTACCTATTCGTATTAACGCGGACGCTTCCGATTTTTCCGTCGGTGCCGCGTTGCAACAATTTGTAAACGGATCTTGGCAACCTCTTGCTTTCTATTCAAAGTCCCTAGATGCACCCCAACGCAAATAAAGTGCATACGATCGAGAACTTTATGCCGTTTACTGTGCGATTAAACATTTCAGACACATGATAGAGGGTAGAATTTTCACGATATTGACGGACCACAAACCGCTGACTTTTGCTTTTAATCAGAATTTAGAAAAGTGTTCTCCGTGGCAGTTTCGGCACTTAGATTTTATCTCGCAATTTTCAACCGATATACAATACGTTAAAGGTTCGGAAAACTGCGTAGCCGATGCTTTGTCGCGCGTTGAAGCAATAGCATCATCCGTTGATTACAACTCTCTCGCCTGCGTTCAGAAAAACGACGCTGAGTTACGGGAGTTGCTCAATTCCGATCGGTCATCTTTGAAATTACATAAAGTTCATTTTCCGGAACAGAACGTTCATTTATACTGCGACATGACAAACAACGTCGTACGGCCTTATGTGCCGTTGTCCTTGCGTCGCGCGGTATTTAATTCGCTACACAGTTTATCGCATCCAGGCATACATGCTACTCAAAAGCTTGTCGCATCGCGTTTTGTGTGGCCCGAAATGAACAAAAACTGCAACGATTGGACTCGCGCTTGTACCCCTTGCCAACGTTGTAAGATCACTCGTCACGTGTCTGCACCGGTACAGCGATTCGAAAAATTAGCTGGTCGTTTCGAGCATATTCATATCGACATCATCACGATGAGTTATTGTCGTGGATTTAGATATTGTTTAACGTGCGTCGATCGTTTTTCGCGCTGGCCCGAGGTAATCCCAATTGTTGACATGCCAGCTTCCACTGTCGCAACCGCCTTACTCTCAACTTGGATCGCTCGTTTTGGTGTACCTTGGCGCATTACTACCGATCAAGGACGCCAATTCGAATCTGATCTCTTTGCAGAGTTTGGTAAATTATTGGGCACCAGACGCGCAAGAACCACAAGTTACCACCCGCAAGCTAATGGTTTGGTGAAAAGATTCTACCGACAATTAAAAGCTGCAATCAAATGCCACAGGGACGGAGACTGGGTCGCGATTTTACCCCTTGTATTGCTCGGTATTCAAACCGCCTTTAAAGAAGACCTCGGTACGACCGCCGCAAAATTAGTCTACGGTTCCGGTTTACGTTTACCCGGCAAATTTTTCCTCACGAGCGATTTGAATCCAACATCGAGCTTTGTTGAGAAATTAAAACAACACGTCCATAACGTTTGACCAACACCTATCCGACGACACGGTGACAAGAAAATTTTTATATTCAAGAGCTTAGCAAGCTCATCACGTGTTTTCCTTCGTCATGACGCCGTTCGTGGACCTTCCGATCCACCGTATGACGGACCATATAAGGTGATTGAACGGGGTGACAAGACATTTGTGATCGACATTGGTGGAGAGAAAGTGCGCGTTTCAATCGATAGGTTGAAGCCTGAGTTTGTGTTGCCTGATGACGATATCGAAATTTCGAGGAATTCAGATACGGAAGAGGATTGTATTATAGTAGAAAAAAATATAGTAGAAAATGTCACGCCACCTTCCCACACAACTCCTGATCCTGCTAATGTCCAGCAGACAGGACCATCGAATTCGAATGAAGGAAAAAGTTAAACCACTGTTAAGTTCGAAATTACGTTGTAGCATTCATGGTTACCCTAAAAATGACGGTTAAACCACTGTTTTCGTAACCGCTGAATATTCGTGACGGTTAAACCACTGTTTTCGTAACCGCTGAATATTCGTGAGTTAACCGCCGATGACTGTTGAGAACAGTGAAAGTGACATTGTTGACATTTTACAGTGCTACTAGACTTGTTGCAATTACGGTTTTTCGTTTCTTAACCTTGGTTTTCGGAATAATTTTATTGAAAATGTCTAGCAGAGACGTCCAAGAAATCGATTTTCGATGATTTGACGGATGACGAGAACTTTTTAGAACTCGTCGAGTTGGTTGCGTTCCCCCGAGCTCCGAGCAATTTTCGAGAACGAATAAACCATTTTCAAAAATGGGATGATTTGGAATTTTTCAAAAGGTTTCGTTTGTCTAAATCGACTGTAACTCGTATAGTTAATAACATCAGAAATGACCTTGCGTGTTTGAGAAATGAGTAAGTGATAAAACAAAGGTATTTTTGTTTGCTGTACTAATGAGTATTAATCCGATAGCCACGTAGCCGTTTCTCCAGAGGATCAAGTGTTGGCGGCTCTTCGATTTTTGGCAACTGGGACGGTATTACAAGCTACTGGTGATTTTCTAGGACTAGATAAATCGACGGCGAAACGTTTCATCTCAAATGTTGTAAACAGTATAGCGAAACTTGGAAGAGATCACATAAAAATGCCATGTGGTCGTGAAATAAACAAAGTTAAGGAAGGTTTCTTCTACATATCGAACTTTCCAAAGTGCAGAGGCGCTCTAAACTGTACGCACATAAAAATACAGTCTCCCGGTGGCGAGAACCACGAATACTATATGCATCGAAAAGGGTATTTTTCATTCAACGTACAAGTGCTTTGCGATAGTACGTTGAAAATTAGAGACATTGTGTGCAGATGGCCAGGGTCATGTCATGATAGTACAATTTTTCATGATATCGATGAAATATATTCACAGGGATAGGACTTTAAAAGAAAAGACTCCTTAATAATTTAGTCAACGTTTCGTTGGTTTGTGTTGTGCATGATGCATGGTTTTTTCGCGGCTGTTTTTTCCTGGCGTCTTTTTCTGGCTTCAGTCCCGAGGATGTCAAAATATATTGACGAAACGTTGACTAAATTATAAAGGAGTCTTTTCCTTCAAAGTCCTATCTCTGTGAAGATACTTCATCGATATTAAAAAAATGCAAGGACGTGACAGTAATGCTACTAGTAATTTTTAATTATTCTCGGCTGAGAGCACGATTAGAATCGCAAAAATTTGGAGACTGCTTAGTTGTTGCCGATAAGGGATACCTTAATAACACTGTTTTAATCACTCCATTAAGAAATCCCCAAACAGCGTCAGTCCATTAGTTCAACTTGTCACAAGCAAGAACAAGAAATCCTGTTTTGGTGTTTTAAAGAAACATATGTTCTGTCAGAACTAGTGGCTTTTGCAAATCGTTTTCGAAAAGAAGGCGAAACCGTAACATAATTTCTGTCCGGATTGCGAGAATTGGCAGGCAACTGCGAATTCGTAATGACTTAGAACAAAGGTTGTGTGATCAAGTCGTAGTCGGTATAAACAATCCGCTGTAGCAACGCTAGCTGATCCGATCGCATCCTGAAAACACGGCAACACTGGACGAAGTTAAAGCGTCAGCCTTGCTATTACAACAATCGCAAGTACCGGCACAACGACTAGCGAAATTCTCGTTAGGGAAAAACAGCGAAAATGAGACGAATTCGATTTCAAAACACCGTCGAGGCAAGACAAAAAGCAGTGGCGGCACCACAAAACAAAAAATTACGAAGTTACGACATGGCGAAGATTGCTTATTCTGCGGAAACAAACGCCATGGATCTTAAGAAGAGTGTCCAGCGAAAGGAAAAAAATGTAATCTTTGCAACGGCGAGAATCACTTCGCAAAAGTTTGTTTAAACAGCGGAAAAGCAGAAATCATCAGGAAGAAAACGCAACATCGTCGAATAGCAAACAAAAACCACAAACGCGACAAATCCAGAGCAACGATTGCGACGGTTTTGAATCAAACACATCCAACATTCGGAACATCACGAGAAGTCGTGCGATGTTATCGATCGAGAAAAACGAACGGAAAGTCGAAATGCTTTACGACCCGGGAGCGGCGCATTCGGTAATCGGAGAAAAACTTTGGAACAAATTGGGCAATCCGAAACTGACGAAGACGCGAAATCTAATTGCATATACAGATTTGGAAATCGAGACTCTGGGAAAAGCAAAAGTGGATGTTTCGGCATTCGGAAAACGCCGTCTAACTAAGTCTAACGATATTCCACTATTTGGATTGGATTGGGTTTTGGCGTTTGAATTACCGTTACCGCCGGGAGCGAAAGTTTGTCGAATCGAGTCCGAAGCAAGCCAAAGCGATCCAAAGCACAAGTCGAAAAACGGATCGAACGAAAGCCAACAAGCGAACTGAATAACGAACAAGCAGTAGCAATCGAACGAATAATGGAGAAATATAGCGAAATGTTTAACGGAAAACTGGGGGCCATCAAGGGACATTTGATTAAAGTGCACATGAAACCAAGTGCAAATCCGAAAATCGTACGTCCACGACCAGTACCGATAACACTTCAACACCAAGTATCAGCGGAACTGCAACGATTAGTGAACGAAGGAGTCCTAGAACAAATCGATACGGATCGAGAACCGATTGAATGGTCAACTCCGATTGTGGTTACAATTAAGTCGAATGGAAACGTGAGAATCAGTATCTATCAACCCTTATGTAGCTCGAGATCATTATCCATTACCACGGTTTTAAGATCTAACCCTGCAGCCACACGAATGCAGTTGACTACAGGAAATGTTGCAAGGACTTATCAAAACCGTCATGTGGCTGGGTTATGTTATCTGGTTGGTCTCACGACCGCAGTCAAAGGATAATAAATGAGATAAGCTCCTTGACTGCTTGTCTGGTCGACAGTACAGATCGAGCGCTCTGCACGGAAAGACGATATGCCATTTAAGCGTAGCGCCACAGCTGCGGCAACTTTTACATCCATCCAACTGAATATTCAACGTCGTACTGGCGGTCGCTGATAACGACGGAATTCGAGCAGTGTGTGGCCGGTCGCGGCAGTGCAGGTGCAGGAGGAGCAGCAGTAGCAGAGGACTGTGTGTGGCTACGGCATAATGGCGAAATTGACAGGAGGCAAGTATTTCTCGAAAATAGATTTAAAAGATGCCAATTTACAGCTACAAGTGCATTGTCGAAAGTTCTTGGTCATTGCTACACACAAAGATTATTGATCTTAAAGGTGATATTTTTCACCAACCCGGTGATAGGGTATATTTTTTTTAGTGGTAGAGCAACAGCGCGCAGAGCTGGAGGTTCGGGTTTGATTCCCGGTCCCGCCGTAACTTATTTTCCGAGTATTTTTAAAACATATACCCTATCACCGGGTTGGTGAACAATAACACCTTTTTCACGATTAGCGTTGGATTACGCAGAGCCGGCTTTCAGTTAAATTGATTCTCTTGTGTGACATTCTGCGATGAAGTACAAGATTATCAAAATTAACTAGTTAGCCGGTTATCATCCCGAAAAATTGAAAAATAAGTCACAGGGTAGCCTGGTCTAAGAGAACGCATCCGATAAGAGTACGCAGCATCAATAACCGTGAAGTTGTTTACGATAAGCGGCTACCTTCAGTCCCATTCTGATAAGAACAGTGGTAAAGAGTGCTGTGCGAAAAACAAATCAAAACGCAGAAATTAGGTAAGTTTGAAGATTTGTGCTTAAAACCTTAAATATTTTTATCATTTTGAAAGTATTTTTGAGACCAGCCGAAAATTATTTTGGCAAAACCAAGTAAAGTGTTTAGTTTTCATAACGTGCGGAACCAACGTAATTCCGGTCAATGCTAAGAGACGGCGTTGCCTCCGCGTCATTTACGATTCGGTTGGTGTATGTATGAGTACGCAATTACATACCGTATAAGAATACGCGCGTACTCTTACAATAACTTTTTTACTGGGTTGTATTGCCGCATTTTTATTTTTTTTACGAATAATGAAATGAAAAAACATATATTTTTTTTATTCACAGGATGTCTACACGTCAAAGAAAGACTGAAAGAAGTCTATGCACACCAGAGCAATGGCTCGATGCAAAGACACGCGTCGAAGCAGGTGAATCAAAGAGGGCAGTTGCAAAATCATTGGGAATGCATGAAGCCACTTTGCGGAAGAGACTAAAGAGGTCATCTCCAGCTTCAAGCTTAGGTAGATACTCCCAAACCTTCTCCTTAGAAATGGAAATAGAGCTGTGCCACTACATAAAAAAAGTAGACAATATGTTTTATGGATTAACCACTCAGAAGATACGAGAAGTTGCTTATAGTTTCGCTGAAAGAAATGGATTAGAACATCGTTTCAATGAATAGAAAAAAATGGCTGGTACAGAGTGGCTGAGGCTGTTTTTAGAACGGCACACAGATTTATCGTTGCGTGCACCAACCTCCACCAGTGTTGCTCGTGCAATAGGCTTTAATAAGCCGCAATGCGATCGCTATTTTGGAAATTTGGCGAAGTTGTTAGATACTTACAAGTTTCCCCCTCATGCAATTTATAATATGGATGAAACTGGAATCTCTACAGTGCCAAATAAGACGCCGAAATTGATATCTACCAGAGGGAAGCGTTGCGTCCACAAGGTTTCAAGTGCTGAACGTGGCATTAATGTCACTGTATCGTCGACTTTGTTGTTAAATGTTTTTTTTTCTTTCTCTTTTTCTGTTTTGTAGCCCGTGCGTGCGAAAGAACCGCGGTCGACTGCGTCGACGCGACTCAGGGACGTATTTGGAGGGTCGCGCTGAGTATATCACATCAGATCATCAGACACATTCAAGACATCGATTCGAAATCAGCGACAAAACACCCGTCCCGTGGTTCCGAAACACAAAATCGTTTAAACACATTTTATAACGCATCGTTTTCATATATCGTCACAACGAATAAATCGCAGAGTTTCAAACCCAGTGGATTTTATCAAAAATCAGACGAAACTATCGGAATCCCTTTCCAACGAAAGCAATTTCGAACTTTTTATACGCAACAGTCACACTTGTCAATGCGGTTAACGCTGCTGGCAATTTTATTCCACCAGCCTTTATATTTCTGCGCAAACATATGAAAGCCGAGCTTCTAGACGGAGCTCCACCTTCCTCAATAGGAATGGTGTCAGACACGAGTTATATCAACCGCTCTTTGTTTGTTGACTGGCTATCTCATTTCAAGGACCATGCCAAGCCTAGTAAAAGAATCCAGTATTGTTAATACTAGACAATCATACGTCACACTGCACCTTAGAGGCAGTCAATTATTTACGAGATAACCATATTCATGCCCTGACAATCCCACCTCACCGCAGTCACAAAACTCAGCCACTCGATCGCTGCATCCATAATAGCCTCAAGATTTTTTATGCAACAGAGTGTGAAAAGTGGATGCGCAACCATCCTGGTCGAGTGATAACTGTCTATCAAATTGCGCAAATTTTAACTCCGGCTTACCTTAAAGCAGCTACTCCTGCAAATGCTATACAGAGCTTCAAAATATCCGGAATTCAACCGTTTAACCCGGACATTTTTGGAGAAGAAGATTTCTTAGCCAGTGCCGTGACTGATAGGCCACTGACGGAATCTCATGGAACACATACTTCCCAACCAGCTGATGGCTTACCAGGGAATATGCCTGTGACAGAATCTCATGAAGAACAGATTGCTCAACCGGCTGAAAACGAATCACAAAATGTATCTTTGGTAAAAAATGACACACAGATTCAACCGACTAATGATTTTGAAAAAATTTTTAATATTGAGAATATCGCTCTCAATAATTCTCCGCTACCATCGACTTCAACCAATTATACGTCTGGTGCGCTGCAGGTTGGAACAGATAGAGCGCATACGCCTCTTGCCTGTCTCCAAATTCAAAACACAGAATCGCCTCGTATATCCATTGAAAATGTAGCCCCCTTGCCGAGAGCTGAATTTATTTCAAGATCCAATCGCAAAAGAGCCAGATCTGATATTTTGAGTGGGTCTCCATATAAGCTGGCTCTCGAGGAGTCTGGAGTCTTTCGAAAAAAAGAAAATACCAAAGAATGTACCAAAGAAAATTTTAAAAACTCTTCCTGAAAAGTTCAAAAAACCTGTTAGATTACCACAGGAAACGCCCAAAAAAAAGGTGTGGATATGTCCAGCTTGTACTGACATCTACGTGAATCCCCCCACCGAAAACTGGATAGCGTGCTCGAAATGCTCTGAGTGGTGGCATGAAGATTGAACCACTTAAAAGGGTCAGGGAGACTGTATTTGCGAACTTTGCAAATAAAATAAGACTATTTTTTGATCCGCGTTCTCTTATCGACGTGAATGCGTACTCTTATCCGACAATAGTTATAAGAGTACGCATTTCCCATTTCTCACTAGTTGTATTTTTTTTAGAAATATAACATAATTATGTTTTTTTTTGTGTTACTTTATGAAAGATGTTTAAAGGATAAACGTATTAAATGACTTTTTCATTTCATAAATTCACTTCTTTTTTTTTAGAACATTTTAAACCTTAAGTGCGTATCCTAGTCACGGTAGCTTAGTGGTAGAGCAACAGTGCGTAAAGCTGGAGGTCCAGGTTCGATTCCCGGTCCCGCCGTGACTTATTTTCCGAGTATTTTCAAAACACAAAGGTTATTATCAATACACGAGATTACCGTTTGGGGTAAACTTTGCACCTTCACTTTCTCAACGAACGATGGACCAAATATTGGCGGATTTAGATGGAGTGATCTGCTACCTGGATGCTATACTGGTCACAGCAAAATCAACAAACTTCTCGAACGTTTCGAGAGACTTGACGCAGTATTCAAACGACTAGTACGAGCTGGCATTGGAATTCAAAAATCGAAGTGCGCTTTTCTGAAACAGGAAATTTCATTTTGGGACACGTAATTGATGGGAGGGCTGCACCCAACCAATGCACACATCGAAGCGATACGTAAAATGCCGAGATTGAACAAATAATACGACCGAACTACGATCTTTCTTGGGGTCAATCACGTAACTTTTGATAGAATAACTGAGCTTCTCTCTATCAACTTAAGCAAATTATGGCTTGGAGAATCTTTCTCGATAATGTCGTTTTTCGATTGTCGTGTGCTACTGTTTAACGTATTACACGTTAAATGGCAATCTTTACTTCACAATCTATCTTTTTATAAATTTTATTATTGAGACGCGGATTGGAAACCGATCTCGAGATTGCTTCTGTCCTTCGATGTACCGTTACATCGCCATTTAAGGAAGAATACTACGTTCCACTGGACAAGCGAAGACGAAAACCTGTTTAATGAACTCAAGCAGATATTAACGTCGAACGCAACACTTGTTCACTACGATGAGAAACTTCCGTTAATAGTTACGAGCGACGCAAGCGAGAAGGGTGCCGGAGCAGTACTTTTTCACGAATTCGAGAATGGCGAACGAAGACCAGTGGCATTTGCATCCCGATGTTTCAACGAAACCGAAGGACGATATTCAACTATCGATAAGGAGGCATTGGCGATCATGTTTGCTGTCACGAAATTCCACCACTATTTATATGGGCGTCATTTCAAACTGCTGACAGACCATAAACCTTTAGAGCGAATTTTTAGTAAGGATCGAGAAACACCGAAAGTTGCGAGCAATAGATTACTACGCTGGGGGATGATTTTAAGCAGCTACGATTACGAAATTGCGTATCAACCTGGAAAAGACAACGCACCAGCAGACATATTGTCCAGATTACCATTATCGAGTACAAAAACTTCACCAGAAGAAGATGTCGGTTTACCAAAAAGGGGACAACTATTGGCAGTACGATTGCACCAACTCCCGATTAATAAACGCACATTACAAACGAAAACTATGTGCGATGGAAAACTAAAACTGGTCATCGACTATACGAGACAACATTGGCCTAATAAACAATCGATACCTCCACACCTAACAACATATTTCGAGAAACGTGAGGAACTATCAGTCGAAGACGGAATGCTATTGTGGAAAGGTAGGATATGTATTCCAGAAGCGTTAATTAATCAAGTACTGGAAATGCTACATGATGGACATCCAGGGATAACGGCAATGCAATCAATGGCTCGTATACACGTTTACTGGCCGAAAATGGATGAAAGTATTGCGAAATTTGCTTCTTCGTGTACAAACTGTCAAAGTTCGAAGCAATGCGTATCCAAAATGCCTTTATTTCCGTGGAGCGCACCGCCTGAACCTTGGGCACGTATACACATCGATTTTGCCGGACCTTTTGAGGGCAAAATGTGGCTAATTATTATCGACGCGTTTTCCAGATGGTTGGAAGTATTTCACGTGAACAATACGACGTCGATCACGACGATCAACGTATTACGGGAAGTCTTTGCGCGTATGGGAATACCGAAAACGATCGTATCGGATAACGGGCCGCAGTTCGTGTCGAATGAATTCAAAGATTTTTGTGCGAGTATCGGAAGTTCACATGTAACGTCTACGCCATATCATCCGCAAACGAACGGAATCGCTGAACGCGCGGTAAAGACGTTCAAAGAACGAATGAGTGCGGCGGGGAAAGAAGTTCCGTGGCATGAAAAACTACAAAAGTTTCTATTTTCGTTTCGAAATACACAACAACGTTCAACGGGAAGAACACCCAGCGAATTGATTTTCGGAAGACCGTTAAGATCAGTATTCGACGCTCTGAAACCGGATATTTTCCGAAATAGCGACCACGAACATTTAAAACAAATCGAGCAACATGATCGTGGCGCGCGATTAAAACAATTCGAGCAAGATCAACCGGTTTGGGTGAACAAACCAATCTAAAAAGGTTCAGTACCGGGGAAAATCGTCGAGAAAACGGGACCATATTCATACATCGTGGACGTAGATGGCGTGCAACGTCGCAAACACGGAGACCAACTTCGAGAACGATATGAACCTATCGAACGAGAGGAAACAGTGACATCGAATGGAGAAATCGAAATAGGCCGTGAAGCGGTTGTTACTCTGTGGGCTTGAGAAATCACACATAAAATAAATGAGTGCAACTTAATACGAACTGTTTAATCTGAACTCACGAGAACGATCTTCTCACCACGATGTATAAAGAACAACTGAACTAAAACTAATTCCTCGTCTACTCTACATACCATAACTCCTTTGGCTACTTGATGTAATGTGGCTCCGTAGCCTACTTTATATGATGAGGAGCTGAATCAGCCCCTCCGGAGACCTTTAGGTCGTTACGAATGGCTGGAGATGAGACGGGAATTTTACTTTTCTGCCCGACCGAGTCTTGTTTTCATTCTTTTGGGAAGACCCGGACTCTGTGGTTATGGCTGGCTCAGTTTGGGACGGCAACGACGGGTTCGTGTCTTTTAGAGTATGAGCTGGCTTGATTCGGTCGATGGAAACTGTTACCGCCTTCCCTGCGATGTCAATTTTGAAGGTTTTATCATTTCGCGCAAGTACCTTGTACGGGCCCGAATACGGCGTCTGAAGTGGTTTCTTCACGAAGTCTTGCCTTAGAAAAACTGCTGGGCAAGTGGAAAGATCCTTGTGAACAAACGGGGTAGTATGACCATGATGAATCGTGGGTGCTGGTTTTAGCGACCGAAAATGTTTCGGATGCGTGAGAGGAAATTGCTGCAGTCGATTATCTCTGGCGTAATTTTCGCGAAACAATCTCCGGGGAGACGTAAATTTTGGCCGTAGACCAGTTCTGCTGAACATGTGCTGCGTATTCCAAGCTGTACTAATGGTAAGGTTTCGTACCAATCTTCATTTTCGTGGCACATGATAGCTGCTTTTAACTGCCGATGAAAGCGTTCGACTAGCCCATTTGACGCCGGGTGGTATGCAGTGGTGGTGACACTCTCTGAAAAGGGTTGACTCGAATTGCCTTCCTCTGTCGGTCGTTATTTCCTGTGGACATCCGAATCTGGCGATCCAACTTCGGGCCAGCGCGTGAAGCGATTTAGGCTGTTGAACAGTAACGGTACCCTTGCGACATCCGAAGTGATCCAATTAGATCTATATGGACAAACGTTCCAAAGGTGTTTTAAAATGATGCACTTCAGCGTGGGTGTGACGGGAGACTATAGAGCGTTGGCATGCAGCGCAACTTCTGGTCCACTCTCTGCAATGTTTTCGGATTTTGGGCCAGATAAATCTTTCCGTCATTAGCCGGATAGTGGATTTTGCTCCCGGGTGGTTCAGACCGTGTACAGCGTTGAATGCCTCTTTTCGGTACTCTGGCGTGAGGTACACCGTGGGTTCTGACCGGAAGTGTCGCAGTATATCTGGATGTTTCCGGAGTCCGAGAATTTCGTTTTTTGTAACTTCAAGGAGCGTTTAGACCTTAAAAGATGCTGTAGTTCTGGATCCTTTTCTTGCGAGATTGACAAGTGTTCCATAGAAATTTTGCATGTAATTGCATCTACCCGTGATACAGCATCGGCCACTACATTATTGGTACCAGCTATGTGCCGCACGTCTGTGCTGAATTGTGATACAAAGTCGAAATGTCGGTACTGTCGGGAAGAGCATTTGTCGGAAATTTTCTTGAAAGCGGCGACAATCGGTTTGTGATCCGTCCAAATGGTGAATGGCCTGAGTTCAAGCATGAACCGAAAATGCTTCAATGCTTCGTATATTGCGAGAAGCTCTCGGTCAAACGGGCTGTACTTCTGCTGGGCACTAGATAACTTTTTCGAGAAAAAGGCTATAGGTTCGCAGCTATCTCCCACCTTCTGCTGTAACACTGCACCTATGGCAGCTTCTGATGCATCAGTGACGAGCATAAGATCCGCCGCAGGATTTGGATGTGCCAACAGCGCGGCCTAAGCTAGGCTCTCCTTTGATCTGCGGAAACTGGTTTCGCATTGGGGGGCCAGACGACCGGGGAATTTCCTTTCGTCCCGGCTTTGACAACAGTTTTTCCAGTGGCGCCAATATTTTGGCGATATTTGGCAGGTACCTCCTATAAAAGTTTAGCATGCCTAAATATCTCCCCAACTCCTCGATTGTTTTTGGTTGAGTGAAGTCCTGGATGGCTTTTACTTTGCTTTCGACGGGAGACGTTCCTTTTCCGTTCACTAGATAACCCAAAAATTCGATTTCGGTTGCTCCGAAAATACTTTTTTTCATGTTGATGACTGCACCGTGGTCTCTCAACCAGCTTAAAACTTGCCGGATGTGTTGTTCGTGGTCCTTTTAGATGTTAGATGCAATCAAAATGTCGTCTAGGTAAGGAAAAACGAAATCTAAGTCACGCAAGATTTCGTCCATAAAACGCTGGAATAACTGAGCGGCATTTCTCAATCCGAAGGTCATAAAGGGGAATTCAAATAATCCAAATGGAGTTGTTATTGCCTTTTTGGAATGTCGGATGGATTTACGGGAATCAGATGGTACGCCTTTACCAGATCGATTTTCGTGAATATTTTACATCCACTGAGGTGATGTGCGAAATCTGCTATGTGTCTTATAGGGTAACGGTCGGGAATGGTTCGTGTGTTAAGCCCTCTGTAATCACCACATGGCCGGTCGGTGCCGTCCTTTTTGGGGACCAGATGCAAAGGCGCTGCCCAAGCACTTTCCGACCTTCTAGCAATACACAATTTCACCATTTCTTCAAACTCTCGTTTTGCGCGTCGTAATCGATCAGGTGCTATTCTTCTTTTTGATATTCTTTTTGTTTTTGTTTATTATGAAAATTTTAAGGTCGGTAAGTTGTGGGGTGAAGCATAAGAATTAAGCAATCATATCGGCGAGGGAGACAGCAGCTAGATTTGAAGCTATGGGCTGAACAAGTCCAAGTGCTACAGCAACCCGTTACGACTAGTTTACAAAGGAAAAGCGAGGTGATTATGGAAAATTGTACGAAGAATATTATGCAATCGATAGCACGACTCTACAAAAAAATTTTCGTTCTTTGTCCTAAAGTTTATACTATTATTTTCCAGTTAGTTATGCACAAAAACGAAAAGAAAATACCTTTTTTCGGTATAAAGTTTGCTTTTGTGATAGTTATAATAATAATACTCATTTTTCAATTTTTTCATAAATTTTAATTGATTTTAATATTTTTAAAAAGACCGCGCGAGGAGAGTGGGGTATTAACGTTTACACTGTGCCGCTAGATGGCACCCGAGTGATAAACAACCATCAGGTGTTATTTACAAGCCCAGAATAACTTAAAATGTCGTCACGAAAGTGCAAATACGATGCTGATGCATTTTGTTTTATATGTGGTCAATTTATTAAAGTTCGAGACGTGAAATATGAACTAAAGACATCTCACGTTCTCTGTGAAGCCTATGAAGCATATTTTGACTGTCCTGTACGGAATCAAGATAAGCCATGGGCTCCACATGTTGCTTGTAGTTATTGTAAAAGGTAAGCAATTTTTATTTAATTAAGCGATGAACCCAAAATAATAGACATATTAATTTTTATTTTTATATTTTTAGGTTGGTATCGAGGTGAGAAAAGGTCTATGAAATTTGCAATACCAAGGATTTGGCGAGAACCAAAAGACCATATTACTGACTGCTACTTTTGTATGGTGAATACGAGTAAAAGACGTAGAGGTAAAAATGCAAAACCTATTGAATATCCTGACCTCGAATCTTCTTCTGCTCCAACTGCTCACGACCTGACGCGACCAGTACCTGAACCACCAAAAAAATTATCGCAGAAAAGTAGCTCATCTTTTAGTCCTTATAAAAGTAGTAAAAGGAGTTTTTGCCTACACCTAAACAACCAAAACACTATCTCATTACTTCAGAAGATTTTAACGATCTAATTAGAGATTTAAATTTGCCAAAAAATAAAGCAGAGCTTCTAGGCTCTCGGTTAAAACAGTGGAATTTGCTTGATGATGTTAAGATCACGGATCAGTGGACTGGGCATGAAATGTTTGCAACGTTTTTCACGAAGGAAGATGGACTTTGTTTTTGTAATGACATTAAAGGTATGTTTGAAGCAATTGGCATACCCTGTGTCCAGAGCGAATGGCGTTTATTCATTGACAGCTCTACAAAAATTTTAAAAGCAGTTCTATTGCACAACGGAAATAAATTTCCGTCTCTTCCAATTGCTCACTCAGTACATCTTAAAGAAAATTATGAAAGCGTCAAAATTTTGCTTGAATCTGTGAAATATCGTGAGTATAACTGGGAGCTGATTGGAGATTTTAAAATGGTGGAATTTTTAATGGGGCTACAGGGTGGATATACAAAGTATCCGTGTTATTTGTGCTTGTGGGATAGCAGAGCGGATTCTGAACACTATATTCAACGGTCATGGCTTGTAAGAACAGAATTGTGTGTCGGAAAACAGAACGTCAAATTCGAGCCGATTGTTGAAGCGGAAAAAGTGTTAAAGCCGCCTTTGCACATTAACTTAGGGTTGATGAAATAATTTGTTAAAAAACTGGATGAAACTTCAGAAGCTTTTGGATACTTAAAAATTTTTTCCGAAGTTATCGGAAGCAAAGGTTAAAGGTGGGGTTTTTGTTGGTCCGCAAATAAGAAAGATTTTCGCCGATGAAAAATTTCCAACGTTGCTGAATCGTATTGAAAAAGCAAGTTGGAACAGTTTTGAAGCAGTAGTTTCTGGATTTTTAGGAAATAATAAAGCTGAAAACTACGAAAAGTTGGTTGAGGATATGCTTACAAATTTTAAGGCCATGGGCTGCAGGATGTCATTAAAAGTACATATGCTGCATGCTCATTTGGATAAATTTAAAAACAATATGGGAGCCTATTCCGAAGAGCAAGGAGAACGTTTCCATCAGGACATCATGAATTTTGAACAACGCTATCAAGTCCAATACAATGAAAACATGATGGGCGAATATATTTGGGGTTTATTGAGAGAAAGTAGCTATGAACATAAAAGAAAAAGTAAAAGTGTGCACTTTTAAGTTATTTTCCACTTTTCTGTAAGCTAATTTGATAGTAAAACTTAATAAAAATAATAAACATTTTTATTTCAATAGTTTTATTTTCAATCACAAATTAAAATCCGAGATTTTTGAAAATTTCGTTCAATCAGTCTTCTAAGCACAAAAGCAAAGTTTTTCATGCCATATATATTTTTTCCGTCTAAATTGCCAGTAACAAGCGGGGTGCCCCAAGGCTCAATACTGAGTCCGCTTCTGTACTCTATATATACATCTCGCTTTCAAGATGTGTTGAAATCGAGTAAAATACATTGTTACGCGGATGATACTCAGGTATATATCTCGTGCCCCCCGGAGGAAGCCGCGGAGAAGTGTAAACAACTTAACTCCGATCTAGAAACTTTCAGGCTCACTGCTCTCGGCCATGGTCTGCATCTAAATCACAAAAAGTCGTATATCATGATATTTGGGCCTAAAAATGCCACCACCCATCTTAGAGATGCCGTCAAAATAAAAATAGACAGTAATACTCTAGAAGTTAAAAACTCTGTTAGGAATTTGGGATTGTTACTTGACACTGGTCTGCGATTTGAGCAGCACATTTCTAAATGCATCCAAAGCGCATACACTGGATTGAAACTGCTGTATTCTTTTCGCCACGAATCACCGGTTGAAACCAAGAGGTTGCTTTGCGACTCTCTTGTGCTCTCTGTTTTCAACCATTGCGATGTGGAATATGGCAGTTGCCTCACTCAGTTTACAAAAAGAAGGGTATAAAAAGTCCAAAATTCTTGCCTCAGGCTAATTTATGGAATTAGAAAGTATAACAAAATTTCTCATAAACTAATGGAGGCGGGTTGGTTGAATATGGAGGGCAGGAGAAGGGTGCATCAGGCATGTTTCGTACACAAGGTGATTATGAATAAAACACCTTCCCATTTGCCCAATAAAATTATTTTTCGCTCCCATGTACACAATATTAACGTCCGTTCAAAAGGCTTATTGACTCCACCTATGCACAAAACTGCATTATTCGAAAGGAGTTTCACATATTGGGCAACGTGAATCTATAATTCCTTACCTGTTTCTGTTAAGTCTCTGTCGCTTGGCAAGTTTAAGACGGCCATGTTTAAATATTACTTTAATATTCAGAACAACGTTTAAGGCAATAGTCCAAATTTAAGTTATTAGTGAAATCAATTCTTAATTTTAGCAATTAGAAATACCTTTTTTTTTTCTCTGCCAGTTGGTTGTTATTGTATTATCGTACACCATCTGTGTTAAAGGGTTGAGTAGAGCAGAGTGAACTACCCTCTGGGGTTCACACCTGGACTCCGCCCCTTCTCTCTATGCGCTAGGTATTTGAATATTTTTGTGAAGTATATTTTGTTGCTTTGTATGGCATTGAGGGAATAAAGTCATTATTATTATTATTATTATTATTATTATTATTATTATTATTATTATTACGACCTAAACTACCGAAATTTAATGCTTTGCAATCAAAGTCAAATTTCATGTTGACCCGTGTTATCGGAACGTGTTCAAGTTACGAATTTGATATCGATTTAATAATTTGTCGAACGATCCGAATGATCGATACAATGGCAACCGGAACTAGTTCTAATGACGTAAAGTTCGGTGTTGAATCTGTGATCCCTGAGAATGTTACTACGGGGGTGGATCGGGTGGATCGAAAGTTTGGATATCGAACAATTTGGCCGAATCGTGTGTGTTAGGTTTAGATTTCCTGGAAAAGTTTGGTATAGTCTTGATTTTTTTCGGACAGAGCTTGGCGGTTTAACGGGACGTTAAAGACAAAGTTCTCGTTTGGTCCAGACCGTGCGTCTGCCGCTCTTTCGAACTGTTTCGAATTATCTGAAATGAGTAGCGAACAAAATAACAAACTGCGCCTTATGCTAGATCAAGAAATTCCTCCGCTTCCGGAGAAGCTCACGAAAACTCATCTTGTGGAACACCACATCGATGTTGGTCAACACTCACCAATCAAACAGCGATTCCGCGCAGTAGGTCCAAATATTTATCAATATATTCGTGCTGAAATTGATCGAATGTTGTCGGAAGGAATAATTGAACCCTCAACGAGTGCTTCGTCCAATCCTATCGTAGTCGTGAAAAGATCGAACGGAAAAAAACGGTTTTGTTTAGATTTTAGAGCGGTTAATAAAATTACGAAAAAAGATAGTTATCCGATACCTTTGATGAATACTATCCTGGATCAATTAAGGGATGCTCGTTATATATCCACTATCGATCTGAGTCAAGCGTATCATCAAATACCGTTATCCAAGGAAAGTCGAGAAATAACTGCCTTTGCCGTTCCGGGTAAAGGGTTGTTCCAATACCGGGTAATGCCGTACTAACGCGCCGGCCACGTTCCAACGATTTGTCGACGAGTTGTTCGGTTCTGACTTTGGGAATAACGTATTTAAATATTTGGACGATATAATAGTGGAATCTGGAGATTTTGAGACGCATATACAGTACCTGCAACGCGTGCTTCGTCGGTTGAAGGAGGCGAATCTAACCGTGAATCGAGATAAGTGCGAGTTCGTTCGTTCTCGTGTTCCGTATCTCTAGGCTTCATTCTTGATAATTCCGGTTTGCATGTAGAGCCGAATAAAATCGAGCTCTCTTAGACTTGGATAACCCACGATCGTTGAGACAGGTACGACGGCTTTTAGGGATGGTTAGTTGGTGAGATTGAGGCAAACTTGGGCATTAGTTCCACTCGCATACATTCAATTTTGCATGAGCATTTGGCCGTCAAAAAAATTTGTTCTCGTTGGATACCGCATTACTTGACAGTGACTCAAAAAAAAGTTCGCGTCGATTGGTGCAAAGAAATGTTGGAAAAATTTAATCGCGGTGCTTCAAAAGATGTTTATAAGATCGTAACAGGTGACGAATCATGGATCTATGCATATGAACCCGAAACTAAGCAACAATCGACTGTATGGGTGTTTCAAAATGAACCAAACCCAACAAAAGTCGTTCGCGCGCGGAGCACTTCGAAACAATTGGTTGCCTGTTTTTTCGGAATAACTGGTCATATTGCCACCGTCGCTCTAGAAAAACGTAGAACGGTTAATTCCGAATGGTATACCAGCATTTGTTTGCCAGAAGTGATTGGTAAAATTAGGGAAACCAACCGCAGAAGAAAAATCATTCTCCACCAGGACAATGCAAGCTCACACACAGACCAAACAAAGGAGTTTCTAAGTAGTCAAAACATCGAATTGACGGGTCATCCACCATACAGTCCTTGCTTAGCACCCAATGATTTCTTTTTATTCCCGCTGATCAAAAATAAATTGCGAGGTCACCGTTTTTCTACACCCGAAGAAGCGGTTGATGCTTTCAAATCGCATGTTTCGGAGGTACCTTTATCGGAATGGAGAAAATGTTTCGACAACTGGTTCAAACGAATGCAAAAGTGTATCGATCTCAATGGAGAATATTTTGAGAAACAATAAAGCCATTTCCACTTTTAAACATTTGTTTATCTCAAAACTTAAGTAGTACCCCTCGTATCGCCTAAACAATGTTCTTGTCAATAGACTTTCGAAAATGTACAGGAAAATGCAGAATATTCATTACAATCGTATTCAAATTTTCAAAAACTGCACCAAATTATGAAGTAATTATCAACAATGATTTTACCTAATATGAATTGTTTTGAAGCTTCGTACAAATGTGATATAATATCCATTCGTTTGATCGAGTTCTGTGTAGCAACATATTCTTTTAATTAGGTTCTGTTACCTTCCCTAAAAGTTGTTTGCTGGCCTGTTACCTAGAAAAACCCGGTCCGAAGCCGGGAATTCCACCTTTACTAACAATGCCATTGTAATTCGGAAAGTATGGAAAGCTATCGGTCCCGGCTGTCAAAGGTGTTTAAGGAAGAAAGAAAACATTTTAGGAAGTGGTTCTATACATAATTTGCAATAAAAAACCTCATATAACATAGATATCAAACATGTTCCTATCCTTTGTCAAAATTTTTGTTGAAACTATCGTTCACAGACTTGATTTCTACAATCAAATGTCGTAGGGAAAATCTCGTTTTGTTGAAAAAAACTTTCATGATGCAGAATAAAAAATTTATTTTCCAATAACGTGGTCATCCAAAATTTATCCGATGGTATCTTAATGGTCTATATTTAGGCTGTGTATAAATTTATTGATGTCACTACGGTTTGGATCAGAGTAGAAAATAAACACAATACAAAATACATACTTAGAACGGCTCACTTTATCAAGTTAAAGCAATTTACAATTAAAGCGCTCAAGGTATTTTATTTTATTAACCTCGTTTCATTCTCTATTTTTTTCAAATTGAAAAACACCCTATTTTGCCAAAGTCAACTACATTTTCGTCAAACAAAATTCCTCATGCATTCTTTATTCAATTCCTTCGCTTTTCAATTATTGCATACTCAACCTATATGCCCATTTGAAATTGCAAAATAACAATGTAATGTCCGATTTACACATACAAACCAAAATTACATACGAACAAAATATTCAACGTATTTCCATATCACGAAATTGCGACGCTACGCAACCGACATGTTCCCTTTCAAACGTACCATTCCGTTGAAGGTATCGAAATACGAAAATGAACCCTATGTCAATCCCGCAACACGTTTTCGAACGCAACTTTCGGTTCCTAGCCGAGAAACCCTTAAAGTAAATAACAATGTAATGTCCGATTTACACATACAAACCAAAATTACATACGAACAAAATATTCAACGTATTTCCATATCACGAAATTGCGACGCGCAACCGACATGTTCCCTTTCAAACGATGAGTTTTCGAACGCAACTTTCGGCTAGGCTAGGTGATTAAAAGAATTTATGACGTATAAACATAAGTGCCGACCACCGAATCCCCGAAATTTCTTTCACCGAAATCACCCCGTGTGCGGTTGGCCTAATACAAATTCGACCACGAAATGTAAATAAATCGCTTGTTTTCTCGTCGGATGAATTCAGCGATAATAAGCACCTGCTGATACGGTATTAAAATTAAATGAAACGAGATTATATCTCGGACCCCGAAATGCGACAAGAAAGAAAAGAAACGAATTATAGGATTCAACTTATCCGAAATACTAAATATTTGAAATGCATAACAAATTGCTAAATGCCGTTCTGAAATTATCCGGCCGAAGGACCTTTTTATGTTGCCGCACGAAATTGAAAACAATGTGGACTGTATGATCTTTGGCGACACATAAATTGATGTAACTAAACGGAAAGACCGGAGCGAAGGCGATCGCATACAATTTTAAGTTATGCAAGTTTTGTCACTAACCTGGAGCTTCTTGATAGATATGCAGGGTACCCTGTCGCTGAAAAAGGCGATCTTGCTGTCGTCGGCTCTAGGAACATGGACTCGAAATCCTACTTGCTCTTACGTCTTGTAGCGACTTCTTTCGGAAACCGTATGCGTCTCGAACGCGCATAAAATTGAACCCGATAAGAAAAATGAAAAGTAAACCGAAACTTCTAATCTTGGTGCGTGCAGCAACTATGTATGCATTGAATAGGTACGTGTTGAAAGGAAATTTTACTGAAAAATGCAAGATTACTTTTTGAATGGCACTTCAAAACCCCATTTCAATGGACAAGGCCAACCTATATTATAAATGTTGCATATCATTTTTGGTTCAAGAACGAATTGTTTTGACTACACGTGAGTTCTCACGACGGTATTGAATTACTTTTCGGTTATCGTTTGGATTTATGATATATTCACCACTAAACTCACAATAAGGCTTAGCGCCGACATGGAACTTTTTAATTTGCCAATAGTTTTCGCGAAAGCGCACCGACATGAGAAATCAAATCGTTTGGTACCGATGAACGCGCAGACTAGGAACTTTCAATTTGTTATTTGGTTCTGCTATAAGAAGGTCCTGCAAATAGATCGCGAACACGACGAAGAACTCCCATATTCTCATTGAAACCACAGCATATAAACAAAACAGCAGATCGAGTCTAGGTGGAAGGGGAACTTCGCGCCGATCCTATTGCGAATGTCCCCTAAAGTTTATCGATATTTTTTCTATTAAGTCTATTAAGTCGAGTTTTCTGTTATCGCACTGTAAGTGAAATGTGTACCTTGAATTTTGTAATATTTCAACCTTAAAAATCGCTTATTGTGAAAGATTATTTTTTTGGACATTAGAAAACATTCATTTTTATCATTTCAACCTTAATTGAATGCAAGAAATGTCCTATAATTGTGAGAAATGTTGAAGGATGGTACGTAAATCGAGAAAATAGTGATTTATCTCTTTTTCGTTTTCCTCTGCTTTCAATATACTCAAATAGAGTTAATAAATGGATAGAGAGATTAGGCAAACCAGAATTTTTTGCTTCCATGGAGAAACAGCTATATCGACTCCAAATATCTTCTAGACATTTTGAAGACGAAGTTTTCGAGAATTGTTCAGAGCGGAAGTTGGTACCAAGAGCTACTCCAAGCATATTTCACTCATGTGCGAAAAATCCAATTGTTATGAAAATGCGCACTTTAAAAGTCAATGAAATTTCTGATAATCCGTACCCATGTAACTTCAATTCGTTTTTAGAACCACCAACCGAAATCTTAAAATCTGATGTTCGTCCATGTAATCCAAATCGTTCCAGTAGAATATGTTTCACCGAAAATAC
Organism: Novius pumilus; assembly: GCA_020654155.1. Taxonomy (NCBI): domain Eukaryota; kingdom Metazoa; phylum Arthropoda; class Insecta; order Coleoptera; family Coccinellidae; genus Novius; species Novius pumilus. The sequence continues at coordinate 863,818 of JAIFOV010000009.1, forward strand.
TGTTTTATCGCCAAATCTATTCGTTCATTCGTGGAAAATGGTACAGACTTGAAAAAAAAAACTTCTGTTCACCCAAAAAGTCTTTTTCTGTTCTTAAAAAACGTATAGCATATTTAGAACGGCGGAATCGAATTTTAACCAAAACATTGAGTAAATATGTAAAAAGAAAAGGCCACTTTCTTTTTTTCTTCTTTCTTTTCTATGGCTTTATTATTTTAACCGAGTACTTATAACCTAACATTTATATTTAGAGGTTACTGTGAACACGAGTTTAGTTTAATTCACTTTTCTTATATTGAATCCAAATCCGGAATAAGTCGCTTTTAGTTACGATTTCTTTATAGGTAAGTTTAATTATAATATAAGATGTATAGAATAGTAATCAATAATAATTTCTTTATAGCCATCTACTGGAGCGGTTTATTCATACCTTAATTTTTCCAAACTCCTTATTAACAAACTTATAAATCGTAACTACTGGCTCTCCACAATGGAAAAGTTCAAGATCCGTCTGGAGAAATCGAAATTGATAGATTCTGAGACATTAATAACCACTATTGCCAGTTTTCAACGGTTCAATGAAGATATAGCTTATTCGTTTCCGAAACAATATAAGTGTCTCTCTTCGCATCCTGGTTTAGCTGAACTTCTAGCAATAAAGAAGGCTGAGAAGGATATGACGGCAAAAGGGCATTATCGTAATGTCAATATTATGATGTCGGAAAATCTTCTCAAACAGTATGTTGACGAGGCTGGTAATATAATGTATGAAGACACCCTACTAGAGGAAATCTGTACTTCTCTTGATCAACCTGTATCACAGTCTGATCTTCTATGGTTTTTAAAAGAACTGAAACCTGAGAAAACGTTGGATCTTTCTAGAATCCATAAAAACTTTGTTTTGGGAAAATTTAATGGAAAGAACCAGAATGCTACTGAATGGATCAGTAAATTCGAACAAGAAGCAGGAAGGAATAATCTAACAGACAATGAACATTTTACACATGTCATACGTTATTTTTTGGAAGATTCGGCTCTGGAATGGTATAACACAATGCAGTATAAATTTGAAATTTCTGCTACATGGAAAACGTGGCGTGAGAATTTTCTAAACACGTTCACAGACAATAGTTGGGCTCCTGTTCGATTTGCATATTCTTTTCGTTATTTCCGTGGCCCCTGTGCAGAATATGCCATAAAGAAAGAAAACCTCTTGCTTTCTTCAAATCCAAAGATTGATGTCCAGTCGCGAATAAACTTAATAGTGATTGGCCTTCCACTTTTCGTTCATGAGAAACTTAAGAAGCTAAAAATTTCATGTGTAGAAGATTTAATATCGGACCTTCGTTCCATTGATATAATAAAAAAAAAAGAACCACAGAAGAATGAAGAATCGAAACCAAATTTTGCCACAACATCCATGATAACAAACAAGAATCAATCTTTATGCCCTAAGACATATTCCCCATGCAAAATTTGTGAAAATATTGGACGTCCAGGACGTTTTCACCCCGAAAATGTTTGCAGATCACGCAACAATGCTGCTGCGATAGGACATTCCCTTCCTGTTAATATTACAATGCCGCTTCCGTCTTCTCTATCGGAACCCGAGGATAATAAAAAAAACGAATAGCTGTGCCACTGATTTGGATCGAGGTGTTCTTGGATAGCTGGAAACGAGTAACAGGAATTTATGATACTGGAGCTGCTGCAACGGTATTCAATCATAAGGTTCTCCAAAACATTCCACATCAGCTGGTCCCAGAAATACATACCTTACAAACAATCAGTGGCACTAAAACTACAGATTCAGCCGCTATTTTTGAAGCAAAAATCGGTAACGTAACAAAATTGGTTAAAGCTATTATTTTTTCTGGTGAAAACCAACATTTTGATATTATTCTAGGTTTAGATATAATAAGACAATTCCAATTAGTTCAGAACGAAAACTTAGACATTTTTCAGTTTGATAAAAGAACAAATACAATAACCCAAATCAAGAAAATCCAAAATAGCCATATTTTAACACACATGTTTAACTCAAATTTTTCTTCTCTGACAGACCATTTAACATGTAATGAACAGTCAACGTTAAATAGTATTTTGAATAGTTATGGCAATGTTTTTGCGAAACACAAATATGATACAGGTTTAGTGTCATCCTATCAAGCTTCGATTTCATTAGTAGAAAATAGGTTTATTTCAAAAAAACCTTATCGATGTCCTTTATCAGATCAACGAGAAATAGAGAAACAAACAAACATGTTACTTAAATATGATCTCATTGAGATTTCGAGCTCTCCTTTCGCGGCCCCTGTAACGTTAGCATTCAAAAAAGAAGATAACCGTAAGTCACGTCTTTGTATTGATTTTAGAGAGTTGAACAAAATTGTTGTCCCTGAATCTCAACCCTTCCCCAGAAAAGATGACAATTTAGTAAAGTCTGTGAATTGTAATTGGTACACAGTAATTGATTTAAATTCAGCTTTTTGGTCCATCTCAGTTATAGAAAAAGATAGAGAAAACACAGCTTTTGTCACCCAACAGGGTCATTTCCAGTGGAAAAGGCTACCTTTTGGCCTAAAGAATTCTCCAGCTATCTTCCAAAGGGTCTTGTCTACGATACTTAGAGAGGCTGGACTACAAGAGTTCACGTCTAAATACATTGACGACATCCTTGTCTTTTCGAAAACCTTTCAAGCACATATGGAGCACCTAAAATTATTGTTCAACACTCTTTACAGTAAAGGATTCCGCATAAAGTTAGAAAAATGTGATTTCGCTAAACAATCGGTTCAATACCTTGGTCATAAATTGAATTGTAACGCAGTATCCCCAAATTCTCGCAATTTAGTAGCGATAAATAATTTCCCTAAACCACAGAGCAAAAAAAATATCCGTCAATTTCTTGGGAAAATAAATTTTTATCACCAATACATCCCTAGATATGCTGAAATGATGGAACTTTTACACAACTCACTAAGAAAGAATGTTGAGTTTGAGTGGACAGAGAAATGCGAATCAACTTTCAATGACATAAAACAATTCTTAACATCAGAACCAATCTTAAAGATTTTCGATCCCAATAAAGAAACTTTTTTATTTAGTGACGCATCAGGAATAGGATTCGGTGCAATTCTGAAACAAAAACAGATGGATGGAAAAGTTCTACCAGTAGCTTATTTTTCAAATAAATTAACAGAATCCCAAAAAAGAAAGAAAGCGATCTACTTAGAATGTTTGGGAATAAAAACGGCTTTACAATTTTGGAGACATTGGCTGCTAGGTATAAAATTTACCATACTTACAGATCATAAACCCTTGGAGAACTTAAAAATTAAAGCGAGAACGGATGAAGAATTAGGTGATATGGTATATTATTTATCTCAGTTCAATTTTGAAATAAAGTATTTACCAGGTGTAAATAACCAAGAGGCGGATGCTCTGTCGCGTAATCCTGTTTTAGAAGATTTCCAAATAACTGAGGAGAAAGAGATTTTTATAAATATTATTGAAATCATGGATATAAAAAGGGACCAAAAAGAGGGTGACATCAAAAATGTTAAAATGATCAAAATAAAAAATAAAGATAAAATAATTATATCAAGAAAGTTTGATAGAGAAGTTATTAAAAAGATACATGAAGCTTTTGGTCACATAGGAACACAAACGCTTATAAATAAAATCAGAGAGAGTTACTATTTTGAGAACTTGGATGAGGAAGTGAAATCATGTTGTAGGGCATGTCAAATATGTAAAAAAAATAAGAGCCGTAGGGAAAGGAAAATTGGTTTATTATCGCAATTGGGACCCGCTATTAGACCATATCAAATAATGTCTGTGGATACGATAGGTGGATTCACAGGATACAAATCAACCCATAAGTATTTCCATTTGCTCACTGACCATTTTTCAAGATATGCATTTGCTAATACTTCCGCGACCCAATCGGCAAATGATTTTATAAAGTTACTCACCCCTATAATTACAGAACATAAAATTGATATTTTACTTGCTGACCAATACCCAGGATTGAACTCCAATAAGTTCAAACAATTTTTAAATAGCAATAACATAACCCTTCTTTTTACAGCTATTGACTGTCCTTCGTCAAACGGTTTGACAGAAAGATTAGGCCAGACCTTGGTTAACAGATTGAGATGTAAAATAAACGAAAATAAAAAAAATAATAAACCTTGGACAACGTATTTTAAGGAGTGTGTGACAGAGTACAATAGGACATGGCATTCCACCACGAAATTTTCACCGGAATATTTACTGAAAGGGATCAAATGTTCTATTGTTCCACCAGGTTTTAATCCTGAAGGAAATTTGCAAAAAGATAGAGATTTAGCAGTTGAAAATTCAAGGATGAAACACGAGTATAATAAGAAATTGGTAGATAAAAACAGAAAAGAAAATAGTTTTAAAGTTCAAGATTAAGTTTTCATAGAGAATGGAAATAAGTTAAATAGAAGAAAGCTCGATGAAATCAGGAATGGTCCATTCAAAATTTCGAAATAGATTTCGGATTCTATAGTGGAAATTAAAACTGCAGATCGTCGAAAAGCTGAGTTTTTTCACGTGAGTAAGTTAATCCCTTACTCCACTTCGGCAGGAGGGGGGATGTAAAAAGAAAAGGCCACTTTCTTTTTTTCTTCTTTCTTTTCTATGGCTTTATTATTTTAACCGAGTACTTTTAACCTAACATTTATATTTAGAGGTTACTGTGAACACGAGTTTAGTTTAATTCACTTTTCTTATATTGAATCCAAATTCGGAATAAGTCGTTTTTAGTTACGATTTCTTTATAGGTAAGTTTAATTATAATATAAGATGTATAGAATAGTAATCAATAATAATTTCTTTATAGACATCTACTGAAGCGGTTTATTCATACCTTAATTTTTCCAAACTCCTTATTAACAAACTTATAAATATAAAACAATATTGTGTAAACGAAGGAGACAACTTAAAGACATTGAAGGACAAATGAAGAAAAAGAGTTAGCATTGAGCATATATTTTAAAAGTCCGGCATGTTGCAATTATTTGCGAGAAAATTTTATTTTACCTCAGAGAAGTACTATTTCAAGATGGGTTAATAAATTATCATTGGAAACTGGTTTCAATAGTAGGATTATACAGATATTCCGCAGTAAAGTAGAGAATTTAACGACAATTATTTTTATGGATGAAATACAAATCAAACCACAAAAAACATAATGAGAAACTCGGTTTTATAGAGGGTGTTGAAGATCTGGGTCATTTGGGATGAAAAAAAGGTATTGCAAACCATGTCTCAGTATTATGATAAGAGGATAAGAATTATGATAGGTATTCCGTTTTGTTACTTTTCTTCTAAAAATTCCATGCAAATCAGCTCTTCATTTTAATTAGCGATTTTATTAAGATTACGTTCGATATCGGTTTGCAAATCTACGCCATTTACATGCGATCAGGGAGCAAATAATCGAAGTGTTTATGGAAGAAATGGATTTTGTATTGATCACAAAAATCCTACCATTAATGTCGCTGGGCAGAAAATTGCATGTTTATATGATGTTCCACATTTAATTAAATCAATACGAAACAATTTTCATTCGAAAACATTTTTCAGGATTAATAACTAAATTGTTTCATGGAAAGATATTTTGTTGACATATAAAATTGACTGTGGCAAAGGTGAGGCAAGGAGCATGGTTAAATTAAAAGACGACCATTTAATTCCGACCAATTTTAAGAAACTGAAAGTCTCTCTAGCGACGCAAGTATTTTCCAGAACAGTTTCAGCCGCTTTTTTAACAGCTCTAGGAACAGGCGAATTAAAATCTAATACGGCATTCAACACTGGAATTTTTTTAAAAGAAGTCAACGATTTATTTGACCTTCTTAATGTTACTAATTTGTCTTACAAGGCTCTTGATAAAAATCCTTCTACTCCAGAAGTTGATGGCCATTAGTTGGTTAGAAACTTGGTCTATGCCAAATGATGTTCAGGGCAAACCTCATTCTACTCCGCCTTGCTTCTTAGGAATAGCTCCTTAGGAATACAAAAAACTGTTAGAGGTATTTTATTGATTTGCGAAATGTTCCGAGAAGAGTCTGAAATATTATATCTTTTAACATCTCATTTGAATCAGGATCCATTAGAATTTTTTTTTCGAATATTAGACAAGGTGCTGGTTACGTACGTAATCGATCGGTGAAACCATTTAGAGAAAATTTTCAAAAACTTTTTCATTCTTGATTTTCATATCAATCTAGGCAAAGTAATTGTAAATCTGATAACACACGAATTCTATTCGTGTTCTATTTGGATTTGCAGCAGAAAAATGATTCATTAAATCCTATTTCTGTTCCGACTTACGCTTCATTCGTAGATTCGAATAATTCTGATGAAATTCACGAATATGAAGAATTGAATTTAGAACATATTTCAGATTTTATTAATGAGCCTTTGAAATTAGAGACCTGTGCAGTCAGATATTTTATACGGGCTGGAATGGAATCTTACATTCCCTGCTCCTTCAAACGTTCGCACATTAGAAATCCATGGTTTACCAAGGATTGTGAGGCTGCAGTCGCGATCAAGAACCGACAATTCAGACAGTGGCGGTCAAGTCCGTCTGAACCGAATAAGAAGTCTTATATTGACTCAAGAAATGCGTGCACTCGAACCATTGCATTGGCAAAATCTAAGTTCAACGAGCGAGTAACCAGCAAACTCCTCGAATGCCCGAGTGGTTCCCGCCCCTTTTGGTCATTGGCAAGGACTGTGAGCAACAATTTTTGTCACTCATCGTTTCCGCCGCTGTTGAGGGATGACGGAACTGTAGCAACATCCGCTATCGAAAAGGCTGAGCTGTTTGCGAAAATGTTCGCAAGGAACTCAACCTTATATCCAATGACTACCAAACCACCTACAATACCAAGGGTACAGGCAAATATGTCTGAGGTGAAATTTCATCCTAAAACAGTGAGACGCATCCTGAGAAGCCTCGATACTAAGAAGGCGGCGGGACCAGACGGAATACCAACGATTGTCTTGAAAATGTGTTCTCCCGAATTGAGTCCGGTTCTTAGTCGTTTGTTTAAGATCTCTTACCAACAGAAAATCTTTCCTACTTGCTGGAAGACGGCCAGAATCCAGCCTGTTCCTAAAAAAGGCAAGAAGAACTCGCCTGAGAACTATCGTCCCATTGCACTCTTATCGATCATCTCCAAAGTAATGGAGAAAACAATCAACATTGAATTGGTCAAGTATTTGGAAACCAACGGACTCATCAACGATCAACAGTATGGCTTTAGAAGTCGAAGATCGACTGGTGATATGCTCGGCTATTTGACGCACTTGTGGACGACTGCAATGGAGAACCACGGGAATCTAGAGCGGTTGCTCTGGATATCTCGAAAGCATTCGATCGCGTCTGGCACGATGCGCTGTTGAAAAAGCTCATTTCCTTCGGACTGCCAGAGCATCTTTGCTCCTGGATAGAGAATTTTCTTGTTGGCAGATCTCTGCGCGTCGTGGTGGATGGGGTGTGTTCGGCGAAGTATCCGGTTAACGCCGGTGTTCCTCAGGGATCAATACTGTCTCCGACGCTCTTCCTTATCCACATAAACGATTTGCTGAGCTCAACTGAGAACAAGATCTTCAGTTTTGCTGACGACAGCACCCTCGTTGCCTCCATCACCAACAAAAAGCCAGTTGTAGCAAATGTTTTCCACCAACAACGATGCGACCAAATAAATTCGCTCAATAACGACCTGAGTAAAATTGCACTGTGGGGTAGAGCAAATTTGGTTGAGTTCAACGCGAGGAAAACGCAGTCTATTACCTTCACCAGGAAGACTTCATTCTTAGTGCCTCCCATCCAGATGGAAAATAACATCATAACAAGCGCCGATGACCTACGGCTATTGGGTGTTACGATTAACTCGGCAATCACTTGGGAGGAATACGTGACTAAAATCGCAGAGTCCGCTTCCAGGAAGCTGAGCTATTTGTTTAGAGCAAAAAGGTACTTTACACCTTCCCAGCTTCTCCTGCTGTATAAATCCCAGGTGCGACCCGGCCTTGAGTACTGTTCTGATGTCTGGGGGTCGGCCCCAAAACACTCTCTCGAGATCCTCGACTCTATCCAGAGGAGAGCCATTCGATTAGTGGACGACCATCGGCTCACTGATCATTTGGAGTCGCTTCACCATCGGCGAAGAGTGGCCGACCTTAGTTTATTTTACCGGTATTACAATGGAGATTGTTCTAACTCTCTTGCGGAGGTTATACCCGAAAACATCGTCGTCAACCGAAAAACAAGACAGACTGATAGGTACCATCATTTCACCGTCCATCTGGCAACTCCTCGAACTGAGTACCATAAGAAATCGTTTTTGTATAGAGCAAGTCAGATGTGGAACTCTCTCCCATCAGACGTTTTTCCCATTACCTACGACTTGCGAGATTTCAAGAGAAGAATCAATTCTCATCTTTCATCGTCTCGGGGCGTTACGAACACGCTAAAGGCATTGGCCTCTCCCGAGATGCAACCATAAAAAAAAAAAAAAAAAGTGCACAAATTTTTGGGAAAAATTAACTGTCAGAAGTGTAGTCAACGTTTCAAAAAATCCTCAGAAATCATTGAAACAGACAACGAATTTTTGATATTCTTTAGATCGTACCGTTTGAAGTCAAATAATCAATTGGGCAGTGGCGGCTCGTGACTTTAGGATTAGGTGAAGCATAAATATATGTATGTAAGAATTTCGTCAACTATTATTTAAACCATGACTATAAACGCGATGACGATGAGGGAACGCCAACATAGAGGGGCACAGGAGGCATGGTCTTCGATAATATTCTCGAAAGCACGTACCGCAGTCAGTCACATTTGTAACGTTATACCGACTGTACGAATATTGAACGAATAAACCGAGATTTAATTGGGTTAGTCATTAAAGACAATTGTATTGTCTCATCAATTCTTACATCAGAAGTGGGATTCACCCGTGTTGTGACAATAAGTGGCGCTAAATCTGACAACTCGTTATTATGGATCAGGAAGGGCATCATCCCGAACGCAGCCGAGACCACTGCGTTATTTAAGAAGACGGCAAAGTTGCAATGAACGACGTAACTCCGGAAAAACAATGGCAAGAAACGTAAGTAAACATCTTAGCATCGCAACAGCGACAAATAGCCGAATTAGTCCATTTGACAACCATGGTGCATAGCCAACCGCCAACCCCCAGTTCCTCTACGTCAGGAATGTTTGATGCGCAGCCTCCAGCATTGGAAGTAAATTCGTCGTTTAAATTCACGAAGTATGACCCTGCCGACAGTGCCTACTCTATAAAAGATTGGCTAAAGGACGCTAATAAATTAAAAACTGAACAAAACATGCCAGATGGATTAATGACCGCAAAAGCAACCGAAGCATTAGAACGCCGAGCTTATCGTTTTTGCCGTGCATGGAGACCGCGAGATCGAAGGTGGGAGCGATTTTGTTTAAGGGGGGCGTCTGGTGCAAGCACCAAAAACGGCAATTTTTCAGCTACCACAACTTTTCACCACATCCATTTTTTTGCAATCTGAAAACTGATTCAGAATCTTTGATTCTTACCCTAGTGCATAAGATATTTTTAATTTCGTAGAAATGATAAACTTTGATGTGCCATCGATTTGAAAGTAATAAAAAATGGGAAAAAGTGCTATTTTTCAGCTACCAGAACTTTTGACAAACAAAATTTTTCGTAAATTTTTTAACTGAACTTGATTCTGTGGACTATTATCCATTTCATAAGATATTTTTTATCACCGAGAAAGAATTGAGAAAAACAGAAAAAAAAAATTCTAATTGAGAATTATCGCGTTTTTTCTACTTCTTGTAGTTTCAAAACTGAGTGCAAATTTACAAAGCTGACAACTTATAATCATTATTTATACTCATTTTAAGGATGTCACGTGAAAAATTTTGCCTCAGATGAAATTCATATCAAAATAGGGTGTGTTCAAAATTGGATAAATGTCGAAAATGTACTGGTTTAGATGAATCGTATTATATTCAAAAATTGCTTCTTCATGTGCAAACTTTTTTCCATAATTCAGAAAGAATATATCTTCCTAATGAGTCATTTTGCTTTTTGCCAAATTGTTGAGAACATTTCGAAAAAAAACATATAATATGACGAAATTTCAGTGAAAGTAAAATCATTTTATTTCACATTTCCCAAAGCTTGACAAACTTTTCTGTTAGAAATCATGAACTGAAATTCTATTACCTATACTTTGCGATCTAGAATGACAAAAAAATACAAGTAAATCGGTAAAAAATAGAAACAACATTTTCCGTTCTGTTATTTTTCAAGAGAGATTCCTATTTTTTTGGGTTCCAGCATTACGAACATGATGGCAGCACCTTCGACCATTAGACTTAGGAAGGAGTGGGGCTGTACTTTGTCGAGAATGATCAGGACCGGCTTGGCACTTCGAATTTGAACTTCATGTTTTTGCATGCAACAGTTTAAATTTCAATAGTATTTTCCCGTGAAATCATTTTGGTCGAAGTAAGGAGAGGGTATACATATTCATGTATTTCAAGTTCTCTTTACGATAATGAGTATCAATTCTCCAAAATTGATCATTTGCTTTTTGTTCATAACATAGGTGCAAGTTACCGCAAACAATATTCGATTGAATGAATGTAATGTTTTGACTCACTAAGTTCCGATGACGGATATATATTTACTTTTCGGTTATCGTTCCACCGTCGCTTTACCGACCGTCCACCACGTGGGTATTACTCCGTTGGCAACAGAAAATAAGTCTACCAGATATTTGATATTTGGCACTTTTACGATGCCCGCTTGAGAAAGGTTCAATTTACGATACTCGCGAAAGGGAATTCTATTTTTATTTAGATTATGGGTATGTTCATTTAGTACATAATGTATAACTTCATATGAGAGGATGTATGTTGATTATGTTTTATCACATTTAATAAACTTAGGGCGACCGTCCATATAGGCGATTCAAGTTGCCTGAGCGCAAAAAACGGTCTAGCTCGAAAAGTAGCCAGCTACCAGATATTCGATTTTTGACACTTTTACGATGCACGCTTGAGAAAGGTTCAATTTATGGGAATTTCGGAAGGGATATCCCTTTTCATTCAGACTCCATAAAACTATGGCTCAATTTAAATTAAATTGAAAGTGAACCTGTACACGACGTATTTTTCGTTTTCGCAAAAAACATATACTCCACATCTTATCTTTTGCCTTTATAACTATGTACATGAGTACATAGCGAGAGTTTGAATGAAAAGGGATAACCCTTCCGAAATTCCCATAAATCGAACCTTTCTCAAGCGTATACATCGTAAAAGTGTCAAAAATCTAATATCTGGTAGCTGGGTACTTTTCGAGCTAGACCGTTTTTTGCGCTCAGGCAACTTGAATCGCCTATATGGACGGTCGCCCTTACAGTTGTACGAAAGTCTAAACAAAAATATAATTCCATTCCGAGATTGAAGCTTTCTCAAGGTTGTATCGTAAAAGTGCAAAAAATCGGTTATCTGGTGGCGGAGTACTTCAAGATGTCGAATTACTCGTTGTGTACATTGACATTTGATGACATTTTTCTGATAAAACTTTCTTGTCTTCAGAAATAAATTTGATCTATAATTTCAACGCACATGCTATAATATAATAGGTATATCGTACTGTCAACAATTAGTTTCTTATTCAAAACAAAATGATTAAAAATTTCACAAATGACGCGAATTGTCGCCTGAAGTATCAATCGGATACTACTTTATTTTCCTTTTCTAGAAAAAAAATATTAGAAAAATATTAGACAAAAATTAGAAAAATATTATGTCAAAATGGTAAACGACCAGTGGCATCCCTTATCGCATCAAGCGGCATCGACCGAAATTATGTCGCGGCGGCGAAAATGTAAAACTTTTGACAAATGGAAAATGTAAATAGCGCGTATAAAAATTTGTTTCAATTCAAAATCATCTACTTTTGTTATGGCTGACAATTCTATAAAAACAATTCTTTCAAATTTTATTCTTTTATTATGTTAATAACGGTGCTAAGTCAACTATATTCTAACCATATTGTTCATACAATCTTCGCTAAATGATACAAAGAACCACAGATCTTGTTGGTTGCAGGGATGAAAAATCTCTTCTGAAGAAACAATAACGTAGTCTGTAATATATAAAATTCTCCAAAGTTCATGTTGTCATTTGGTTCTAATTTGTCTTGGATATCGATACGGTTTTCAGTATATCTACTCTGAAAAAAGATAAAAGAGCAGAATCTCTAAAACTAAAAAACTTGGAATTAATTTGGTTTTTTTATATCGTTTACCGATATTTTGCCGATTTACTTTTGCTCTTTTGGATGAGCGCTTCTTGCCATTAATTCTTATTTGTCCCATATTTTAATGAATCAAAAATAGCATTAAAAAATGCTGATCGTATTTCAAAGTGAAAACACTTGTCGAAAACTCAGTAAAAAAACGCACACAGCTCTTTCTCCGTCAACGTATTGAGAAAGAGTATTCGTATTTGCAATGGAATAGTAGACCAACCCTGATGGCTAAAAATCATACGTAAAAGATAAGGCGGCTTTAGGTATCTAGGCGCCTCAATTTGAAAACATGAGGACGGCAGATTTTTTTATGCGACTTCGAAACAATAGCTACTATACGGATGGTATTCCAGTTCCGATATCTGGCGGCAAACGAAAAAGAAACTGATTTTGTCTAGTTCGTTTTTTCTTATTATATTTTTGCCAACATAAGTATCAAGTAATACGATTTATATCGATAGTAGTTTGTTGATGACAATTATGAAAGTAACTTTACAAACGAATAATTTTTTTTCGATGTGTTTTCTATACAGAAATTGGGAACATCGCGCTTACAAGACGGGATTCGTTCCATCTTGCTGCTTCAATGCACTACCAAATATTTCGTTTTTCTCAATATTTACTATTTTAATCAAGAATTATTTCGAAATGATATTACTATTTGATTAATAATATAAATATTCGCGAATTCTTGGAAGATGCGAATGATGGAAAAATTATCGATTTTGGTTACATATATGATTAGTTTCACATCTAAAAATCATTATTTATAATGAAAATAATTTATAATAAAAATAGTTTATAATTATTGTAAAAAAAATAGTTTATTTCCACAAAAAAAAAGGACACAAATTATATTTCTACTGCACGAGGGAAGTCATTCTAAATATTGTGCAGAGAGAACGAGTCGTAGTGTCGAATGATTCTTAGAAGCCATAAAGACATAACAAACAATTGAAGCCGATAACGGAACGACTCGAGAAGGATACATCTGGTTTGTTCAGAGAAAGTGGATAGACTACAGGGTATGTATCTATCTACCTATACCCATATTCATACATAATTTATATAAATAATTCGCAATGATTTGATGACATTAAATCAAATATGTGTTTCACTGAACAATATTCTACTTCCAATAAACCTTACGAAATTATTCCTATCGGGTATAATAAGTACCGATTTTTATTTCTCATAGATAAACAGAAAGATAAATGTATTACATCGAAATCATATTTTATTCAGATAGGTATAAAAAAGTGCTATTTTTAAATATGCTTATTGTAAAATTTAAAAATGTCATTGTAGAGCTATGATAAAGTTATATACGGAAGCAAACGTAAAAGATCCTAAATACCTCACTGGGAAGCGCGAATTCTTTATAGACGAATATTCAGGCAACACACACTGCTTCTAAGGTAGTTCAGAGTTGCCCATCGTCTCCTCACCGGTATTAGTTCGAGTCGCGTCTACGCAGCGCCATTCATTCGTTCCTTTCACGAAATGAATCCCGGCCTTAAGGTGGGCACTGACATAGCCCGAGCGCCGAACCGAGCATTCGGATCGATCTTTTGGTTCACCGCGCGATGGTCACTGACGTACCCCGAGCTTACGTATCGAGCATTTGCTCGACAGTGCTCCACGATATTCCGAACATGTCGGATATAGAGTTTGCGAGTGCCGCCTTTATCATAATGGGAAATTGCTACAAAATGTTGAAAAAGAAAAAAGGAAAATGTTATTGACAAAGTGACCTTTTTAAGTCAAGAGTAAATGATGTTATTAAAAAATCAAGAAATTAGTGGGCAATATAAAAACTTCATTCGAATGAGTTCAGCAGACTTCGAATATTTGGTTAACTTGATCGGTTCAAAAATCGCAAAAAAAGATACCACTTACAGAAAATCGATATCAGTTATAGAAAGATTGGCCGTTACATTACGATTTTACGCTACGTGAGTCTCCAATACCTTTTTAAAATATCCAGTCAACGAATAGGATTTATTGTCCAGGAAGTGAGTGATGCTTTATCAACGGAATTGAAACATTTTGTCAAGGTAAGAAAATCTTTTTTTATTGATTTTCGTCTCAAATTGCTAATCATCAAATAGGATCAAATCGTCATTCTGCGCACTCGTTGATGGCAGCGATGTATCAACAAATCACGTTTCTGATATTTGTGCGCACGTCTGTTTTATTTTTTCGTCGTAGATACCCTCATCTGCATCAAAAAGAATGTTTGATATCAAACGCTGCACTTTGTTACGAATGACAGCCGAATAATTTTCAAGTTTATTGCCCACGAATGAACCGAAGCTTTGGCTTTTGTTCGCTGGAACACTTCTTTGCGCGGCATTTTTCGAAATGTTGAAGGCCGAAATCATTATTTCTTCATGCGAATTCGAGTTTTTTTTATGTCTTTTAGCCGGAGGAGTATAACAATTTTCCGTAGATGGCTCGTCCACCATTTGGCTATCATCGGCTTTCACTGTTTCAATCTGAAATAAATTTTTTACTCCAAGAAGGGAGGGAGCTGCAGAATCGAGCGGCAGACAAAAAACAAAGAACTATCTTTGCCCTTTTCGAAAACGTGTCTCGCGTCTTCCAATCTTACGTACTTCTCGAGATAGGGGCGCAAAATGGGCGATTTTCGGTTTTTCGCAAAAAAATCGTATTAAGTTTCGGGTTCGAGAGCAAGGAAGAATACCCACGATAAAATACCATTTTTCGCGAACCGTCCGAGCCCCCTTCCGATCCCCTAGTCCCTCGAAGAATGTCACAAAAAATTCTCGAAAAAAAAAACACGCGACCGCCGGTAAATCGATAACGGACAGACCGATGACGTCCGAACTCGTTAAAAAGAATGTCAAGATCTACCGTTCGCTACAAAAATGAACCCCCTATCCCTAAAATTCGGGCCGCTAACCTCTCTACATCGATTCATGCGACGCACATTTTTTCGCCCGATCGATCTCACGCTACCGTAATATAGCGGCCTTCGGTCCCTCCTGCGCCTATGCGCCCCGATCACTCTAGGGGAAACAGCAATTCGTCGGTTTAAAATAGCGTCAAAGGTGCGAGTTCTTTTTGGGGAATGATGAAAAAATGCCGGTAAACCACTAATATTTGCAAAGAATTGTAATACCAAATTCATGCGATGTGCTAAACAATGAACGAAAACTGCATTGGGCGCTCTTTCCTTGATTTTCGCTTGAAGACCATTCAAGTGTCCTGACATCACGCTTGCGCCGTCAAAACATTGTCCAACAAGTTTAGTATCGTAATTGAACTTTTCAAGGCAATTGGATAATACAACAAATAATGCTTCCGCTGTCTATTGGAGCTTACATCAAAAAAACCCAAAAAACGTTCAAGTAGCTTTCCGTCAGGATTGACATATCGAATTACGATGCTACATTGCGATTTATGCGTAATATCTGTCGAGTCGTCCACCTGAATGGAAAAGAACTTGCGTTCTTGTATTTCTTTTTCCACGTATTCCTCAACATATTTTGCAATGCAATCAATGGTTCCATTTTGGATAGTTTTGGAATTTCCCGCAAAAATTGTAGCAATTTTTTTATAATGCTGCTGAATATCTGGAGGACTTATGGCTATAAATACTTCCAACAATTCTTTGAAATTTCCGCGATTTACTGAAGAGGAACTTTCGTTATGGCCGCGGAAAGCAAGTTCTTGTTTTCCTAAATAAAGGACGGCACGTATGGGCAGCTCCATAAAACGTCTATTCAGTTGCACGTTTTCTCGTAACGCATCCTTAATTGTAGAAAGATTTTCTTGAAGTATTTCACGAATATTTCGAAAAGAAAGGTGTTGCATCTTTGATTCAAACGAGAGCGAACAAATACTTTGCAGAATCATGTCCATCATGGTTAAAACCTGATTGTTGTTCACGACATCGGAAGTTTATTATCGATAAATTAATAACAATTCGTATTTATTACCAGCTAAAATGGAATGGTGCTAAAGTTTGATTACAGTTTTCCTAATCATTATTATTTATAATAGGTATAAAGGTGGTTCTAAATGGTACATGTAATTTGAATTGGTTTGCTCTTCAAATTCAGTGATATGCACAAAATTGACATGCTTATATAAAATGTTTTCCTCCCAAATCTCGCCACACTTTTTGATTACTGACATGATAATAGAATATGAAGAATAAAAAAGGCGAAATCCAACAAAAATGGGAAAAATACAAAAAAAAAAAGCGGAACAGATTGTTCAAACTTTGATATCACGGTGGGGATACGGATGAATCAGGAACTGAATCAGCAAGTATATGTAATATGAAGCATGAAAGTAATAATGAGCAACCTCTCTTGAATCGTCCATGAACAAGTCAAAAACAAGTGATGAAATGATTGACGACTTATGTGCAAGTAGTGAAAAGAAGACGATGAAGGTGATGAAAGTTTTAGAGAAGATAATGATATATCTGATATAAGTAATGAAGATGATGACGAAATAAGCTTTTCTGAATATAGTCGTCCTGTGTACGAAGGGGCGCCACTAACTTTGGGTGAAAGTTTAGTAAGCATATTTACATTCTTTATAACAAATAATATGACTTGGTTGACTTTCGATAGACTTTCAGCGCTTGTGTCTTTACATTTACCAGCTTCCTCTATTTTAAAAAAGAGCAGACATTTATTTATGCAATACTTTAATCATGAAGCTATGTCAATGAAAAAACATTGGTATTGTTCTGGATGTTTGTTTGATTGTAATTGTTACGTCGTAGATAATTCCGTCGAAATTTTGTGAACCGGTACTGGTCAGGTACTGCTTAGTCATAGACACCATTAAAAACATCTGTTAAGGTCTTCCGGTTCGCACCCCGAAACCAATACCGAAGACGGACAACACATTTTGAGAAAGGGCATTTTTGTTATTCATTCTTTTACATTCATTCACTCTGCGACTGCGAAACGACACGGTCCTGTATATACAAATATTGTTTAAATAAATAGAAGAAGTATCAAGTGCAATTTAAATTAAAATAGACCTCCAAAAACCTATTTTCATCGTCGCCCCAATCCATGGTCCTTCGGAAGCCGAATATAATATCGAGAAAGAACTGGTGCATTTAATGAACAAAGAAGCCGAAGCTGGAAGAACTTAGAGGAAGACCATTCCACCTGTGCAAACCTAAGATATCATCACACGAGGCCACGTAAAGTGCTGAAAAAAATAAGGTAAGCTTGAAAAGTTAATCGTCTTTCTTTGTTCATAATTTCCATAATCCCTCATTCTTTAATTATGGCTAATGCTAATGATGCACGTATCAAAAAACTCAGTCACAATCGTGGAATTATCAAAACAGCATTAACAAATTTCGAAAAATATGTGGCTACATTCACGGGTGAATCCAGTATAGACTTAACAAAATTATTGTTGAAAATGGACAAAATAAATAAAGTCTCTAACACATTCGATGAGATACAGACGGAACTCGAATTATTAGACGAAGAAAATACAGCCGTTTTGATTGAGGAAAGGTTTGAAATCGATGACTGATATATTGATGCGTTAGCAAAATGTGAAAATTTAAAAGCAAAAATTACACACGCGAATTCTCATACCGTAAATCCTACAGATACGTCACCATCTACAAACTCTGAATCAATAAATATGCAGGCCGGTCCAACAACACAAAACCATTTAAAATTACCGCAAGTGAATCTTCCAGAATTTACTGGAAAAGTAGAAGAATGGCTCGAATTCAAACAGAATTTTATGTCATACGCAGGAAATCGCGACGATTTATCGAATCTCGTTAAACTTCAGTATTTGAAATCCGCGTTAAAGGGCGAAGCGGCAAACAAAGTAGCAAAGTTCTCCCTCACGGCTGAAAATTACCTTCGTGCGTGGACTTGCATCGAAAAAGCTTACGCCGATGAGCGAATTATAATTTCGAAGCATCTTAGTTTAGTTTTGCGACTACCCGTTCAAGAACGCGAATGCGCGAATGGTTTGCGCAAATTGGCAGATGAAACGCTGCAGCATAAAGAATCTCTATCGTCCTTGGGTGTAGATTTAACCGATTACTTCTTAGTTCAAAATATAGAGGAAAAGCTTCACAAAAAAACTCTGGAAAAGTGGGACGAAAGTTTACAACGGGGTAAATTTCCAACTTTAGAACAGATAATAGATTTCCTTCACACTACAGCATCTCGTATAAAAAAACGCGACGGCGAAAGTAGCGAAGTTTCTCGAAATGCGCCAAACAACCATCACAATTCAAAGTTTCAAACAAGGCATAAGTTTCATACGAAAGTTGAGAAACAAACCTTTTTAGTCGCAAATAACAAAGAAACTTGTGTCATATGCCCTCGATTGAAGCATCCACTATACAAGTGTTTTAAATTCAAAAAATTGAATATTGCTGAACGGCTACAATTAGTTGAGAATCACAACTTGTTGGCGCAACTACCGCGAGGCGCCATTCTGGGGAGCGATCCACCACCTCGAGCAGATTTGTTATCTAGTTAGTCGTGAATAAAT
The DNA here is from genome assembly GCA_020654155.1 of Novius pumilus. Classification (NCBI taxonomy): domain Eukaryota; kingdom Metazoa; phylum Arthropoda; class Insecta; order Coleoptera; family Coccinellidae; genus Novius; species Novius pumilus. The sequence goes on from JAIFOV010000009.1 coordinate 882,726, forward strand.
GCTTGTCAGAGACGGATGTTTTTAATCCCGCGCTCGAATCCAAATCGCGTCAACTCTAAGGCTCGGTGCACACACGCGTTAAAAGTTGTCGGTTATCGGCGTCATTTCAACGCAGATAGGAGCACGACCATTGGCGTATATGGGGAACTGCACACAGGGCGTGAAAGTGACGCTGGATAGGCAATAAAGTATGTCAAAATAATGACGGTCGGGTGTCGTTTCTACTTGCTACCTGCTAGCAGATGTTCTTGACGAAAACCCACGGGTCGGGCTAAAAAAATGTGGATTGTATACATAAGTGTAATTTAAATGCATGTAGTACGTAGTAAATAATTATATCTTGATGTATAAAATATAACCGAACCAGACTGGAAATTGCAAATACCTCAATGAAAGGAAAAGTTATTTCATTTTCCATCAAAGCTAGTTGTATATCATTATCATTTTATTATATACTTTGCAATGTCATTCTATTAATTAATTATTTGAAAATCATAAATTAATTGAAGACAAATCAACAGATGTATTGAATAACTTCCCCAATAATAACTTTATTTTTCGAATGTAGTGCTCTGCAGGTACTCGGCCTTCCTCTTGAGGGGGCTCTTCAACTACCCTATTAAATCTGTCAATGAAAGCTTCAAAATATCCGCCGCGAGTTTCACAAAAACCCGCGTTGGTTCCTATACCCTATTCCGCGTCAAAAGTTATCTGCGTCCCTGTGTGCATTGCTAGAAAAAATCCCGACCCCTGCTCCTATCGGCGTTGATATGATGACGTAGGCCAACCCTCGAATCGCTCGAGAAAGCCATAAATAGTTGTTTTGACGTTAATTGGTTATCGGCGTTCCGTGTGCAGTTCCCCATATACGCCAACGGTCGTGCTCCTATCTGCGTTGAAATGACGCCGATAACAGATAACTTTTACCGCGTGTGTGCACCGAGCCTAAGGGCCCTTTCATATTAGGATTCTTGAATCCGATTCCCATAAAATTTGTTTAATAAACAAACGAATTTGGTGCGTTTCATATTACATTCTGAATTTCGAACGATTGACGTTGCGTTACCCCGCTCTATTTTTATTATTGTTCCACTTAACGCGCTCGGCTCTCATATAATTATTTACCCATATTTGCGTTCCTTATTCGAGTTTAACAAGAGCAACATGGATGAATTAGAAGTGATAGGTTTGTGGTATTTATTCACGAAAAATAGAAAGAGAAATAGGAAAACTTGGGTACATAAAATAAATCAAGAGCGTGATGAAAAAGGTATCGTCGTTTGTTACAATACCCCAAAACCTGTTTGGAAAAAATAATATAACTCATCCCTTGCTGAGGGCATATCTCCAATGTTCTGATGACAGACACAGGAACAAACGTGAAGAACAAGTCGGGATTAAATTACTTAACACATATTTGTTTTGGTTACTCCGCTCGTAAAGAACTCCGGCGACCGAAAACACCGATCGACGAAATGTTTTTGAATCGCAAGCTCATAAAGAATCTGAATCCTAATGTGAAAAGGTTAATTTGTTCTAACGTAAGTTTTGAATCCGGCTACCGGAGCAAAAAACACAAGAACGTGTCAACCGAGCAATAAAGAATCCCAAAGCTATAAAGAATCGGAATCATAATCTGAAAGGTTCCATTTGCTGCAACGTAACATTTGAATCTGGGCTACGAGAATCCGATTCACGAATCCTAATATGAAAGGGCCCTAACAGGTTCTGAGCCCAGTATCGTAAGCAGTGAAGCGTGTGATAAACTCGTTTGTTTTCGGATCCAAAATTTTGTTTTATTTTTGTGTTTCTTGTTCCGACGTAAAAACCATGACTTCCGCGAGTATTATGCGTATCGAACAGCTTGGACGAGATAACTACGACACGTGGAAGATACACATGGAGGCCCTCCTCGTCAAAAACGACGAGTGGGATTTCGTATCCGGAAAAACGAAGAAACCGGCCCGAACGAACGACCCGTCAAGCGAAGACAATATCGAAACGTGGACAAGATTGGATAACAAAGCAAAATCGACTATAATCCTATCAATTAGCTCCACGGAAATAAAACAGATAAAAGGTTGCACAACGGCGCGAGATGTATGGTTAAAACTTGAAGCCACGTATCAATCCAGGGGTCCGGCCAAAAAGGCCGCTCTACTAAAGCTTCTCACGCAACACAAAATAACCGAATCAGATAACGTTCGTGAACACGTGGAACAATTCTTCGACGTCATCGACAGATTGAGAGATTTGGACGTCGAAATTAATCCAGACGTGTTGGTAATACTATTGCTTTACAACTTACCAGAATCCTACGAAAATTTCCGTGTCGCGATCGAATCACGTGACGAACTCCTCGATCCGGAAGCTCTACGAATTAAAATCGTGGAAGAATATGACGCACACCGGCAGGTACCAATTTCGTCATCAACAGCTGATTTTGCGGGAAAGAATCCGCGACATCAAAACAATCAATCGAACAAAGGGTCCGACTCATGGAAACGAAAGGAAAGGATAAGGTGCAATAAATGCAAACGTTTCGGTCATAAAAGCGACCAGTGCCGCAGTCAACCGACGCACTCCAAGGACGAGTTTTCGATGGCCCCTACCGACAAAGACGCCGCCGCCGAATCACGGAGCGAATTTTATCTGGACAGCGGCGCCACAAGCCATCTTTGTGAACAGCCCGAGTTATTCGAGAGCAGCGATTCCTCGAAACGAGTAACGATAAACTTGGCGAACAACGATGCAATCTCTAGCGTCGCGGAAGGGAAGGTATCTTTCGACGCAGATGTTCGCGGTTCAACTCACAAGGTATTTTTAAATAAGGCATATTTTGTACCCGATCTTCGCAAGAATCTTCTTTCCGTCGGAAAAATAACCGAAAACGGTATGAAAGTCGTTTTTGACAATCGCGGAGCTACCGTTTTGACCGCGTCCGGAAAAGCAGTTTTAACGGCAAATAAAGTAAACGGACTCTATATCGTTCCTGCGCGAGACGAATCCGCGAACACAACAGTCGAATCGCGTTCAATGAAGAAAAGCGAAACGTCATCGTGGCACCGTAGAATGGGACATTTAAATTTCGCGGACCTTCGCGAAGCTGTGCGGAACGGAACCATTAAAGGACTTTCGCGTAAAACTTTGGGCGACACGTCCGAGTGCGAAATATGTATAAAAGGGAAAATGAATCGCGCGCCATTCCCGAAGATGTCAGTGCGCGTGTCAAACATTCTCGATATCGTACACGCGGACGTTTGCGGCCCAATGCGAACAGAATCGAATGCGGGATCGAAATATTTCGTCGAATTTATTGACGATCATTAGCGATGGTTCGGTTCCTAAAATCGAAAGACGAAGTCTTCAAAGCTACGCAAGAATACATCGCTCTCGTGGAAAATCAAAAATCGCGAAAAGTAAATGTCTCCAATCCGATAACAGAACGGAATTCGTCAACACGAAACTCGATCATTTCCTCAGATCGCGAGGAATTACTCGCAGACTCACCGTCCCGTACAACCCGCAGCAAAACGGAATCGCGGAGCGTAAAAATCGCAGCTTAATAGAAACAGCCAGATGTCTTTTGATCGACGCAAATCTTCCGCCGTCTTTTTGGGCAGAAGCGATAAATGCGGCAAATTATATACGTAATAGATGCCCTAGCAAAAGTCTGCGAGGAAAAACCCCGTACCAAATTTGGCACGGAAAGGCACCCGACGTGAGCCATCTTCGCCAATTTGGTTCGAAAGTATATTGCCTAAATCGCAAACCCGGCATAAACAAATTTCAATCACGCTGTTCGGAAGGTTATTTCATAGGTCACTCGGACGAAGCCAAGGGATATCGCATCTGGTTACCGACCGAACGAAAAGTAATCTTATCAAGAGACGTTAAATTCTTGGCGGAACAATCGGACGAACTTCCTCGCTGCACCAATTTTTTTGACGATTTCTTACCCCACTCGCGTGAAGTCGAAGTCACAGCTAAAAACAAACCCGAACGTGAAGAGATCGAATTTTTCTCCGACCCGACATTAAGTTGCTCGGACACGGATCCTCAAATCACTCGCGAAAACGAAATTGATGAAACACCAGAAGAGGATCAACGACCAACCAGAGGCCGTGGAAGACCAAGACTTATCAGAACAGGTTTACCAGCGGAGGATATTTTCTTTGCTTCAGGTGCCCCAACAATCGAAATTCATTTTTTTTTTTGACGGAGGGAAAATGCATTACGCACTGCCTCCCCGGGAATTGTGAGTCATCCGGGGAAGTGTGGGACTCCCTGGAGGACGACCATCCCCCACCCCTATACAGGACATCATTCCTGAATGGGCGCAGGGCACATCCGTCAACCAGGTTTACCCACTAAAAAACCCTCCGTGACCCCACCTCCATTCGACCAGATGTTCGGTCTCCTGAAGGCAGGGCCATCCACCGTGCATAACGGGGGTTGCCTTGCCGACCTTGATTAGATCTTATCATACGGCAACCCCCTAGCACATCTCCTTCACTGCCCTTCATCCCTGTCTGTACAAGGTTCGGTCCTCTCCTCTCCACCTCCTCTCAATCCTGTCTGCCTTGATTTTCCTTCGTTCCTACATCTCTCACTGTTCCATCCCTATCGCAGTTGTTCCTTCGCCCTTTCAAGAGCCCTCCTGAACTCCAAGCACCTCCATGACCCCGCTGTATGCCCCTCCTGACCACATTGGTAGCATCTCTTTACCTCCTGACAGTCCCTAGCATAGTGGCCATCTTTCCCACACCTGAAGCAAGTAGTCCTCCTATTTTGCCCCCTACATCCATCCCCTGCATGCTCGTACTCCTTGCAGTGACCGCATGTCTTCACCCGCACCCTGCGAACCACCCGGCATCTCGCAAGTCCGACCCTCACAAAATTGATCTTCCCCAGGCGTTCTGCCAGTCCCTCCTCCACCGAAACCACCACCGATTTCGTTTCGTCCACCTGTGATCTCAAGTTACTTATTCTGAACTCCTTCGAGTCACACGCCAAAACAACAGACAATTCCCTTTCCACTTCCTCCCTCGTGATCAAATTCATTGTCAAGTGAACACGCCGAAGAATGGCGTAAGGCAATAATGGACGAAATCGAATCCATAATAAAGAACCAAACTTGGAAATTGGTCGATCGTCCTAGAGGGGTCAAAACTATCGGCAGCAGGATAGTACTTCGTAACAAATACGGCTCAGACGGTACACTAGATCGTCGCAAGGCACGTTTAGTCGCTCAGGGTTTTTCTCAAAAACCCGGCATCCATTACCACGAAACGTTCGCTCCAGTTGCACGACTAAGTACAGTGCGACTCATCGCAGCACTATCGGCTCAATTCGGCATGGAGATTAGGCAATTCGACATCGCCACAGCATACCTGAACGGAAATCTCAACGAAGAAATTTATATGGAACAGCCGAAGTATCTGAAGGAAACCCTTCAGGACATAATTCAATCTAACAAACAACCAAAAATCACCGGGCAGGCCAAGGAAATGTTGTCCCAAATACACTCAGGAGATAAAGTTTGCTCACTCCAAAAGTCCCTATACGGACTGAAACAGGCTGGACGGCAATGGCATTCTAAACTTCAAGAAGCTCTTCTTCAATTTGGAGCCGTTCCTTCAAAGATCGACTCATGTCTGTATCATAAAGTCGAAGGGGGAGACACAATACTTATCGCCATATATGTCGACGACATCCTCGACGCATCGAAGAACTCCAAATTAATACAAAACTTAGGAAAGGAGTAATCAAAACGTTTTGAGGTCAAAGATCTCGGTAAAGCCACTTATTGCCTCGGCATAAACATAAAGGTAGAACCAAACGGTGTAACACTGACACAACCCAATTACATCGCCGACCTGCTACAACGTTTTAACATGAGTGACGCCAAGCCAGTTCACACCCCACTGGATTGCCACGTCAAATTATCGAACGAACCGAACAACGAAGAACTCGAAGCAAACGTCCCGTATCGAGAGCTAATAGGCTGCTTAACGTATCTAGCCCAAAGCACTCGACCTGACATCAGCCACGCCGCCAGTTGTCTCGGTCAGTTCAGCAGCCGGTACAACAAAACTCACTGGACAGCGGCAAAGAGAGTCTTAAGGTATCTAAAAGCAACTCCGAACCTAGGCCTCACATACACGGCCAACAACCATGCATTAAAATGCTTCGTCGACTCCGACTGGGGAAACTGCCAAGACGATCGGCGATCGTACTCCGGGATGGTCACAATCCTAAGCGGATGCCCCATAAATTGGGAATCTAGGAAACAAAGGACGGTCGCACTCTCGTCCACGGAAGCAGAATACATGTCTCTAAGCGAAGGCACTAAAGAATGCCTATATTGGAAAAGCTTCCTTGAAGAACTCGGTCTTCATCAACTCGCAGAAGTAACGCTGTTCGTGGACAACATGGGAGCACTCAAACTCGCCGAAAACCCGTTGTTCCATTCCAGGACCAAACACATCGACGTGAGGTACCACTTTGTTCGCGAAACTCTCCAGAACAAGCAATTGAAGATCAGCCACGTCGCATCGGAAGAAAACGTAGCTGACATGATGACGAAGGCCCTAACCAATACGAAGCTACAGAGCTGCGTAAACCTTTCGGGGATGACCCGGAGTCGTCATTAGAGCAAACTACACTCGAGATGTTCGAATCGAGGGGGAGTGTTGGCGCAACTACCGCGAGGCGCCATTCTGGGGAGCGATCCACGACCTCGAGCAGATTTGTTATCTAGTTAGTCGTGAATAAATGCTTGTCAGAGACGGATGTTTTTAATCCCGCGCTCGAATCCAAATCGCGTCAACTCTAACACAACTTATGCCAATTATGCTTCAGGAAACACACAGGGGATTGCAAATTTAATAAATGTATCGCTTGTGAAAAGCTCCAAAACTTTTTATTACACGAGCATCCACCTCAATCGCAATGACTAGAAAGGGACAGGCACGACATATGTAATATCTCAAGAATAATAGTTAATCAAAATGAAACTGTCATTCCTAGTGGTACCAAGTCTAACGAAGATTCAAAAAAATCAAGCATCAACAGTGTCAACAACGGAATCTGCAAATCAATGTTTCGCATCGATTGTTAATAAACCAGTTGATAATTTAATGACTAGTTCGATTTTAAATGTGTTTGACAAAGATAGTAATCCTCTATTGTGCCGGGCACTTTTGTATACTTGTTCAACCACAAATTTCATAACCGAAAATCTAGCGAATAAACTTAAACTCAGTAAAGAAAATTACCGGACATCTGTTGGGGCTCTTGATCAATTATCAACCTGTACAAAACATTACTTGACGGCAACGATTGGTTCCACACATAATAGCTATAAACGAAATTTAGAATTTTTGACCGTGCCATGCATTTCGAATTCTGTACCAAACGAGACGATGCCAAGGGAGAAAATTGAAACTCCAGAAACTCGCTGACCCAGAATTTCAGAAGCCTGCACCGATAGATATTCTTTTAGCTTCAGGACCAACTTTGTCTTCATTTTGTATAGGCCAAATTAAACTTGTTGATGAAGGATTTGATCTCATTTTGTAAAAAACTAGATTCGGTTGGATAATAGGTGGTGCTATTAAAATGGGTAGGCTACATAGAAAAGTTTCGTGCAAATTTACCGAGTTACATTCAGTTATCGAAAAATTTTGGCTCATTGAAAAAGGTCCACATCAAATTCATCGTTCAGAGGAAGAAAAGAAATGCGTCGATCACTTCACCAAAACAACTAGTAGTAGTAGGGACCGGAAGATACATAGTTGCACTTCCATTCAAAATAAATCCTGAAGTATTAGGTGACTCTTATGAACAAGTTTTGCGACGTTTGAACTCTCTTGTCAAAAGATTCAAGAATAATCCGAATTTAAAATTTGAATACACTGCCATTATCAAAAAATACCTAGAATTAGGACACATGAGAAAGGTAGATAATGAGCCGATTATCGGATATTACTTACCTCATCATGCCGTGTATAAAGAATCTAGCGCTACAACCAAATTACGCGTAGTTTTCGACGGCTCAGCAAAAACCAGTTCCGGGTATTCATTAAATGACACGCTCATGGTCGGTCCAAAATTACAAGAGGATATTTTCGGATTATTGCTTTGTTTTCGTATATTTGTATATGTTTTATTAGGAGACATAGAAAAAATGTATCGACAAATTCGAATACGGGAGGAAGACAAAAAATATCAGCGTATTCTCTGGAGGAACGACGACGAAATCCATACTTATGAATTAGAAACTGTATCTTTTGGTTTTGCCTCATCACCTTATCAAGCGGTCGCATGCATTCAAAAACTAGCTGATGATGAAGGCAACAAATTTCCAATAGCTGCAAATGCAATAAGAAAGGATATTTACATAGATAATTTAATCACGGGTGCTTCAACCCTAGAAAAAGCCCTTGAAATTCGAAATCAAGTGTCCGAGCTACTGAAATTAGGCGGATTTCCTCTGAGACAATGGGCTTCAAATGATTTGAAAATTTTAGAAGGTTCAAACAAAGACCAAATAGATTCGAATTTTTTATTTAATTCCGAAAATACAATAAAAACATTAGGAATCTCCTGGAACGCAAGACAAGACGCGTTAATCTATAAGGCTTTTTCTAGCGCGGACTCAATCTCTAAAACGAAAAGAACTATTCTGTCGGATATCGCCAAAATATATGACCCCCTCGGTGTACTCGGTCCTATTGTATTGCACGCGAAAACCCTGATGGAAGTAATATGGAAAGAAAATTTGAATTGGGACGAATCGGTCCCTACCAACATATTCACAAAATGGCAGCAATTTTATTGCCAACTCCCTCTAATTGCTAATGTACAATTCACAAGAAACACATTGATCCCAAAATATATTTCGGTTCAATTACACGGTTTTTGCGATGCAAGCATAGTAGGATATGGCGCCTGTATTTATTTACGATCTGTTGACAACAGTAACAGAATCGAAAATCAATTATTATGTGCACGGTCCAGGATTGCTCCGTTTAAAACCGTTACTTTACCGCGACTTGAATTGTGCGCAGCTCAGTTACTCACAAAATTATATTTACAAGTTATGGACGCTATCGATATAAAATTCGAAAAGGTTGTTTTCTGGTCAGATTCAACCATTACTTTGCATTGGATTATTACCTCACCTAGCCTCCTCAAGACTTTCGTCGCCAATCGAGTTTCTGATATTCAGAGAATTAGCAAGACACATTTATGGAGGCATGTAAGATCGCCAGATAATCCAGCAGACTTTTTGTCTCGAGGACAACTACCAAAGGAGTTTTTGGAGAATAAAATCTGGATAACAGGTCCTGCATGGCTTCACAGAACCGAAACAGAGTGGCCTATTCTTGAAATTCCTGGGTTAAATGAAACTTTACCTGAAGTTCGAAAAAATACTAGTATTATAACAATGACCTTACAAAATACAGGAAAGGTTTTAAATAAATTTGAAAAATATGAAAAATTCTCATCATACATTAAATTAAGGAGATTCGTAGCACTAACCTCATTTTGGAGGAATGAAAAATCATTTAATGGTAGCTTAAAAGTGAAGGATTTATTAGAAGCAGAAACTACAATTATCACACATATACAATCGATATGTTTCGAAAATGAAATTCGGTCTTTATTGAAAAAAAAGGAAGTAAAAGCTTCCAGTTCAGTACGTTCGCTATGTCCTTTCCTTGATAAGAGTGGTGTATTGCGAGTGGGTGGGAGATTGAGAAACTCCAATTTTCATTTCTCCCAAAAACACCCCATACTCTTACCTCGCTCTAATCATATTACCGATCTAATTATAAGGAATTATCATGAATCGAATCATCATTCGGGAATTCAAACAACTCTATGTAAAATACGCGAAAAATTTTGGCTTATAGACTGTAAAACGCAGGTGCGAAAAATTATTCGAAAATGCATTACATGTTTTCGTGCAAGTCCACCAACGATTGAGTATCTGATGGGCAATTTACCGAAGGCTAGAGTTATAGAATCCGGGGTTTTCAACAATATTGGTATAGATTTTTGCGGTCCATTTTTTATAAAAGAAAAAAAAACATCGTAATACCAAAAGTCTAAAAGCATATGTAGCTATTTTTGTTTGCCTCGCCGTAAAAACCGTGCATTTGGAAGTCGTGTCTGATTTAACCACCGATGGTTTTCTAGCAGCTTTGAGCAGATTCATAGCTAGGCGCGGAAAACCCAAAAACATATATACAGACAACGCGAAGAATTTTATTGGAGCCAAAAATCAACTATACGAAATTCGTAATATATTGAATTCACAAATTGACCGTGAAAAAATAAACAAATATTGTACTAACCAAGAGATAATTTGGCATTTCATCCCGCCTTTATCTCCAAACTTTGGAGGTTTATGGGAGTCATCAGTCAAGTTATTCAAACACCATATGAAACGCGTGGTTAGCGATCTATTGTTCACGTTCGAGGAATTTAACACCTTTGTAATAGAAGTGGAAGCCATAATTAATTCTCGTCCTCTCACCCCCTTATCGTCTGATCCAAATGATATTTCCGCACTTACCCCCGCACATTTCCTTATCGGCGATTCTCTAAAAAGCTTACCTGAGATCAATCACACCGAGACATCACCAAGGCTATTGTCAAGATGGGAACTTATTAAGAAGACTCGACAAGACTTGTGGAAAAGATGGAGCAAGGAATATCTGAACGAATTAAACACTCGACAAAAATGGATCAAGTGTCATCATCATATTAAAGTGGGATCGGTAGTGCTCTTGAAGGACGATAATTTGCCGTCGATGAAGTGGAGCTTAGGGAAAGTAGTGTTGGTGCACCCCGGACAAGATAGTGTCATTAGAGTGGTAACCGTAAAAACGTTCAAAGATGTTTTCAAACGCAATGTAAGGAGTTTGGCCTTACTACCAATAATAGACAATTTTCACGCGTAAATAGTGTCTTCACTAGCAATAGGATGAACAGTATTGAATGTGTTTATGATAACCTGTAATTAATTGTTAGGATTCATGTCTTATTTCGATTTAATGTTCACGTTCTAATTAGATTTAATTTTCATGTATTACCTAGATAAGTGAATATGATAAGATAAGGAAGTCGTACAGAATTGTGTACAGGTTAATAATCTGCCTAAATAGAAGTGGTTGTGGGATTAAACTCCCAACGGGGGGAGTATGTTACGTCGTAGATAATTCCGTCGAAATTTTGTGAACCGGTACTGGTCAGGTAGTGCTTAGTCATAGACACCATTAAAAACATCTGTTAAGGTCTTCCGGTTCGCACCCCGAAACCAGTACCGAAGACGGACAACACATTTTGAGAAAGGGCATTTTTGTTATTCATGCTTTTACATTCATTCACTCTGCGACTACGAAACGACACGGTCCTGTATATACAAATATTGTTTAAATAAATAGAAGAAGTATCAAGTGCAATTTAAATTAAAATAGACGTCCAAAAACCTATTTTGATCGTTCGCCCCAATCCAGTAATGATAAATTGTCTTCATGTCCATGCAGTAATAATCCTGAAAGATACTATATTGAGTTATCGATCATTGACCAGTTGAAAAGACTATTTTTAAAACCTGATTTGGAGACACTAAACTGACGTTTGAAGAATTTTACACCTTGCTCCAGCAAATTCCAGCCGTCCTCAACTCGAGTCCTATGACCCCCTTATCCTCGGACCCCCTGGATTTGCGACCATTGACGCCTGCACACTTGCTCATCGGACATGTTATGACTTCCGTTCCCGAGACTGATTTTACAAATATCGTGGAATCACGATTATCACAATATCACCGGGTGCAAGGGCTGCATCAGCATTTTTGGAAGCGCTGGTCGAACGACTACATCGGCGAACTGCAACGTCGCAATAGATGGGTGAAGCACTCCCCCAACGTATTAAAAGGAGCTATGGTCTTACTAAAGGACAACGCATTGCCACCATTCAAATGGAAGCTTGGACGCGTGATGGAACTGTTTCCGGCAGTTGACAACGTTGTTCGCGCCATTCTTGTGCGGACAAAAATGGTTTAGTGTAACGTAAACGGGCGGTGACGAGATTGCGCGTATCGCCCGTCGAATGATTGAACCGAGTGGATTTTGTTCTTTTTCTTTATATAACCTTGTATTATTCGATTTTATTTCATTTTTGTTTGTTTTTTGTTCGTTGTTCACTTTTGTTTATATATGATATTAAGTCACAATATGTTCAAATTTACTAAAGTTGTTGAACTAGGGAGTTCAAGGCGGGGTATATCTTCGCGCCTTCAGTTTACGTTGCCTTTTAGAATCGTGATCGGCTCGCAGTGGTTGATCCTTTACTGAGGAGATCGGGGTAGCGCCTGCGCTCTGGAGGTTTTGAGATTTTTAACGTAGACTGCAGGTGTGAACATGGCGAATTCAGCGTGACGTACGATTTTTTATTTTATCGTTTTGTAGACGGCAATTGTCTTGAGAATTTCGTACTAAAATAAAGGTGATACAGTCCATGAGATCCAGAGTTTGAATCGTTGTATATTACAATATGCGTGAGAGGATGGCTGGATCATCAAGACAATTACCTGAAGAAGCGAAAAAGCAAGTTCAAAACCATATTAAAAGTTTCCCTAATTTTGAATCCCATTATACCAGATCTCATAATCCTAATAAAAGATATCTACATCCAGATCTAACTATCAGGAAAATATTCAATTTATACGAGCTTCACTGCGAGGAAACTGGAATGAAAGCCGTTAATGAGTGGACTTATAGGAAAATATTTAAAAAAGATTTTGATTTACGTTTCCACCAACCGCGCAAAGATACATGCCAAAAATGCGACTTATTAAACATTAAAGTTACAGCATCGAATAATGAAGAAGAAAAGAATAAACTCACCGAAGAACACGATGTCCATTTAAGACTAGCAGAATCAGCTAGAAATTCGCTAAAACAAGCTCAGGAACTAGTATCACGTAATTCGGATTATTATTTTGCTTTCTCGTTGTGGTACGTGAACTCCTAAGGGTTCGTTGTTCTGCACAAGGGGCTTCGCGACAAGATTCACGCCAAATGGTGACTTTATGAAGGCAGGACACCTACTGAGTTGGTTGCTCAGAATCAGCAATAATCTAAAAATTGTTCAAAACAACAACAAAGATCACCAGTCACATAGATATAGGTATATCTCTCAATCTCTCAAGGCCACGGAATAACTACAGACAATTTCTTCACAAGTTTAGAATTAGCTGATAAACTTCTAGAGAAGAATCTTTCATTATGTGGTACTTTGAGAAAAAACAAGACATTTATACCCAAGGAGTTACTTCCTGCTACATATAAAAAAGAATTTTCAAGTATGTTTGCATTTATGAAAGATAAAACTATGGTTTCGTATGTACCGAAAAAGAAAACTGCAGTCATTTTATTATCTACTGAGCACAAAGACGACCAAACTGGAGGAGAAACTGTTAACCACAAACCCCACATTATTTTACATTATAATAAGACTAAAGGTGCTGTGGATACAAGCGGTAAATTGGCGAAAGAGTACACGACTCAACGAAAATCAAACCGTTGGCCAATGGTAATGTTTTACCATCTTCTTGATATAGGTGGAATTAACTCCTACAAACTCTGGATAAACAAGTACCCCGATTGGGAAAAAGGGAACCTGGATAATAGAAGAATCTTTTTATTAGAGTTGGGAAAGGAATTGGGGAAGAGGAACATAATACGAAGGTACACCACCAATACAAATTTGCAATTGAACATTAGGAGAAACATGGAGCTTGTCGTTCCGGAACTAGTTACGCAATAACCCGTTAATCCTGATCCTGCTATGCCTCAACAAAGAAGTGTACTATAACAATCCACTCATAAAAGAATTTATTTTATTAAATATAACCACATAATGATTCAAAAAACATATCATTTCTCAACGAATTAACGATTATTCACCCATTTATTTTGTCAAATAGAACTACATACGAGAGGTATTTGGACTCTGTCTACATTCAAATCACAAAACCAAAGACAAAAGGTACTCCATAATATAACAAATAATTTTTCAAGATTTTGTGACGCACGTGGTGCGCCACCCCTGCAGCACGCTACGTTGAGCTAACGTTAGATTTACGATTTACCGTTAGATCGCTTGACTACCTAAGCAAAAGAACTTCGAGTCTCGGAATGGTTTCCGTCGAACGATTTTGTAACGTCCGTGTAACGTTTGCAAAAAACGGTCCGCGATCTCATCGCAGCTAACTGCCTTCGGGTAATTGTTCGTGTTCTAGTTGAAAGCAACTTTGCCAGGTCTTACCATTAATCGTGAGAGCTCACGATTTTGGCATTGATCTGACGATAATTTGGAAATCACGATTGTTTCCAAAACCTAAGTATGAGTATACTACTATATAGTAGTGAAACCCCTACGAACGATTCTCTTAATAACTATCCCATAAATGACGAATGGATGACCATTTCCTATTCACGAAAATTTTCCATAAATTTTAGCACAGCTACTTAAAAAAAGATCGATCCCCATACGGTCGATTTTTCGCGATCTTTCAGTCCGACTCGCCTGGCAACGGTGAGCCGGACACATCCGAAGCTGTCAGGCGGACGATAACCCATCCCTGCCGATATTAAAGATCCATTCGCTTTCGTTACACTGTCCGAACAATTGCGTCTTGTGCCGTCTAAGTAAAAAGTGTTCATAATTGATATACTTGTTTGCACTATCAGTGAAGAAATTATGGCAGGTGAGTAACATACGCGAAAGGAAAGTATATTTACTTTGATGAGCTTCTTTTCCACATAACGAAATATATTCGTAATGCACGTGTAATTTTTCTTTCGCTGTTCACATTTCGTGAGCTCTGCTAATTGTGTCCAAACACCGATTTCGCATAGTGAGGGTGGTGTAAATTCATCGTTCGCGCGCCACGTGCAAGTTACGTTTCATTTTCACAAACTGCTTAAAGAAAGGTGCAAAAATCGAACATTCACCTGAATTCATAAAAACTTTTGAACTTTGTAAAGTTATCTTATGTAGTGATCCAATTTTGCAATATCCGGATTTTACAAAACCATTCATCCTAACAAACGACGCGTCAAATTTCGCTATTAGATGCGTCCTTAGTCAAGGCAAAATAGGACAGGATCTACCAATAGCTTACGCCTCAAGAACGCTAAATCCCGCAGAAACAAAATATAGCACGATAGAGAAGGAAGTTTTGGCCATAGTATATGGAGTCAAACAATTCCGACCGTATCTATTTGGCAGAATGTTTACTATTATTACTGATCACGCGCCATTGCAATGGCTCTTCAATTTGAAGGAACCAAATTCGCGACTGGTCAGGTGGCGTTTGAAATTAGAGGAATACGATTATACAGTGATGTATAAGAGAGGTAAACAAAATACAAACGCGGACGCTTTATCGCGGATCGAGATAAATGCGTTCGAAAATGAGTCAATATCACCTAATCCGGGAAACATAAACGAGGACATAAAAACATTCTTGAACGAATTCTTAGAAGAAAACATAGACCAAGTGACACCGGAACATATCCAAAGAATCACGGATGATATGGCGTCGGATAGCGGATCTGATATTTTTCCATCAAGCAAGATAAACGTAATTGCCGACGTTCATGCTAATGATGAAAATTCAGACGACGGACAAACAATTCATACATCGATTGAAAACCCTATTCAAGAAATACCATGCTGCTACCATTTTCGATAATCTTTGAACTTTTTTCACTCATTTTGGGATACCTCATTCAATAACCTGTGATAATGGTACAGAATATAAAAGATCTCTTCTAACAGATTTTTGTAAATTACACAATGTGAATCTCCATTTCACAACACCAGGTAATTCGAACAGCAACGGTCTTATAAAACGATTCCACTCAACACTATTAGAAATAAGTCGCAATCAACAATCAGGGAACCAAATTTAAACCCAAAACAACTTTTACAATATGCTATTCTCGGATATAATTCCTGTATCCATAGTGTTACAAAACAAAGGCCTTTTGATGTGATCAATGGACATGCAAAAGCTTTGGACCCTTTTGATTTAACAGACGAAATAATCCTAAATAGATATATACTAGACAGAAGACAGCGCTTAAAATCCATTTATGATAAAATATATGAGAAATCCCTGACCGACAATACTAAGAAAATAGACAAAACCAATGAATCTCGGGAAGATCCTATTTGTTACCGAGAAAATAGCGACGCTTTTGAAAAAATTAAAGGAGCTACGAGAAATAAAACAAAACCCAGATATGCGAAAAGAATAATTGCGAAGGATAACGGGGATAAAGTAGAAACAAATAAGGGGAAAGTGATACACAAATCACAGCTGAACAACCTAAAGTAACAAAACATTCTTCTTTGCAGGTTAGCAATAATGAAAATTCTCCTTCTTGTAGTAGTAATATTACAAATTTCGGAAAAAAGAGGTGAGATATCAATCACATCCCTGAAAACTCCACTGCTCCCAATTAAATTAAATTAAATTAAATTAAATTAGGTGACAGTAGAATAGTAGAAAGTAAACATACATTTATTCATTACGTAGAATAAGGGCCACTTTTCATTCAATTCGATAGAATTAGCTCATTCTTTGATATAGTTAAGGTTAAATATTCTTTAGGAACCCCTGTAGATGTAAAGAAAAATGAAACGGAATATGATATGACACAAAATATTCTGATAAATTCATTTCGACAAGCGAGTTATTTGTTAGGAATTTTGAGGGAAAAACTACAGAACTTTTCATATCATAAACGCGACAAACGAGGGCTGGCTAATATCGTAGGCAGAACATCTAAATGGCTCTTCGGAACGTTGGACGACGAGGATGAAACAAGGTATAACGAGGCTATTAGTGTCTTGTCGGAATCTCAAAATCTCAAAAGAAAGGTCTCTCCAAATATCTTTAACGAAAGAATTGATAAAAAATTACAATTCATCAATCACTACCCTCGTTAATAATCAGAACATGATGGAGTCTCATACAAATCGCTTTGAAAAACGTATTGCCAAGCAGTTAAATGATAACGAGATATTTCTCGGGAATTCGTGAACACGCGAACGGATACACCGCTAATACCGGACGAAATTAATGCATAAAGAATTCGTGATGGCGACACATCGGACGAAAACGGGAACCCAACAGAGACAGAACCATCTGTACCGCGTAGATCCACGCTACAATTAAAACCACCTAGATATTTAGATGATGTTCGTGTTTAAAAAAATAAAAAATAATTTGTGTCATTAAGTTGTGAGTTTAATTTGTGTCATTAAGTTGTAAGTTTAACTTGTATCGTTAAATGTAAGTTTAATTTGTGTAATTAAGTTGTAAGGTCGGCATTAAATAAAGAAGAGGGAGATGTTGCGGGAGCACCTGCGTACCTATAGGAAGCGGGTACTCAAGGTACGCGGGGAAAACGGTGGAGGTCGAGAACTGGCGGTAAGGGGTCGCGGGCGCTGCCGCATTATCAGACGTGTCGTACTTGGTCTCGACTATTCATTCTTCCTACCCATAACCCAACATGCACTTTATTATTCCAATGGTGCTTCTTTCTTCACGTTGTCTATGTAATATGGACAACCAAATCAGGTGGTGTTGCTAAAAGGCGAGAGCAATGGGAATCGCAGCACTTTGTTATTCTGTATTTAAAGTCCTTTTCTAGTAGTCAGTGTCCTATTCCGCAAAAGGATTCTGACAGGTTATCAAGTGAACCTATTTGTGTATGCCTCTTGGAGCGAAACATCCACTCTCTACTCCACTCTAACTTAAGTTGATGTACAATAAATTTGAATACTATAGATTTCGAGCTTTTTCTTCTCCTTTTTTCTATTTGTGTATGTCGGTAAATTCCAACTTAATTTGAGAATGCCACCTAGCTTTTCTTTTGATTTTGAAACTGAATGCATAAATCCTCGGACACGTCGATTTTGCTTTTGAATACACAGTTATTATACTAACCAACAGATTAAAGCTTATAAAAGTTTAGAAGCGTACAAGTATTTCTAGGCTGGCTTTGTAACAAAAATTGGATCGACAGTCATTGCAGATTTTTTTGTATTGGTGTGAAAGGTTAGCATTTACAAATGATACACTACGGACGGGTTGCATACGTGTCTAGGAATACGCAGTTCACCAAGATACGTTAATTCCTTGAGTAGAGCTTCCCATGGATACTGATCAACAATTGTTGAATGAGAATCTTTGCAAGAATAATACAAGGACTCAACAAACCTACGGGATCAAATACTTTCGAAATAGTAGATAAAATTGATCGTTTGGAACAATTGGCAGATTTCAACTTGGAGTTAACATCGTAAATGAATTCGTCCTTAGCGCTGGCCCATGATAAACCTAAAGTTTTCACTACTTCATTTTCGACTACGCTTATAATATGACAAAGAAGATTTTCTTGCAATATATTCGACAACTTAAGCACTTGGGGCTCATTAGAAACCCACTTTCGCAATGGAAATCCAGCGTTTGCTAAAATTTTTGAAATGTCATTATGAATTTCGGCTGCTTCTGCGACGGTATCGGTACTGAACCAGAGGTCGTCAACATAAAAACATTTTCTAACGATGTTAGCTATTCTCGGATTAGATGTTTGAACGTTATTGGCTAATTCCATTAGGCATCGAATAGATAAAAACGAACTTGGAGTTAAACCGTAGGTGACGGTATTCAACTCATAGGTAGCGATTGTTTGATTTGGAGTCGGTCTCCATAGAATTCTCTGAATGGATCTCTGATTGGGCTCGATTAAAATTTGCCTATCATCATCGAAATATCTGCTCCAACAGCTACTGGTCGTAAAGGAAATGTTGAAAGGATCGAAAATAAATCTTCTTGGATAGTAGGACCTGACATTAATAAGTCGTTAATGGACACGCCTGTCGTGGAGGGGGAGGATCTGTTGAATACAACCCTAAGTTTAGTTGTCAGACTATCTTTCTTGATGACACCATGATGTGGCAAATAAAATGCATATTTTGGTTCTTCTAATTCTGATGCTTTAGACATGTGTTCCAATTTTTCGTATTCTGACATGAACTTACTGTACTCTATCCTTAATAATTTATTACGAGCTAATTTTTTCTCTAAATTCAAAAATTGTAACTCAGCGAGTCTTCTTCACTCTCCTAATAAGTCTAACGACCCCTTGATGGGGTAAGAAGTGACAAATCGACCATTCTCGTTCTTTCTCGAAGTTTTTACAAAATGTTCTTCACATTCCCTTTCTTGAATTGTGAACTCTTCCTGATAAGGTAATTCTTCCATTTTCCAAAATTTTGATGCTTGTTCCGAAATGTCCGGATAGCAAGTAGGTAAGTCACACGAAATTGCTTTTTGTGTTTTACGTTCGCATGGAATTCTTCCTGAAATGGCATAACCTAATTTAGTTTTATGTATAAAGGGATGCCGTGAAGAATCATCCATCAACAATTCCCAAAAACGCTCAGCTCCTATTATCATATCGATTGTCTTGGGTCGATGAAAATTTGGATCAGCTAGGAATATTCCTGAAGGGATGGAGAATTAATTCAAATCTAAGGATTCAGATGGTAACACGAGTTATGTGAATAAAATATAAACACCCTTTATTAATAATCCTAATTTTTAAGATAAGAATATCGGTATGATTATATTTCTCATAACATCCATTAACGGACCCAAAAATATCCATTAAGAATTAAAACAACATCTATTGTTAAAATAGTATATAAGGACAAATCGTCAAAGATAAGATTAAGTTTACTTCTGTCAGTCTTCACGAGCATTTCTCCGAGTTAAATTCGGTTATATTTAATACTTCGTATTGTGTTTGCTGAATTAGTTCCAATAAAATTTAATTTTTTATTGAACTCGGAATTAAAAAACAAAATTGGCGCAGTCGGTAGGATTCGGGAGTGAAAAAGCGGCATTTGTGTGCAAGGTTCCACTTTGGTCTCAACCAAATTACCCAGAATTCAAAGAATCTACGTGAAGAAAAAGAAGACTTCAAAGAAAAACCGATTCCGGAGTGAAAAAGCGGCATTTGTGTGCAAGATTCCACTTTGGTATCAACTACTCCCTACTTGAAGACCACAAGAAAAATTGTGAGTATTGAGCATCCTTCAATTTCCCTTTCTATTCCAATAACTAATCAAATAATTTTTATAATACAATTATAATTTATAACCATGGTTAGTATTCAAGCTGCGAAAGAAATTGCTCACACTCTAAAAAAATTCACTGGACGCAGTGAACATTTGGAATTTTTTGTTAATCCAATTGATAAATTCTACGAGAGATATGGAAGAACTACAGATAATAGTCTAAATGAATTTGTTTTTTCTGTTATTTGCTCGAAAATTGTTGGCGAAGCTGGTGATTTTTTACTATGCCGACCAGATTTAAATACATGGCCAGAAGTAAAACAATCCCTCCGAAACAAATTTGGAGATAAAGTAGACAGACATGTTCTTCAACAATTCATTTTTATGAACCGTAATAAAAATGAAAATACAATTGATTTCTTAGAAAGATTAAAACTAGCTAAAATGCGTTTGAATTTGAAGATAAATAGCGATCTCCATATTAATGCAAACACAAAAATAACTTTGATTGATCAAAATGAAATCACAGCAGTAACTATTCTCATGGCAAACGCAAATCATGAACTTAAAACATTACTCATGTTAAGGAGACCACAAAATATTGACGATGCTACTGAGCTAGTCATAAATCATTCACTTTTAGAACAACAAATCAATTTAAGACAAAACCATCCATCTCATCAAACACAGTCACACCATAAAAATTACTACAAAAATCATCATCAAAATTATTCAAATTCTAATACAAGAGAACCTAATAGTAGGGGAGCCCAAGCGGGGATTTTTGAAGCTACTCGAGCGTGTCAGAAAATTATGTAGGGAGAATCCTTGCACCATGTAATGTACCTTTACCACATATGAACCCTCAATATGATGGGGTACGTTGAGGGGAACCCGTCAGATTAGTAAAAAAAAAATCGATCCTTAGGAAAACACGAGCGCGTCAGATTAAGAGAAGTTAAGTTAATTACATTGAGAAAAGTGTATGTTTCAATAATCTGACCATTTGAATGTGACATTAAGAAATAAACGAGTCACAAAGTTGAAAAAAAAACGATGCCTCGAAATACTCGAGCGTGATTAATTTTTTTTTTGAAGATAATACTGTCAGGATTGTAAAAAACTAATAATCTGACAGTTTAAATGGGGTAATAATAAGTAATTTGTAGAAAAAAGGTGAAGCGTACAGCGGCAGAGAGCTGTGATTTCCCCACTCTGCGCCTAACTTTCGTTCTCACTCATTCCTTATCTCTCACTCTCTCGCACCGTCACAACTATAGGTGTGCTGTAACAGGTAAATTTCAATACCTGTTCCAGCCGTTCCTGTATTAATAAAATAACAGTACCAAATATCTGTTTCAAAGTAACAACTGTTATTTTTGTCCTTGTTAATGTTATCTTACATTACATGTATGTAGTGTAGGTACAGAACTACCCTACCCTTGTTCTATAGAGGGAAAGTTGAAAAAAGCACGGCTAGTTTATTAAAAATAAGATTTGAAGTTATTATACATTTGAATTGAAATTAATAAATAATATCCCGTAGAACAAAAATGATAAAAACATCAGGCTGTAAGAAAACTCTACTTTCCTTACATGTGAAAAAAAACAAGTCAGACTTGACAGTCGTTCCAAAAATACTACTGCCGTCTCTGTCCAACAGGTTTCACTTCCATAAGAGAGAATATAGAAGATATAGTCTATATCTTCTAAATTCTCTCTTATAGAAGTGAAACCTATGTCAAAGTACAAAATACTATATAATATTGCTCAGAGGTACTAGTTACCGGCCGTTCCCTTTAGTTACCTGTTATTTTCAATAGTGACGACAAAAACGCCCCACTCCTACTCACAACACTAACGTCTGCCGCCATTTTGTCATCTCAGCAGATCACAATAGCGTGCTCGTGTTTAGTAGACGCTTGCGTTTGTTTGTGGTGTTTTAAATTTATTTTGTACGAATTTCATGCGAGTAGTTATACGTTTATTACAATAATGAGTGACGTGAAAGTAAACTGTGCTTTTTGTGAGAAAGAAACTTGTGAAAAAATCAAAAAGTTTACTCCAGAAACTTTAGAAAAGTGTTTAACAATTTTGGAGTATCGCAAAGTGAAGCCTGTTGTACGAAGATCGAGCTACACTTATGCTACTGTCGAACTTTCAGAAGAAACCTCACTAAATGATGGTTAGCATACTCAATGTTATAAACTGTTTACAGCAATCAAAATACCATCTGATTTTAAACGGGAAAATCAAAGTCCTCCAGAAAGTGAACAAGCACGTGTTGATGCTCCAAAACAAGCTAGAGAGAGTCTCGAGGTATATACTCCTAGCACTTCTACAATACCGGCTATTGATACTGCAGACGAGTAAGTGTCAATGTAGTATATTATTTATTGTATATCGTATTTTACAGTGTTGCTAATCAAATTTGATTTTTCTGAATTTTGATATTCACAAAAACGTTCTCAAAATGAAAAAAATTCTAACTAAATTGTTGCAATGCTATTGATGTATAATATAACGTGGCAAATGGTGGTTCTATAAAATAATTTGCTAAGTATATATTGGCATAAATTAAAATTTCTGGAATAAATGTCTTATAATTTCCGACTATTCATAATATTTTCCATGTAATTTCGAAATTAATATTCAAAATTAATGATTTCTATTTTTCGTTCAACACACAAAAATTTATTATGTCATTCTGGCTTTTTGTTGATTCCAATGGAAAAAACTTCAAAGACATATTAAAAAAAATTCAATTTTGATCAACTGTTATTTTAATGTGTACTTGATTTATTTACAGTGTCATAATAATATAAAATATTTGACATTTTCATTGTTTTTCACTTCTGAAATCTTCTAAAACGTAGCGTTCGATTTATAAGCAAAGTATAAAATCATTATGATAACGATGGGTTCAACATTTTCAGAGCAGGTCCATCAAGCAAACCTGAACCATACTCGGAAGATTGTGATGATCTTTCAGATGCGGATGAACAGATCATTAATAAAGATTTGCTCTTAAAGGAGTGTTTCATTTGCAACAAATCCCGAAAACGTCATTATGGCCGTGATGTGCCATTAGCAGTATATAGATCACGAACGATTGATGTATTAAAAAGTGCAGCTACAGAACACAATCATATTGAAATGTTGGAAAAAATCCGTTCTTTTGCGGATAGTTCTTCAATTCCATATCATAAATGCTGCAAAGATCTTTACTTGCGAGATATTAATAAAAAAGAAGACAGCGATTTTGTTAAGAAACGCAAGGCTTCAAATACAGCTTATGAATTGCTCTGTGAAATGATAGAAGAATATGTTGTTAAAAAAAAATGAATGTCTTTTTTTTGACCACGTGAAAAAAGAATATCACAAACTCTTCGTTCAGTTGCAGCACAACTTCGAGATGAAATTTTAAATTGTAAGACAACAAAATTGCCAGACGATTGCACTGCTGAAGATTTAATTAAAGGTGAAATAGATTATGTGCCAGAGCTTTTAACCTGCTTTTTGGAAACATTTGTTATGGGCGATGTTTCGCATTTATCAAAAGAAAAACGTCAAATAAGACAAACAAATAACGATTTCGCAATTTTTTCTATTGGACAAGATATGGTCTACGCTGCTTCAAGCCATAAAATAAAAACTTCCAAGCATATTAGTTTAGGTCTAGCAGTCAAAAGTTTATGTAATAGTAAGAAAATAATCAACTTGCTATCCAAATATGGGCACTGTTGTTCTTACACTACTTTGGAAGAATTAGAGACTGAATTAACTTTTTCTACAGCTAACAGTACCTACGTGTGCCCTGAGGACATGTTACGCCGTCCGGACTTAAATACGGCAGTTGCCTTTGATAATTGTGATCGCTTCGTTGAAACGCTGAATGAAAAAGATACCCTTCACGACGCAGTGGGGATAATTTTTCAAGACATTGCTCCAATTGAGGATACAATGTCGTTAAGCTGACAATGAAATTGAAAATCAAGCTTCTGGACAAACAATATGCAGCAATAGTACAGAATCTACGCTTCCGACACCAAGAAACTGAAAACGGCGAGCCTTTGAAGAAATAACATTCGAAATGCGCCCTTTCACAAAAATATTGAAAATAGCCACTTGGAATCAGCTAGACATTTCAGCACTCAACGAAGATCCTGCGAATTTACTTACAGCTGAACAATTAGATATTATGTGGATGTTGTCACATAAATTCAACAATGTACGTAATACTCCAATGTGGGTTGGATATAATAGTAAAATTTTCATTGACAATTCACTTGTCCAAAAAATTCCATATTTGACTCCGATAAACGAGTCTCCCACTAAACATTCCACAGTTTTGAAAACTTTAGAATTATGCAAAGAAGTTGCACATGAATGTCGATTGGGTGTTGTTCATGAAATAAAAACCATCTGCCTGAAGTTCACATCCTTGAGGTATTTTGATCAAACAGGGTGTGGAGATAATATCAAATTCGGATACGTTACATCTTTTCTTGATTTTCAGAGGTTCACTCGAAGGTATAATGAGTACAATTTCGTTGGTCACCCTCTTCAGAATTGTTTCCTCCACTTCGACTTTTAGAATTCTGCACTCTGCGATGTTAGCTTCTCTTATCAATTTTGGAACGCATTTGTCTGGATTTGGAATAAGTTTGTCTCGACAAAGATGTATGTCTTATATTACCGGGCACTCGAAGTCCTCCTGCTGCTCCAAGTGTGTACCAAGTACCAAATAAGGATGGCTCGGAATAATGAGGCATTATTTAGTGGAATAGGTATGAGGTTATAAAACTCTAAAATATCTATTTTAACAATTGGAAAATGAATGGCAAAAATGATTTTCGTTTTGTGAAGCTTAATTACAACCCAGCCAAGTGATAATAACTTATTATGTTATCGAAATTCAATGTTTTGGATTCTCCATAAAGTTTTATCAAATACTCGTTCATTTGCTCCAGCTGTTCAGCGGACACCACTGCACTATGTAAGGTGTTGAGTTTCGCAAAAATTACGGCATTTTCAAGATTGTCCAAAAGGTAATGAAGTTTTGGCAATAAAATATGATTGAGTTAATTGTAGCTTCTGTAGAGAAAAATAGATGATAATTGTTCGCAGTTTGTTGCAGCTGTTCTTCAAACTTGGCTATTCGTTCTGCTATGATTTGTTGGTTAGAGTTTATGGTTGAAATTGCGGAATTATAGTTATCAATGAGGTCTTCTGCCAATGATGCTTGGAGAGAAATTTCGTCTTCGAATGACTTTTCGGTTTCTAATAATTTTGTTATCGCCCTATCATATCGTTCGCCGTCATCGGAATCTAAAGTACCAAATAACCATTTGGAAACTTTTCCTACTACGTTTATTAAACCACGTTTACTTCTTTTATGAAATGCAATATTATTCAATCTAGTTTTCAAATTTATTATTAAATTATCCGCTTGATCAATGAGGGTTTTCAAAATATTATAATGATTCATCGGGTCGAATTGGTCTTGTATTGTTCGGTTCCAAATTTTTTTGGCCTGTAATAAATGCTGTTCTATGTTATTCAGCTGTCTAAAAGCGGTTCTATCTCTACAAAATGAATAAATGTATGCTTTTGTTCAATAATTCTAGCATTACCTAACTTTAAAGGAAGTAAGGAGCCTTAAGGGGTTATTTCATAATTATTAGTGCTCGCTTGTCTTAGAAACATTTCCAAGATCAGAAGCATTCCCATGTAGGTCGGAACATTTTCCTGTAAACAAATTTGTTTTTACGTTTTGGTCTTTTCATTTGAGATTTGTGTATAGTTTTATTAGATGACGTTCTGATTTTGTTGCCTAAATCTTGCGACACAATTACCTTACTGTGTCTAGGTTTCATTTTATTTCTGTTTGCTCCATTACTTTTCACAAAAACTTTCAGATGTTCTTCATATTTTTCGGGATCTTCACGATTTTCGTTCTGCTTACTTATATGCTTCGTTTTCGTTGCAAGTGATTGCTCGAAAATATTTTCATATATCGTTTTCAACCTTTCTCGTCTATCAATAACATATTGATTAATAATGAATTCATCCGTGATATCGAATGGATCTAAGGCTTTAATATGTCCATTTATCACATCCATGGGTTTTGTTTGGTAACACTGTGAATCGCCGAATTATATCCTAATATAGCATATTGGACTAATTGTTTCACCGGCGTTTGTGGTTCTTTAGTTTTAGGACCCTTAAGAGTTCTAACAAAGTGGAATGAAAACGATTGATTGGTCCATTACTGTTTGAATTTCCCGGTGTAGTGAAGTGTAAATGTATATTATGGAGTTTGCAAAATTCTATCAATATGGAGGTTTTATACTCCGTCCCATTATCGCATGTAATTGAAGTTGGAATACCGAAATGTGTGACAAATGTTAAAATGTTTTCAAACACTGTGCTTGCTGAGCACCCGGGTTCTAAGATATAAGCTTGTCCATACTTTGAAAATACGTCCAATATTGTTAGGAATTTTGTGTTATAAATTTGGAAAGTATCCATAAAAACGGATTCTAACGGTTTCCTTGGTGTTATTGTTGTAGAGAATTTCATTTTAGGAGGATTTCTGTCGTATTTTGCTAATTGACATATATCACACTCATTTATAAAGTCAGTCACATCCTTTTTCATGTGTGGCCAATAATATTTTTGTTTTAGGGCGTTAATTGTTTCGTTTATACCTCGGTGGCAAGTTTTGGTATGATGATAGGATAAGATGTCTCTTTGCTTATCTTTGTCCTCTACATCCTTCAAAAATTTATTCGAAATATACAGCTTAAACGAATTACTTTTGAACATATTTTTCATAATAGCGCAAAGATTACTGACAAAATCTGTGTCTGACTCTTTCACAAAAATACAATATAACTTTTCGGGATCTAAATGCTCTTTACAAAATTTAATTACCTCATCTTTATAATTTTCCGTTAATCTGACCTGTTTTCTTGTTTTATTAGCGAACGGTTTTGAATACGCTACGTTATAAGCACCACCGTTTTCTGAACAAAAATTATTTGGTTTAGATAATTATTTACAGGGTTTTCCGTAATGGGTAATTCCTGTATAGGGTTCTCTTCCGCGGTGTGAATTGTTTCGTTATATTCTGATGGATTAACGTGAACATCTGCATGTACTAGTATGCGATTGTCGCTCATTTCAGTAGGGTCAAATATATCAGAAAGTTGATCTAAATCATGTAGTTGAACATTGTGCTCGCCTGAATCGGATATACAAGTTATATCATCAAGACTTTCATCTGGATGAACAATCACTGATTCATTTTCAAGAACGTTTATTTCAATTCTCGATAATGCATCTGCATTAGTATTTTGCTTTCCTTTTTTGTAAATCACTTTATAGGTGTACTCTTCTAATTTTAATCTCCATCGCATCAATTTAGAATTAGGCTCTTTTAATGAAAATAACCATTGCAGTGGAGCATGGTCTGTTACAATTGTGAACTCCCTCCCATACAGATAGGGTCGAAATTGTTTAGTTCCATAAACAATTGCTAACAGCTCTTTTTCTATAGTACTATAGTTAATTTCCGCCGGATTCAAGGTGCGGGAAGCGTATGCAACTGGCAAATCTTGTCCAATTTTACCTGACTCAGGACGCATCCCAATGCAAATTTAGAGGCGTCTGTTGTTAGAATGAATTCTTTATTGAAATCAGGAAACTGGAGAATGGGCTCATTACATAAAATGTTCTTACAATATTCGAAGCTTTCTTTGAATTCAGAATTATGAACAATTTTGGCCCCTTTTTTTAGACAGTTTGTAAAAATTTTTGTAATTTTTGCAAAATTTTGTATGAACCTACGATAGTACCCCAGGAGTCCTAAAAATGATTTAATTTCCTTAGCCGTTTTAGGGATGGGAAATTTTTTTATCGCCTCAATTTTCTTTGGATTCGGTCGAATTCCTTCTGGAGTAATTACATGGCCCAAAAATTCGACATCTTTCCGCAAAAATTCGGATTTGTCTAATTGAATTTTGAATCTTGCCTGTCGTAGTTTATGAAACAATGTTTTCAAATTTGAGATATGTTCAGTAAGGTTTGCCGAAAAAACTATGATATCGTCCATATAGACTAAACAGATTTTACCTTGCAATTCTCCTAAAACATTATCCATGACCCTTTGTAATGAACTTGGTGAATTTCTCATGCCCATTGGCAAACGCAGGAATTCATAATGTCCATGTTCTACTGAAAATGCTGTTTTCTCCACGGAATTTGGGTGAATCTGGATTTGATAAAATCCTGAAGCCAAATCCAGAGTTGTGAAATATTGACACCTCCCCAATTTATCCAAAACATCGTTAATATTTGGCAAGGGATATCTATCTGGAATTGTTTTAGCATTAACAGCTCTATAATCAACTACAAGTCTCCATTTCTGTTTACCGCTGGCATCCTGTTTTTTTGGAACAATAAATATAGGACTAGACCATGGGCTTTTACTTGGTCTTATAATTCCGTCGTCCAACATTTTATTGATTTGCTTCTGAATTTCTTGTTTATGAGCAAACGGATACCTGTATGACTTAGAATGGATCAGGATTTCGTCTGTTGTTCTTATTTCATGCTTTATCGTATTTGAAAAAGTGAGTTTCTCATCTTCCTTATAAAAATATCAGAAAATTGTTTACATAATTTGTTTATTTCACCCTTTCTTCTACATTTAAATGACTTGTTCTTATCAATTTTGTTATATCCATCTTCTTTTCGTTATTATGATTGGTTTGCCAATTTGAAGTCTCAAAATTAAATATCTCAAAATTATCCTTATGATGATCGGAAAAGGAAAATACTTTGATAGGATTTTCTAAACTAATTGTGATATCTTGATCGGTGTAATTGTGAATTTCTATATTAGCGATTCCTTTAGTAGCAGTTGTTAATGTTTCCGGAATGTAGAGATCGTTTAAAAATTGCTCCGGAACAATTATTTCGCCGAAATGTACGGAAACTGGTATACGCACGTTTCTTATTTCAGCTGAATTAACCGTGATTTCATTTTTAATGTAATTATTCTTAGAAAGATAAATAGGTAATTCTAGATATTGATTTTTAGAACATTTTTGACAGATCTATGGAAAAACCCATCTTTTTTAATTCTTTTAAACCAAAAATACCATCGAAATATGCGTGAAAATCGAATAGGATATAGGTAATGGTATACTGACACTTAAATTCGTCTGGGGCTGGAATATCAGCTTTGAACCTAACTTCGGTTTCCCCAACTCCTGTTTTTATTTTAGTTGGACTATGGTAAATGCAATTTGGAAAATATTTTTCAGCAATAGAAGGTTTTAATATGGCCTGATAGCACCCTGTATCTATAAGCAATTTCATTGGCGGATTATGTATTTGGATAAAAGGTAGATTATTATTACTGATTGTATTTAATTCAACTAGTGTCATTCCTGATTCGAATTGTCGGCCGCTAGACGAAAATTTTGTTCATTATCTGCTGAAAACCATTCGTTGGGATCGTAATTTTCTTGTTGTTCCTGTTCATTTTCGCCCATCGAATTAGAATATTCTTGGGAATATTCGTTACCTTGGGAATACATATCCTGATCATCAATTTGGTAAAGTTCTTCGAAATAAAATTTCTCGGACCCGAACTTTGAAATAGTTATTTCTTGGTTGAAAATTAGGTCTAACAGTGTTTTTGTAACGACTGACATAGGTTCTGTTTTGTTCGAAGGTATTCTACCCGTAGGTTTAAAAACATTCTTACTTTGTGTATCATTGAATGTTTGCATAGGTGGATAGTTATTTATTTGGCGTGGTTGAAAATTTATCGGATTATTTGACACTGGAATTTGTTTTGACGTGCCAGGTGATGCTATTCGATTCAATGCGATACTATTATTTTGCTGAAAATTTTTTTGATCAAACCGTTGGGGTTGATTGTTATTATGCCAGGATGTGCTGTGAGAAATAGCTGTTAAATTTTGTGTATAATTGAAATTTTGTTCCTCAATTATATAATTCATGGCAGTTTCCAAGGAATCTGGATTTTTCAGTCGAATAATACTTTGTAATTGACCCGAAATACCCTTATAAACGTCCTCAGACTGATTTGGTGATATTGCCTTTCATATATTAATTTAGTGGAGGCATCCATTTCAGTTGGAGGAATAGAATTTATTTTCTGATTCAACTTGCTTCGCAGAACTTGTAATCTCCTACCGAAACTCAAATAAGATTCTTTTTATAAGGAGTTGCAATGAACAAATCTTGCTCTAAACATTCTAAACTGCGAACGTCTCCGAAGCATTGATTTAATGTCATTTGAATCGAGGCCCAACTACTCAATTCTTCTCTACAACCAACTAAAATTTGTGCTCTATCTACCAATTTATTCCTAATTACTCTAAGAATATAATTGTCTAAGACAGGATCCTGAAAACGTCCAAATGTTTCGACTATAAAATTGCAAGCTGAAACGAAGCTTGACAAAGTATTTGAATCTCCTCCGAATTGAGAATTGTATCAACGTACATTTTAATAAGCTCAAATTTGGCTGTTCTGCAACGTTAGCGTTCGGCATTTTCTCTTTAACAGACACTTGTAATAATTGAGAAAATCTTTGTGCCAATTTATCAATTTCACTCATAAATTTGCGAAATTCGCACGGATTTGAGTAATTCCGTTGAACGAAAACTAAGAATGTGAAAAACGATAAGGAAAATAGCAGGAGTGTACTTAGTACTCACTCTCTTATCTTCCAAAATCTCAGGATGCAACGTCAGTTCTGTCCTGGTTGTTTCTGTTTTCGTGGGTTGATTCCAATCCGGTATCGGCTGCCAATTTCCCAGGTCAACTCAATGCCTTCTCGAATTGTGTAGATCGTTCGTACGCTCCATATATTCAAGTAACATATGATTTAGAAATTGCTCGGACGAGCTATTGCATTCAAGCCCAAGAATCTCCGAAATTCGATAATGTTTTTATCCACATGGGGGCCTTCCACATCGAAATGGCCTTCTTCAAGGCAATTGGAACTTTCATTGAAGAATGCGGGCTCACAAATATCATGACGGAATCCGACCTAATCGCTGAAAGATCTGTATCAGGTTTCATTAGCGGAAAAAATTATAATAGGTGTAAAAGATTACATTCTATTATGGCGTTATGACTGCAGCAATTTCATTTTCAGTCTTTTTTGGAAAACACTAATTTCACGATTGAAGATTCTGTAATCGAATATCTCACTGCCTTCTCGCAACTTCAAGATAACTCGCCTCAAGTACATCATCCGGAGACACTACATCTACTTCAATTATATGATCAGTATACAGCAGAAACTCTGCGAGGCAAGCACGGCCAAACGGCACAATTTTATGCTATGTACATTGATTTCATAAATCTTTACCATCTATTTATTCGAAGTATAAGAGTTGGAGATTTAGATGTATACATTTATGTTCTTGGAAAAATTGTGAGTCTGTTTTTCTACTTTAATCAACAAAATTACAGCCGGTGGCTAGTGTTTTATTTAAATCAACTGCAACACATTAACGACACACATCCAGGCCTTCGAGAGGAACTTGCTAAAGGTTCGTTTGGTATTAGGAGAACACAAAACCTTTCTCGCGGATCCCAGTCGATTTAACGTTGGAGCAAACCATTAATGGTGAGGCAGCACGTCGACTCAGGAGAATTGTGAACCTGACGAGTTCTATTTCTGCCAGGCAACGTTGGGCAAGAAATCATGGAGCTCGAACTCGAATTATTTCCCATGTTCTAAATCGTGCAGGGATGAGCAATAATAGTGAAGACTATAACACTGTTTTTTATCGGGTGTAACGGCCGTCGTCTGTTGGAATTGCTTCCTAACGTTTCGCTTGCTCGAGTGGCAAGCTTCTTCAGAGGTGTCGCCATCTCCGATGCACTAATGAAACTATCTCGTCCTGGGTCTTAGGTTGTATTTATACCTATTTGTGGCTGGGTAGTTTGTTGTCCCTGACGTGTTCGTTGATGACGTGGAGATTGATGACGTGGATATTGATGTGGTGGATACTGATGAGGTGGTTATTGATGACGTAGTTGTTCTGACGTCAGGTGTCGATTTGATTGGAAACGTTGTTGTCTTTTTGAGCACTGGGTTCCAGATCTGGTTCAACTTCAAGGTCTCTTCCTTCCTGTTGAAATTGTCATGTTTTTGAATCTCAATGGCCTCCCGCACCATTCTGTTATAATAGCCGGTCGACCGTGCAATGAGCTGCTATTATAACAGAATGGTGCGGGAGGCCATTGAGATTCAAAAACATGACAATTTCAACAGGAAGGAAGAGACCTTGAAGTTAAACCAGATCTGGAACCCAGTGCTCAAAAAGACAACAACGTTTCCAATCAAATCGACACCTGACGTCAGAACAACTACGTCATCAATAACCACCTCATCAGTATCCACCACATCAATATCCACGTCATCAATCTCCACGTCATCAACGAACACGTCAGGGACAACAAACTACCCAGCCACAAATAGGTATAAATACAACCTAAGACCCAGGACGAGATAGTTTCATTAGTGCATCGGAGATGGCGACACCTCTGAAGAAGCTTGCCACTCGAGCAAGCGAAACGTTAGGAAGCAATTCCAACAGACGACGGCCGTTACACCCGATAAAAAACAGTGTTATAGTGAACGTGGGCCGCGAAAGCTTGAATCAATACAATAGTGAAGACGTCGCCGCAGATCTACATCCAGATAAACTGAAAGAACATCAAAAGCAAATGGAAGCTTTCATGCTTAGCATCGAGCGGACCACGTATCCATTCTCTTCCTCCATAGACAAAGATCAACTATATAATATTTCTACTGGTCAGGCTGTTACCCCACAAGTTGCTGATTGCTTGCTTAAAACAGTTTCATCTGGGATGTTCCTCCGCGATCAGTTTTTAACGGAATGTAATGTGAATCCCGAGAGATTTCACAAATCTCTGAAGAAAAATGCAATATTCACTTTTGCAAGTTTGAAGAAGAAAAAGATTATGAAAATTGGCCAAACAGTTCATGAGGTCAAACTACAGCGAGATTTATTCGGTAGATTATTAGCTCTCTCTCTGGTTGTAAACGTGGATCTGGAAAAAGTACTGTGTTTTCCAATAACACCAGTCGCTCTATCACTTTGTCATATAGATGGTTCTCTTAATAAGACTGCAAAATCAATACTGGTTCAAGAACTAGAAAAAAAAAATGCAAGAAATGGATCAACCGCCTGTTCAGATAGACTATGCAATTGTAGATGGCTTTTTCTTTTTGAATACTTTTAAACAAATGCCGCGCAATTATGGCGATCTATCAAAAAAAATTTTGCAAACTCTTGTAAAAACTCCAACAAACAATATAACCATTATATTTGATCGTTACTTCACACCTTCAATCAAAGATTGTGAACATGCTCTTCGACGAAATATTGATGAAAACGATTTTTATATTGCTGGACCTCAACAAAGTAGAACCTCTGATTTCTCCAAAGATTTGAGAAACATTAAATTTAAAGAAGCATTGGTAAAGTTTCTTATCGAGCATTGGGCTGAACAAGAAATGAAGTCAATAATTGGCAACAAAAAAATATATTTAATACATGACTTGTGTTACGTATATTCTGTCGTCGATAATGAAGTGTTGCGACTAATTGATCATGAGCTGTCATGTCCCGATCATGAAGAAGCTGACACGAAAGCTGTATTTCTGGCTACTCAAATGGAAGAAGACTCAACTATTACCATCAGAACTTCTGATACAGACATTTCGATCATCATGTTAGCCAACATGGAACATATACAACCGTCTGTAAAAGTGTGGATTGATCTCGGAGTAGGGAATGCACGCCGATATATCGACATTTGCGCTCTTTTTGCGAAATTGGGTCCACTGATATCACAAGCACTACCAGCTCTACATGCGCTGACGGAATACGATTATAACCCAGCTTTATACAGGCGAGGCAAAAAAAGGCCTCTCGAGATTCTAATGGGATCTGTGAATATACAACAGGCATTTTCAAAACTGGGCTCCGAAGCTTATAATATTGAGGCATCATTTTCCAACGTGGAATCTTTCATCTGCCAGTTGTATGGATTGAAAAAACTAGCGAATGTCAATATTGCGAGGATGGAGATATTCAATAAAACATATAAAGTAAATGATATATCTCAACCCTTCACACTAAATGTGCGTAGTTACGATGCTTGTAATTTGCCACCGTGTCAATCAGAGCTACGACAACATTTACTGCGGACAAAATATATAGCGTGTATGTGGAGAAACGCTCATAATCGTATCCCTACAAAAATGTCGCCAACAGAATACGGATGGAGAAATGTAGATGGAAAATTGGAGCCAATTTGGTTCATTGGAAACCAACTTCCTGAAGCGTACGAACACGTCGTCATAACACCTGACATTTTTGGAGATAATTTTGATTCAGGTACGTTTCCTTATCCATAATAGACTATCAAAATATAAATATATGATTATGATGTATCATAACTATTTTTGTTAAAGGTGTTATTTCTCACCAACCCGGTGATAGGGTATAATTTTGAAAATATTCTGAAAAGTAAGTCACGGCGGGACCGGGAATCGAACCCGGACCTCCAGCATTACGCGCTGTTGCTCTACCACTAAGCTACCCCGACTATGACTTATTTTTCAATTTTTTCCGGCTAACTTGTTAACTTTGATAATCTTGGGACTTCATCACAGAAAGCCACGCAAGAGAATCAATTTAACTGAAACGCCGGCTCTGCGTAATCCAACGCTAATCGTAAATTGATTAAATTCACAATATCAAAGTTAACAAGTTAGCCGGAAAAAATTGAAAAATAAGTCATAGTCGGGGTAGCTTAGTGGTAGAGCAACAGCGCGTAATGCTGGAGGTCCGGGTTCGATTCCCGGTCCCGCCGTGACTTACTTTTCAGAATATTTTCAAAATTATACCCTATCACCGGGTTGGTGAGAAATAACACCTTTAACATCAATTCATGATTAGCGTTGGATTACGCAGAGCCGGCGTTTCAGTTAAATTGATTCTCTTGCGTGGCTTTCTGTGATGAAGTCCCAAGATTATCAAAGTTAACAAGTTAGCCGGAAAAAATTGAAAAATAAGTCATAGTCGGGGTAGCTTAGTGGTAGAGCAACAGCGCGTAATGCTGGAGGTCCGGGTTCGATTCCCGGTCCCGCCGTGACTTACTTTTCAGAATATAACTATTTTTGTTTACAGAAACGCGAGATGACGAGGACGTTCAGGAAATTGAAGATGTGGAAGCCAACTTCGAAGATGAACTAAGCGAAGATGATAATTAACATGTTTTATTAATTGTAATTTTTTGTATCAAATTTCAGATTAATAAATTATAAAATATGAATATGTACATGTGTATATAATCCTTTCATTAATCCGTGAAGAAAGCACAGCAAAAATTTCCCTTAAAATGGTCAGATTAACCATATTCCTCCATATAATTGTCAGATTATGATTCAGGCGGACAATAACATCAAATTGATCCCCCTGCCGAAAAATCTGAGGCGCTGGAGTATTTCAAGGTCACCATTTTTTTTTACATATTAAAAAATCATTTATGACTTAACGCCACGTGCAAATTGTCAGCCATTGTAATAGTACACTTTTTAGGGTTTACCTAACACTCACTTTAAATATCTGACACGCTCGAATAACTTTTTTTTTTTTCAACCACTCGTTCCAGCCACCCCCCTCGATTAATTGTCTGATTAATATCTAACAGTTATTAGTAATATGAAGCGCCTATGTAATATAAATGACTGACGCGCTCGAGTATTTTTATATGACGATTTTTTTTTACATTTTTCAACAGGTTTACACGGTCAACCCCCCACTAAAATGGAAAACGCGACATAAACTTTTTTTTGTTCAAAACATAATCTGTAGAATCCACTAAGTCCCCATGACGCTCGAGTAACTGCAAATTTAGCATCTGGGGCTCCCCTACTATAATCATAAATTTCAATGTCCTCAAATTATTTCAATCAGAGACATAATTCAAATTTTCCCAGTCAACCAATACAATTTGAAAGACGGCCGATACCTCCACAAAGATACCCCACTAATGAAGAAGTATTTGAGAAGCCAGAAAATCAACCAATAACAAGTAAACCTGAACCCATGTCAACAACGAGTAGACAATCTTTATATAGGTCTTTTAATAATCGACATAATAACAATTATAATCATAATAATTATAATAACTATCAGCCGAAATTTATTACTGAAGAATTAACCGATGTTCAAATATCACAAAGTAATGAGATTAAAGATTATGAACAAGAAGAACAATTAATGAATAGTAATACTGATAAACGAAACACATTTCAACAGGATTTTCACTTAATGGGCAGAAACGAAGAAAACACTTAAATTTAAATAATTTTATTCCAAATTCATTACCATTTATTTGTATAAAAAATCCCCCGATTAAACTACTAGTAGATACAAGCTGTCATCCATCTCTTTTCAGACCGTATATAGCTGAAAAATATCATCCAGAAAGAATATATAAAACCGAAACACCGATAATAACTTGTAACGGAGAAAGTACATCTTTAACAAAAGCAAATATTCCCATATTTTCAGAATTTTTCCCAATAAAATGTGATATTGAATTCACTCTTTTCGATTTTCACGATTATTTGACGGAATCATCGGTATCCGAGATTTGAGAAAACTAGCTTTAAATATTGATATAAGTAATAAGATTTCATTTAATGACATCATAAAAATTCCACTTCACTATAGAAAAGATTTCAGTTCACAAAAAATCGAAATTCCTCCTTCTAGTTCAATACTGAGAAAAGTAAATACAATTCTACCAGATAGAGAATATATCCTATCACACATAGGTAATGGTAAAATAGAAATACCTGAATCTCTTTTAAAAGTAAAAGATAATTATTTTACAATTGAATTTATTAATGTAACAAATGAAACGCAATTATTAGAAATCACTCAGAATTTCCTTCAAAAATATTCTCAGAAATATTTATATTCCCAATATGAATGTTTTCATATCGAAAATCTGACAACACCGTTAAAAGATTAAAATAACAGATTCCATCTTTCCAAAATAAGAACAGATCAGATGAACAAAGAAGAAAAAAATGCAATAAGAAATTTGATATTAAAATTCAAAAAAATTTTTTATGATTCTTCAGAAAAACTAACGTTCACCAGTCAAGTAAAGCATGAAATAAAAACAAATGATGAATAACCAGTATATACAAAATCATATAAACAAATAAATCCAGTGCTATCGGGTATTCGGTCTTGGAAGGTTAAAAATGACTCAACTCATGTATTCTGAATCAATTCCTCTATATTGCGTCACTGGTTAGTGACTTCATCAGCAGGTTTATAGCTGCAATACAATGAAATGTTATGATCATCATCCTGCGAATACGATACCTTACAATAAGAGTGATCAAAAAACTCGGAGAAATTGAAGAGATCAAAATGAATGAACGACATTCGACATAACTAAATCGATCACGTAAACTAAATGTTTAAATCGATTAAATATCTGTTCCGCACGCACGTCAATGTCAGAATGGAATAATTCGATAATGTTGCGTCTAGTGTGCTTTGTATTATTTTAAGTAGTCAGGCAGTGGGCCTTTTTATAATGTCAGTTGGTTGTCTGCAATAAAACTGAGAACCATACGCAATAGTGGCGAACGAGTTACGGGTCGTTAATCAGATAAACCACGAACGTGTTCCGATGGCGTTCAATATTCGCAATATATCAATCGATAAATTTAGAGAAGGATCCGGTTCCTGGTCAAACTTCCGCCTGAAGACGAATTTGAGTTGTTCGAAGTTCCTGATGATAAACGATCACTGTTGCTTATTCACGCTCTTGATAGTGAGGTTTACGGACGTCTAGTCAATCTTTGTAGTCCAAATGCACCGAGAACGAAGACATTCGTCGATTTATGTGAATTACTCACCAGTTACTATGAACCGACTCCGAACAAATACGCCGAGAGGTTCAAATTCGCTACGCGCCACCAGAAAGAGAAGGAGAGCATGCAAGAGTTCGCGTCGGAACTCAAAAATCTTAAACGTACTTGCTTATTTCCGGCTCAATGGCTTCAGGAGGAACTTGTATCGCAGTTAATCGTAGGGTGTAGAGACGACGAACTTCGATTGCATTTGATGCATCACGCCGAGTTTGAATCATTCGAGAAGGCAGTCAGTGCAGCTTCGTCATTTATCGAATCGAAGAAAGCGTCGAAGAACCCAAAAGAGAGGACTACGTTTGAAACCTCGGAAGAAGCGTTGCCTGTTATTGCTTATTATCGGAATGAGAAGTTCAATATCTGTCGTCGTAGTCATGGTGGAGGCGTCAGGAGAAAATTTCAAAATAATTCCGGTAATGCCAACAGTTATGTGAATCAAAACCGTTATTGTTTCCGTTGCGGTGATGAAGACCATATTGCATCGAACTGTAATTTTAAAAACCCCTATTGCACGAACTGCAAGAGGAACGGTCACGTTACCAAAATTTGCAACGTGAGGAGTCAACCTGCGTCAGCATCAGCTTCAAAAAAAGAAGTTAAAGGTATCACAGAGGATGAAGTTGAAATTATAACACTGTTTTTATCACTTGCTATCCAAATATGGGCACTGTTGTTCTTACACTACTTTGGAAGAATTAGAGACTGAATTAACTTTTTCTACAGCTAACAGTACCTACGTGTGCCCTGAGGACATGTTACGCCGTCCGGACTTAAATACGGCAGTTGCCTTTGATAATTGTGATCGCTTCGTTGAAACGCTGAATGAAAAGATACCCTTCACGACGCAGTGGGGATAATTTTTCAAGACATTGCTCCAATTGAGGATACAATGTCGTTAAGCTGACAATGAAATTGAAAATCAAGCTTCTGGACAAACAATATGCAGCAATAGTACAGAATCTACGCTTCCGACACCAGAAACTGAAAACGGCGAGCCTTTGAAGAAATAACATTCGAAATGCGCCCTTTCACAAAAATATTGAAAATAGCCACTTGGAATCAGCTAGACATTTCAGCACTCAACGAAGATCCTGCGAATTTACTTACAGCTGAACAATTAGATATTATGTGGATGTTGTCACATAAATTCAACAATGTACGTAATACTCCAATGTGGGTTGGATATAATAGTAAAATTTTCATTGACAATTCACTTGTCCAAAAATTCCATATTGACTCCGATAAACGAGTCTCACTAAACATTCCACAGTTTTGAAAACTTTAGAATTATGCAAAGAAGTTGCACATGAATGTCACGCTAACGGTTCCCGAATTAGCGGAAGCGTTTTTAAAAAGAACTTTTATTTATTACAAGGAACGAACTGTCTCTACCGATTGCCAATATTAGAATGAATTACAATAATTAAAATATAGATTATGTTGGATGAAGCGACGAAAGTGCTGAATCCTCATATTCAGGCGCTACCGGAAAGCGGTGTCGTCTGGTGTTGTGTTGCGGGCACAACGACACGGCCTTGTAGGGTCGTCGACGTAACTCCTCCTTCTTAAGATGAAAACAATACCGTTTTATTGTTTTCAACAGTTTCTTCATCTTCAATTTCCACCGGAATAGTTTTCCCCTTCATTCC
The DNA here is from genome assembly GCA_020654155.1 of Novius pumilus. Classification (NCBI taxonomy): domain Eukaryota; kingdom Metazoa; phylum Arthropoda; class Insecta; order Coleoptera; family Coccinellidae; genus Novius; species Novius pumilus. Next base: position 922,614 of record JAIFOV010000009.1, read on the forward strand.
TTTCTTTAACCAGAAATATGCAGCCAGAATCGATACGACGACTGCCAGACTTGCGAATAGGCTCCAACCGATGAAATAAAAATGTCCCTTCCTAGATTTTCCAAGAAGTTTTGCTTTTTCGCGAATTTGCGTTATTTCCCCAAAGTCTAAAGTTTTTAATTGTAATGGTTCCATATCGGTTTCTTCAATAGTTGAAAAAGTTATGTTGTCGAATTTGAATTGCGGTAGTAAAATTGGCTGACCTCTTGTTGATTGGGTGTTGTTCATGAAATAAAAACCATCTGCCTGAAGTTCACATCCTTGAGGTATTTTGATCAAACAGGGTGTGGAGATAATATCAAATTCGGATACGTTACATCTTTTCTTGATTTTCAGAGGTTCACTCAGAGGTATAATGAGTACAATTTCGTTGGTCACCCTCTTCAGAATTGTTTCCTCCACTTCGACTTTTAGAATTCTGCACTCTGCGATGTTAGCTTCTCTTATCAATTTTGGAACGCATTTGTCTGGATTTGGAATAAGTTTGTCTCGACAAAGATGTATGTCTTCTATTACCGGGCACTCGAAGTCCTCCTGCTGCTCCAAGTGTGTACCAAGTACCAAATAAGGATGGCTCGGAATAATGAGGCATTATTTAGTGGAATAGGTATGAGGTTATAAAACTCTAAAATATCTATTTTAACAATTGGAAAATGAATGGCAAAAATGATTTTCGTTTTTGTGAAGCTTAATTACCCCAGCCAAGTGATAATAACTTATTATGTTATCGAAATTCAATGTTTTGGATTCTCCATAAAGTTTTATCAAATACTCGTTCATTTGCTCCAGCTGTTCAGCGGACACCACTGCACTATGTAAGGTGTTGAGTTTCGCAAAAATTACGGCATTTTCAAGATTGTCCAAAAGGTAATGAAGTTTTGGCAATAAAATATGATTGAGTTAATTGTAGCTTCTGTAGAGAAAAATAGATGATAATTGTTCGCAGTTTGTTGCAGCTGTTCTTCAAACTTGGCTATTCGTTCTGCTATGATTTGTTGGTTAGAGTTTATGGTTGAAATTGCGGAATTATAGTTATCAATGAGGTCTTCTGCCAATGATGCTTGGAGAAATTTCGTCTTCGAATGACTTTTCGGTTTCTAATAATTTTGTTATCGCCCTATCATATCGTTCGCCGTCATCGGAATCTAAAGTACCAAATAACCATTTGGAAACTTTTCCTACTACGTTTATTAAACCACGTTTACTTCTTTTATGAAATGCAATATTATTCAATCTAGTTTTCAAATTTATTATTAAATTATCCGCTTGATCAATGAGGTTTTCAAAATATTATAATGATTCATCGGGTCGAATTGGTCTTGTATTGTTCGGTTCCAAATTTTTTTGGCCTGTAATAAATGCTGTTCTATGTTATTCAGCTGTCTAAAAGCGGTTCTATCTCTACAAAATGAATAAATGTATGCTTTTGTTCAATAATTCTAGCATTACCTAACTTTAAAGGAAGTAAGGGGCCTTAAGGGGTTATTTCATAATTATTAGTGCTCGCTTGTCTTAGAAACATTTCCAAGATCAGAAGCATTCCCATGTAGGTCGGAACATTTTCCTGTAAACAAATTTGTTTTTACGTTTTGGTCTTTTCATTTGAGATTTGTGTATAGTTTTATTAGATGACGTTCTGATTTTGTTGCCTAAATCTTGCGACACAATTACCTTACTGTGTCTAGGTTTCATTTTATTTCTGTTTGCTCCATTACTTTTCACAAAAACTTTCAGATGTTCTTCATATTTTTCGGGATCTTCACGATTTTCGTTCTGCTTACTTATATGCTTCGTTTTCGTTGCAAGTGATTGCTCGAAAATATTTTCATATATCGTTTTCAACCTTTCTCGTCTATCAATAACATATTGATTAATAATGAATTCATCCGTGATATCGAATGGATCTAAGGCTTTAATATGTCCATTTATCACATCCATGGGTTTTGTTTGGTAACACTGTGAATCGCCGAATTATATCCTAATATAGCATATTGGACTAATTGTTTCACCGGCGTTTGTGGTTCTTTTAGTTTTAGGACCCTTAAGAGTTCTAACAAAGTGGAATGAAAACGATTGATTGGTCCATTACTGTTTGAATTTCCCGGTGTAGTGAAGTGTAAATGTATATTATGGAGTTTGCAAAATTCTATCAATATGGAGGTTTTATACTCCGTCCCATTATCGCATGTAATTGAAGTTGGAATACCGAAATGTGTGACAAATGTTAAAATGTTTTCAAACACTGTGCTTGCTGAGCACCCGGGTTCTAAGATATAAGCTTGTCCATACTTTGAAAATACGTCCAATATTGTTAGGAATTTTGTGTTATAAATTTGGAAAGTATCCATAAAAACGGATTCTAACGGTTTCCTTGGTGTTATTGTTGTAGAGAATTTCATTTTAGGAGGATTTCTGTCGTATTTTGCTAATTGACATATATCACACTCATTTATAAAGTCAGTCACATCCTTTTTCATGTGTGGCCAATAATATTTTTGTTTTAGGGCGTTAATTGTTTCGTTTATACCTCGGTGGCAAGTTTTGGTATGATGATAGGATAAGATGTCTCTTTGCTTATCTTTGTCCTCTACATCCTTCAAAAATTTATTCGAAATATACAGCTTAAACGAATTACTTTTGAACATATTTTTCATAATAGCGCAAAGATTACTGACAAAATCTGTGTCTGACTCTTTCACAAAAATACAATATAACTTTTCGGGATCTAAATGCTCTTTACAAAATTTAATTACCTCATCTTTATAATTTTCCGTTAATCTGACCTGTTTTCTTGTTTTATTAGCGAACGGTTTTGAATACGCTACGTTATAAGCACCACCGTTTTTCTGAACAAAAATTATTTGGTTTAGATAATTATTTACAGGGTTTTCCGTAATGGGTAATTCCTGTATAGGGTTCTCTTCCGCGGTGTGAATTGTTTCGTTATATTCTGATGGATTAACGTGAACATCTGCATGTACTAGTATGCGATTGTCGCTCATTTCAGTAGGGTCAAATATATCAGAAAGTTGATCTAAATCATGTAGTTGAACATTGTGCTCGCCTGAATCGGATATACAAGTTATATCATCAAGACTTTCATCTGGATGAACAATCACTGATTCATTTTCAAGAACGTTTATTTCAATTCTCGATAATGCATCTGCATTAGTATTTTGCTTTCCTTTTTTGTAAATCACTTTATAGGTGTACTCTTCTAATTTTAATCTCCATCGCATCAATTTAGAATTAGGCTCTTTTAATGAAAATAACCATTGCAGTGGAGCATGGTCTGTTACAATTGTGAACTCCCTCCCATACAGATAGGGTCGAAATTGTTTAGTTCCATAAACAATTGCTAACAGCTCTTTTTCTATAGTACTATAGTTAATTTCCGCCGGATTCAAGGTGCGGGAAGCGTATGCAACTGGCAAATCTTGTCCAATTTTACCCTGACTCAGGACGCATCCCAATGCAAATTTAGAGGCGTCTGTTGTTAGAATGAATTCTTTATTGAAATCAGGAAACTGGAGAATGGGCTCATTACATAAAATGTTCTTACAATATTCGAAGCTTTCTTTGAATTCAGAATTATGAACAATTTTGGCCCCTTTTTTTAGACAGTTTGTAAAAATTTTTGTAATTTTTGCAAAATTTTGTATGAACCTACGATAGTACCCCAGGAGTCCTAAAAATGATTTAATTTCCTTAGCCGTTTTAGGGATGGGAAATTTTTTTATCGCCTCAATTTTCTTTGGATTCGGTCGAATTCCTTCTGGAGTAATTACATGGCCCAAAAATTCGACATCTTTCCGCAAAAATTCGGATTTGTCTAATTGAATTTTGAATCTTGCCTGTCGTAGTTTATGAAACAATGTTTTCAAATTTGAGATATGTTCAGTAAGGTTTGCCGAAAAAACTATGATATCGTCCATATAGACTAAACAGATTTTACCTTGCAATTCTCCTAAAACATTATCCATGACCCTTTGTAATGAACTTGGTGAATTTCTCATGCCCATTGGCAAACGCAGGAATTCATAATGTCCATGTTCTACTGAAAATGCTGTTTTCTCCACGGAATTTGGGTGAATCTGGATTTGATAAAATCCTGAAGCCAAATCCAGAGTTGTGAAATATTGACACCTCCCAATTTATCCAAAACATCGTTAATATTTGGCAAGGGATATCTATCTGGAATTGTTTTAGCATTAACAGCTCTATAATCAACTACAAGTCTCCATTTCTGTTTACCGCTGGCATCCTGTTTTTGGAACAATAAATATAGGACTAGACCATGGGCTTTTAGGTATAATTCCGTCGTCCAACATTTTATTGATTTGCTTCTGAATTTCTTGTTTATGAGCAAACGGATACCTGTATGACTTAGAATGGATCGGGATTTCGTCTGTTGTTCTTATTTCATGCTTTATCGTATTTGAAAAAGTGAGTTTCTCATCTTCCTTATAAAATATCAGAAAATTGTTTACATAATTTGTTTATTTCACCCTTTCTTCTACATTTAAATGACTTGTTCTTATCAATTTTGTTATATCCATCTTCTTTTCGTTATTATGATTGGTTTGCCAATTTGAAGTCTCAAAATTAAATATCTCAAAATTATCCTTATGATGATCGGAAGGAAAATACTTTGATAGGATTTTCTAAACTAATTGTGATATCTTGATCGGTGTAATTGTGAATTTCTATATTAGCGATTCCTTTAGTAGCAGTTGTTAATGTTTCCGGAATGTAGAGATCGTTTAAAATTGCTCCGGAACAATTATTTCGCCGAAATGTACGGAAACTGGTATACGCACGTTTCTTATTTCAGCTGAATTAACCGTGATTTCATTTTTAATGTAATTATTCTTAGAAAGATAAATAGGTAATTCTAGATATTGATTTTTAGAACATTTTTGACAGATCTATGGAAAAACCCATCTTTTTAATTCTTTTAAACCAAAAATACCATCGAAATATGCGTGAAAATCGAATAGGATATAGGTAATGGTATACTGACACTTAAATTCGTCTGGGGCTGGAATATCAGCTTTGAACCTAACTTCGGTTTCCCCAACTCCTGTTTTTATTTTAGTTGGACTATGGTAAATGCAATTTGGAAAATATTTTTCAGCAATAGAAGGTTTTAATATGGCCTGATAGCACCCTGTATCTATAAGCAATTTCATTGGCGGATTATGTATTTGGATAAAAGGTAGATTATTATTACTGATTGTATTTAATTCAACTAGTGTCATTCCTGATTCAGAATCGGCCGCTAGACGAAAATTTTGTTCATTATCTGCTGAAAACCATTCGTTGGGATCGTAATTTTCTTGTTGTTCCTGTTCATTTTCGCCCATCGAATTAGAATATTCTTGGGAATATTCGTTACCTTGGGAATACATATCCTGATCATCAATTTGGTAAAGTTCTTCGAAATAAAATTTCTCGGACCCGAACTTTGAAATAGTTATTTCTTGGTTGAAAATTAGGTCTAACAGTGTTTTTGTAACGACTGACATAGGTTCTGTTTTTTGTTCGAAGGTATTCTACCCGTAGGTTTAAAAACATTCTTACTTTGTGTATCATTGAATGTTTGCATAGGTGGATAGTTATTTATTTGGCGTGGTTGAAAATTTATCGGATTATTTGACACTGGAATTTGTTTTGACGTGCCAGGTGATGCTATTCGATTCAATGCGATACTATTATTTTGCTGAAAATTTTTTGATCAAACCGTTGGGGTTGATTGTTATTATGCCAGGATGTGCTGTGAGAAATAGCTGTTAAATTTTGTGTATAATTGAAATTTTGTTCCTCAATTATATAATTCATGGCAGTTTCAAGGAATCTGGATTTTTCAGTCGAATAATACTTTGTAATTGACCCGAAATACCCTTATAAACGTCCTCAGACTGATTTGGTGATATTGCCTTTCATATATTAATTTAGTGGAGGCATCCATTTCAGTTGGAGGAATAGAATTTATTTTCTGATTCAACTTGCTTCGCAGAACTGTAATCTCCTACCGAAACTCAAATAAGATTCTTTTTATAAGGAGTTGCAATGAACAAATCTTGCTCTAAACATTCTAAACTGCGAACGTCTCCGAAGCATTGATTTAATGTCATTTGAATCGAGGCCCAACTACTCAATTCTTCTCTACAACCAACTAAAATTTGTGCTCTATCTACCAATTTATTCCTAATTACTCTAAGAATATAATTGTCTAAGACAGGATCCTGAAAACGTCCAAATGTTTCGACTATAAAATTGCAAGCTGAAACGAAGCTTGACAAAGTATTTGAATCTCCTCCGAATTGAGAATTGTATCAACGTACATTTTAATAAGCTCAAATTTGGCTGTTCTGCAACGTTAGCGTTCGGCATTTTCTCTTTAACAGACACTTGTAATAATTGAGAAAATCTTTGTGCCAATTTATCAATTTCACTCATAAATTTGCGAAATTCGCACGGATTTGAGTAATTCCGTTGAACGAAAACTAAGAATGTGAAAAACGATAAGAAAATAGCAGGAGTGTACTTAGTACTCACTCTTTATCTTCCAAAATCTCAGGATGCAACGTCAGTTCTGTCCTGGTTGTTTCTGTTTTCGTGGGTTGATTCCAATCCGGTATCGGCTGCCAATTTCCCAGGTCAACTCAATGCCTTCTCGAATTGTGTAGATCGTTCGTTGATTCACTGGGCACTTAGGATCAAAATCCACAGTTTCTTTTAAACGAAAACCAGTCTCGATGCCGTGAATTTTTCGCAAAAAAACTTGTACCCAACTACCGACTGCACCAGTAACGGTTCCCGAATTAGCGGAAGCGTTTTTAAAAAGAACTTTTATTTATTACAAGGAACGAACTGTCTCTACCGATTGCCAATATTAGAATGAATTACAATAATTAAAATATAGATTATGTTGGATGAAGCGACGAAAGTGCTGAATCCTCATATTCCAGGCGCTACCGGAAAGCGGTGTCGTCTGGTGTTGTGTTGCAGGCACAACGACACGGCCTTGTAGGGTCGTCGACGTAACTCGCTCCATATATTCAAGTAACATATGATTTAGAAATTGCTCGGACGAGCTATTGCATTCAAGCCCAGAATCTCCGAAATTCGATAATGTTTTTATCCACATGGGGGCCTTCCATCGAAATGGCCTTCTTCAAGGCAATTGGAACTTTCATTGAAGAATGCGGGCTCACAAATATCATGACGGAATCCGACCTAATCGCTGAAAGATCTGTATCAGGTTTCATTAGCGGAAAAATTATAATAGGTGTAAAAGATTACATTCTATTATGGCGTTATGACTGCAGCAATTTCATTTTCAGTCTTTTTTGGAAAACACTAATTTCACGATTGAAGATTCTGTAATCGAATATCTCACTGCCTTCTCGCAACTTCAAGATAACTCGCCTCAAGTACATCATCCGGAGACACTACATCTACTTCAATTATATGATCAGTATACAGCAGAAACTCTGCGAGGCAAGCACGGCCAAACGGCACAATTTTATGCTATGTACATTGATTTCATAAATCTTTACCATCTATTTATTCGAAGTATAAGAGTTGGAGATTTAGATGTATACATTTATGTTCTTGGAAAAATTGTGAGTCTGTTTTTCTACTTTAATCAACAAAATTACAGCCGGTGGCTAGTGTTTTATTTAAATCAACTGCAACACATTAACGACACACATCCAGGCCTTCGAGAGGAACTTGCTAAAGGTTCGTTTGGTATTAGGAGAACACAAAAACCTTTCTCGCGGATCCCAGTCGATTTAACGTTGGAGCAAACCATTAATGGTGAGGCAGCACGTCGACTCAGGAGAATTGTGAACCTGACGAGTTCTATTTCTGCCAGGCAACGTTGGGCAAGAAATCATGGAGCTCGAACTCGAATTATTTCCCATGTTCTAAATCGTGCAGGGATGAGCAATAATAGTGAAGACTATAACACTGTTTTTTATCGGGTGTAACGGCCGTCGTCTGTTGGAATTGCTTCCTAACGTTTCGCTTGCTCGAGTGGCAAGCTTCTTCAGAGGTGTCGCCATCTCCGATGCACTAATGAAACTATCTCGTCCTGGGTCTTAGGTTGTATTTATACCTATTTGTGGCTGGGTAGTTTGTTGTCCCTGACGTGTTCGTTGATGACGTGGAGATTGATGACGTGGATATTGATGTGGTGGATACTGATGAGGTGGTTATTGATGACGTAGTTGTTCTGACGTCAGGTGTCGATTTGATTGGAAACGTTGTTGTCTTTTTGAGCACTGGGTTCCAGATCTGGTTTAACTTCAAGGTCTCTTCCTTCCTGTTGAAATTGTCATGTTTTGAATCTCAATGGCCTCGCACCATTCTGTTATAATAGCAGGTCATTGCACGGTCGACCGGCTATTATAACAGAATGGTGCAAGCTAAAAAGCTTATGACAATGAACAACAGTAAACGAATCTGAAACAGTAACAAAAGACCTCACGTTTCCACGTCAAATAACCCCGTCATCAAATAACCACCTCATCGGTATCACCCATCATCACGTCATCCACTCCACGTCATCAACGAACACGTCAGGGACAACAAACTACCCAGCCACAAATAGGTATAAATACAACCTAAGACAGAGACAGATAGTTTCATTAGTGCATCGGAGATGACATTGAAAAGCTTGCCACTCGAGCAAGCAAACGTTGAAAGCAATTCCAACAGACGACGGCGTTACCGATAAACAGTGTTATAGTGAACGTGAGCCGCGAAAGCTTGAATCAATACAATAGTGAAGACGTCGCCGCAGATCTACATCCAGATAAACTGAAAGAACATCAAAAGCAAATGGAAGCTTTCATGCTTAGCATCGAGCGGACCACGTATCCATTCTCTTCCTCCATAGACAAAGATCAACTATATAATATTTCTACTGGTCAGGCTGTTACCCCACAAGTTGCTGATTGCTTGCTTAAAACAGTTTCATCTGGGATGTTCCTCCGCGATCAGTTTTTAACGGAATGTAATGTGAATCCTGAGATTTCACAAATCTCTGAAGAAAAATGCAATATTCACTTTTGCAAGTTTGAAGAAGAAAAAGATTATGAAAATTGGCCAAACAGTTCATGAGGTCAAACTACAGCGAGATTTATTCGGTAGATTATTAGCTCTCTCTCTGGTTGTAAACGTGGATCTGGAAAAAGTACTGTGTTTTCCAATAACACCAGTCGCTCTATCACTTTGTCATATAGATGGTTCTCTTAATAAGACTGCAAAATCAATACTGGTTCAAGAACTAGAAAAAAAAAATGCAAGAAATGGATCAACCGCCTGTTCAGATAGACTATGCAATTGTAGATGGCTTTTTCTTTTTGAATACTTTTAAACAAATGCCGCGCAATTATGGCGATCTATCAAAAAAAATTTTGCAAACTCTTGTAAAAACTCCAACAAACAATATAACCATTATATTTGATCGTTACTTCACACCTTCAATCAAAGATTGTGAACATGCTCTTCGACGAAATATTGATGAAAACGATTTTTATATTGCTGGACCTCAACAAAGTAGAACCTCTGATTTCTCCAAAGATTTGAGAAACATTAAATTTAAAGAAGCATTGGTAAAGTTTCTTATCGAGCATTGGGCTGAACAAGAAATGAAGTCAATAATTGGCAACAAAAAAATATATTTAATACATGACTTGTGTTACGTATATTCTGTCGTCGATAATGAAGTGTTGCGACTAATTGATCATGAGCTGTCATGTCCCGATCATGAAGAAGCTGACACGAAAGCTGTATTTCTGGCTACTCAAATGGAAGAAGACTCAACTATTACCATCAGAACTTCTGATACAGACATTTCGATCATCATGTTAGCCAACATGGAACATATACAACCGTCTGTAAAAGTGTGGATTGATCTCGGGTAGGGAATGCACGCCGATATATCGACATTTGCGCTCTTTTTGCGAAATTGGGTCCACTGATATCACAAGCACTACCAGCTCTACATGCGCTGACGGAATACGATTATAACCCAGCTTTATACAGGCGAGGCAAAAAAAGGCCTCTCGAGATTCTAATGGGATCTGTGAATATACAACAGGCATTTTCAAAACTGGGCTTCGAAGCTTATAATATTGAGGCATCATTTTCCAACGTGGAATCTTTCATCTGCCAGTTGTATGGATTGAAAAAACTAGCGAATGTCAATATTGCGAGGATGGAGATATTCAATAAAACATATAAAGTAAATGATATATCTCAACCCTTCACACTAAATGTGCGTAGTTACGATGCTTGTAATTTGCCACCGTGTCAATCAGAGCTACGACAACATTTACTGCGGACAAAATATATAGCGTGTATGTGGAGAAACGCTCATAATCGTATCCCTACAAAAATGTCGCCAACAGAATACGGATGGAGAAATGTAGATGGAAAATTGGAGCCAATTTGGTTCATTGGAAACCAACTTCCTGAAGCGTACGAACACGTCGTCATAACACCTGACATTTTGGAGATAATTTTGATTCAGGTACGTTTCCTTATCCATAATAGACTATCAAAATATAAATATATGATTATGATGTATCATAACTATTTTTGTTAAGGTGTTATTTCTCACCAACCCGGTGATAGGGTATAATTTTGAAAATATTCTGAAAAGTAAGTCACGGCGGGACCGGAATCGACCCGACCTCAGCATTACGCGCTGTTGCTCTACCACTAAGCTACCCCGACTATGACTTATTTTCAATTTTTTCCGGCTAACTTGTTAACTGATAATCTTGGGACTTCATCACGAAAGCCACGCAAGAGAATCAATTTAACTGAAACGCCGGCTCTGCGTAATCCAACGCTAATCGTAAATTGATTAAATTCACAATATCAAAGTTAACAAGTTAGCCGGAAAAAATTGAAAAATAGTCATAGTCGGGGTAGCTTAGTGGTAGAGCAACAGCAGCGCTGCTGAAGTCATTGGCGAAGTGCTACTCTGGAGTAAAAAATACTATCACTTGCTTTTAACATCAATTCATGATTAGCGTTGGATTACGCAGAGCCGGCGTTTCAGTTAAATTGATTCTCTTGCGTGGCTTTCTGTGATGAAGTCCCAAGATTATCAAAGTTAACAAGTTAGCCGGAAAAATTGAAAAATAAGTCATAGTCGGGGTAGCTTAGTGGTAGAGCAACAGCGCGTAATGCTGGAGGTCCGGTTCGATTCCCGGTCCCGCCGTGACTTACTTTTCAGAATATAACTATTTTTGTTTACAGAAACGCGAGATGACGAGGACGTTCAGGAAATTGAAGATGTGGAAGCCAACTTCGAAGATGAACTAAGCGAAGATGATAATTAACATGTTTTATTAATTGTAATTTTTTGTATCAAATTTCAGATTAATAAATTATAAAATATGAATATGTACATGTGTATATAATCCTTTCATTAATCCGTGAAGAAAGCACAGCAAAAATTTCCCTTAAAATGGTCAGATTAACCATATTCCTCCATATAATTGTCAGATTATGATTCAGGCGGACAATAACATCAAATTGATCCCCCTGCCGAAAAATCTGAGGCGCTGGAGTATTTCAAGGTCACCATTTTTTTTTACATATTAAAAAATCATTTATGACTTAACGCCACGTGCAAATTGTCAGCCATTGTAATAGTACACTTTTTAGGGTTTACCTAACACTCACTTTAAATATCTGACACGCTCGAATAACTTTTTTTTTTTTCAACCACTCGTTCCAGCCACCCCCCTCGATTAATTGTCTGATTAATATCTAACAGTTATTAGTAATATGAAGCGCCTATGTAATATAAATGACTGACGCGCTCGAGTATTTTTATATGACGATTTTTTTTTACATTTTCCAACAGGTTTACACGGTCAACCCCCCACTAAAATGGAAAACGCGACATAAACTTTTTTTTGTTCAAAACATAATCTGTAGAATCCACTAAGTCCCCATGACGCTCGAGTAACTGCAAATTTAGCATCTGGGGCTCCCCTACTATAATCATAAATTTCAATGTCCCTCAAATTATTTCAATCAGAGACATAATTCAAATTTTCCCAGTCAACCAATACAATTTGAAAGACGGCCGATACCTCCACAAAGATACCCCACTAATGAAGAAGTATTTGAGAAGCCAGAAAATCAACCAATAACAAGTAAACCTGAACCCATGTCAACAACGAGTAGACAATCTTTATATAGGTCTTTTAATAATCGACATAATAACAATTATAATCATAATAATTATAATAACTATCAGCCGAAATTTATTACTGAAGAATTAACCGATGTTCAAATATCACAAAGTAATGAGATTAAAGATTATGAACAAGAAGAACAATTAATGAATAGTAATACTGATAAACGAAACACATTTCAACAGGATTTTCACTTAATGGGCAGAAACAGAAAACACTTAAATTTAAATAATTTTATTCCAAATTCATTACCATTTATTTGTATAAAAAATCCCCCGATTAAACTACTAGTAGATACAAGCTGTCATCCATCTCTTTTCAGACCGTATATAGCTGAAAAATATCATCCAGAAAGAATATATAAAACCGAAACACCGATAATAACTTGTAACGGAGAAAGTACATCTTTAACAAAAGCAAATATTCCCATATTTTCAGAATTTTTCCCAATAAAATGTGATATTGAATTCACTCTTTTCGATTTTCACGATTATTTGACGGAATCATCGGTATCCGAGATTTGAGAAAACTAGCTTTAAATATTGATATAAGTAATAAGATTTCATTTAATGACATCATAAAAATTCCATATCACTATAGAAAAGATTTCAGTTCACAAAAAATCGAAATTCCTCCTTCTAGTTCAATACTGAGAAAAGTAAATACAATTCTACCAGATAGAGAATATATCCTATCACACATAGGTAATGGTAAAATAGAAATACCTGAATCTCTTTTAAAAGTAAAAGATAATTATTTTACAATTGAATTTATTAATGTAACAAATGAAACGCAATTATTAGAAATCACTCAGAATTTCCTTCAAAAATATTCTCAGAAATATTTATATTCCCAATATGAATGTTTTCATATCGAAAATCTGACAACACCGTTAAAAGATTAAAATAACAGATTCCATCTTTCCAAAATAAGAACAGATCAGATGAACAAAGAAGAAAAAAATGCAATAAGAAATTTGATATTAAAATTCAAAAAAATTTTTTATGATTCTTCAGAAAAACTAACGTTCACCAGTCAAGTAAAGCATGAAATAAAAACAAATGATGAATAACCAGTATATACAAAATCATATAAACAAATAAATCCAGTGCTATCGGGTATTCGGTCTTGGAAGGTTAAAAATGACTCAACTCATGTATTCTGAATCAATTCCTCTATATTGCGTCACTGGTTAGTGACTTCATCAGCAGGTTTATAGCTGCAATACAATGAAATGTTATGATCATCATCCTGCGAATACGATACCTTACAATGAAGTGATCAAAAACTCGGAGAAATTGAAGAGATCAAAATGAATGAACGACATTCGACATAACTAAATCGATCACGTAAACTAAATGTTTAAATCGATTAAATATCTGTTCCGCACGCACGTCAATGTCAGAATGGAATAATTCGATAATGTTGCGTCTAGTGTGCTTTGTATTATTTTAAGTAGTCAGGCAGTGGGCCTTTTTATAATGTCAGTTGGTTGTCTGCAATAAAACTGAGAACCATACGCAATAGTGGCGAACGAGTTACGGGTCGTTAATCAGATAAACCACGAACGTGTTCCGATGGCGTTCAATATTCGCAATATATCAATCGATAAATTTAGAGAAGGATCCGGTTCCTGGTCAAACTTCCGCCTGAAGACGAATTTGAGTTGTTCGAAGTTCCTGATGATAAACGATCACTGTTGCTTATTCACGCTCTTGATAGTGAGGTTTACGGACGTCTAGTCAATCTTTGTAGTCCAAATGCACCGAGAACAAGACATTCGTCGATTTATGTGAATTACTCACCAGTTACTATGAACCGACCCCGAACAAATACGCCGAGAGGTTCAAATTCGCTACGCGCCACCAGAAAGAGAAGGAGAGCATGCAAGAGTTCGCGTCGGAACTCAAAAATCTTAAACGTACTTGCTTATTTCCGGCTCAATGGCTTCAGGAGGAACTTGTATCGCAGTTAATCGTAGGGTGTAGAGACGACGAACTTCGATTGCATTTGATGCATCACGCCGAGTTTGAATCATTCGAGAAGGCAGTCAGTGCAGCTTCGTCATTTATCGAATCGAAAGCGTCGAAGAACCCAAAGAGAGGACTACGTTTGAAACCTCGGAAGAAGCGTTGCCTGTTATGCTTATTATCGGAATGAAGTTCAATATCTGTCGTCGTAGTCATGGTGGAGGCGTCAGGAGAATTTCAAAATAATTCCGGTAATGCCAACAGTTATGAATCAAAACCGTTATTGTTTCCGTTGCGGTGATGAAGACCATATTGCATCGAACTGTAATTTTAAAACCCCTATTGCACGAACTGCAAGGGAACGGTCACGTTACCAAAATTTGCAACGTGAGAAGTCAACCTGCGTCAGCATCAGCTTCAAAAAAGAAGTTAAAGGTATCACAGAGGATGAAGTTGAAATTATAACTGCATCTTCCGGGGTGAGGCGTCAGGCGAGAATGAGAACGATGGATAGGTGGCAAGGGAGTGGGAACGGGTGGATAAGTGGACTCGTATCTTGGTGGGGATTTGCGGGGTGGTGTGAATATCCTTTTAGGAGGACGTCGTACTACTTCAGCCAGTTCCTCACTGGTCACGAGTCGTTCGGCATTATACGTGCCGAATAGGGAAGACAGAGACGGACGAGTGTAGGATGTGTAGGGAAAGGGATAATGTGGAACATGTTGTGTGGGTGTGTGCTAGATGGGGAGGGAGAGAATGTGTTTTGGGGAATAAGGGTTAGTAGTCTTCCGCCTCCGTCTGGCATCATATCGTTTATGATTGGTGACAGGCGGAGATGGCAGATTACTTACGAGTATATTTGTGGGGTAATGGAAAGAAAGAGAGGAGGACAGGGAGTATCAACAGATGGGGAAGGAGGTAATTAGTTCAGGGGAAGATTAGGCGTCGCATGGGCTAAACGGGCGTATAGAGCGGGGATGCCTGATGTTAAGACCTATATACAAGGCCGGCCAGGCATCCCCTACGCCGCGTGGCGTGTGTCCGGAGCGTCCAGCCCGAACATCTGGCTGGGACGTGAAGGGCACGGCGGGTTTTAGTGGGTAAACCTGGTTGTCGGGGATGCCCTGCGCCCGTTCAGGAATGATGTCCTGGACGGGGTGAGGTATTGTCGGCTTCTGGAGTCCACACCCCCGGCGGATACCGTTTCCCGGGGGCAATGCGTAATGCATTTTCCCTCCGTCCAAAAAAAAAAAGGTCTCTTAAACCTGGTTCCCCTGTCATTTTCGAGATTATACAAGATCTAATAAGAAATGGGGAGGGTATGCTTTTGAGCAACAATGGAACTTCAACGCATTCGATTAAACCTAATTCCGGTTCAAATTTAGTTTTCCGCCATGCTGATCAAATAATTCCAGTTCCGCAAGGAACTGGAATGGAGCGACGGCCTATTTTCTCGACGCCCGATCCTGTAACGCATTCTACTTCAGCTTCACAATGCGAAACTCCGGCAGCTCCTTGTACGGTGGATCGTGATTGCCAGCCACATGTAACAGGGTCTCCGACGCCATCGCCCTCGTATGCGCAAGTTGCGGCAACGCCAGTTGTTTCTAAGCGGAACAGATTTGAAACTAGGCGTTTAATTGAAGAGATGGACTAGAAATATTGTTGAATTAAAAAAAAAAAAAAAAATACGGGGGGGAGTGTTGCGTCTAGTGTGCTTTGTACTATCTTATGTAGTCAGGCAGTGGGCCTTTTTATAATGTCAGTTGGTTGTCTGCAATAAAACTGAGAACCATACGCAATAATAAACACTGTCGATAAACTCATCAACACACACATCGTTTCATTGCTTTCGCGTTAGTTAACGTGGATCGTACCTTAGTATTTCACAATAAATTGCACTCAACTGGTCAACATCAGAAGAAAAAACATTAAGCTTAGAAATAAAATGGTGTTACGCTGATGTCGGAAAGATGATGCAAACCATTAAGCAAATTAAGATTGACCTTGGCAGGACAGTTTCAAGACAAATTTTGGATGACTTCTCTTCCACATTAAACCAATCTTATGAGAACAAATTCAAAAAGGTGAGGAATAACCTTCGTAATGAATTTAACGACATTATTTCGCAAAAACAACATAAACTTCCTACTGATGATAGAAGTAAATGGTTCAAAAATATTTCACAAACAGTCATCCCTCAGGAAATATCCGATTTTCTTGCATTGGGACCTAAGTTTGGAATTGAACCCTTTGGCAGGGCGTTAAACATGAAGAGGTATCTGGCTGATTTCGAAGATATTCTCGCGGAAAAACCAGAAGAAATTAAAAATGCTTTGAGAGCTCGAACTACGAATAGCATCACGAATTATATAAACTTCACAAAAACAAGAAACACTCAAACCCCTCACCAAAAAATATATAAGGATACCTTAAAATTTTTGAAAGATAACCCCGAACTATACATAGTTCAAGCAGATAAAGGTGGTTGTACGGTGGCCATGAACAGGAGAGATTACATTGTAGGTGCTGAAGCACTCCTTAACGATGTTTCCACATACAAACGGCTAAAATGTGATCCAACTAAAAAAACTCAAAATTCACTGAATGAAATGGTCAAATATGCCAAAACACACCAAATGATTGATGACAACACCGCCAGATATCTCACTGTGTACAGCTCTTCGATGTCGAGATTATATTGCCTCCCAAAAATACATAAAATAAATATTCCTCTGCGTCCCATAGTAAGCTGTGTTGGATCGGTCACGTATAATCTAGCCAAGTTCTTGTCTGATATATTGTTTAAATCTTTAGCGCATAGAACTGAATACAACGTTAAGGACACGTTCACTTTTGTCAACAACATTCAGGGAGCTATTTTGGCACCTAATTACGTTCTCATTTCTTTGGATGCGGTATCATTGTACACGAACATCCCGTGTAAACTAGTTATAGAATTGATTCACCAATATTGGCATGATATACAGGATCACACGCAGTTGACGAAGACAACTTTCAGTAAGATGGTGATGTTTGTGTGCGGCAATTGCTATTTTTCTTTCAACGGCAACATATACCAGCAGACATTTGGCACACCTATGGGATCACCTATAAGCCCCATGTTAGCACAACTGGTAATGGACCATATTTTTGATCTGGTGATACCAAAACTCCTTTCACCCCAAGATCCAGTTTACGATGGAGAAGGAAAGTAACAGAAGTGTTCCATTCTTAGACACCAGGTTGATAAGAGGAGATGACAACACTTTGATATTAAACTGGTATCAGAAACCATCGGCGTCAGGGAGATATATCAACTCTCTATCTAATCACCCAAAGAGCCAAAATTTAACACGGTGCTTGCACTTAGAAACCAGGTTCTTCATATCTCACATAGTTCGTTCGTCGAGGAAAATTTGAAGAAAATTTTGATATATTCGTAAATAATGCTTATCCGAGAAAAATATTACGCAAGCTTTTGTATAATACAGGATATTTTGATGGTCCAACTGAGAACTAGTGGATTCAATAGTTTACCAGAAACTACCATTTATTCAAGGGTTAACAAATAAAGTCATAAAAATGATACAAACCGAAGTGAAAGATGTAAAAATCGCGAAGTACAACAGCTTTACATTGCGGAGCCTCTTCACTAAAACGAAAGGCCGAACACCACCGTGGCTGAATTCAAATGTTGTTTACAAAATCAAATGTCAAAAGTGTGAAGGGGTATATATCGGGCAAACGAAGCAACTCTTAAACCAGATCGCTCGCTTCTCGCGACCTGACCGTCCTTCGGCCGGGTGGGGCCCTTCAGGCCCAAGTCGGACCTTCGGAATATTACCAAAATAAGGACGTTTAATGCTATATTCTTTATTCTACTCCATTGAAAGAAAAATTTTTCCCTTATATAAGTAGTTTTCATAGTAGTAATCGAAAATCTGTGAATATATTTTCGTTTTTTCATTTCGGCTTTCATCGAACCAAAGGGGCTATACGATTTTAAAGTCAGTTATGGATGAAGGACAGAGATTAATTTTGCTCTGCTAATACCAGAACGGGAGGTATACGCTTGCAAATGGTCAGTGTAACATATTAGATGCGTAATAAAGGTTGCAAGTATTAGAATTCGAGATCGCAACGACGCGACGCGACGACGAGATGATGAAATGGAATTCGTATTCGGTCCCGTATCGTTCGAAGTCGGAAATGCGTGCATAAGAATGCCCAAGTTAAATGCACGAATCGATTATTTTACGTATCTCATCGATTTTCTTGAAAACGGTAGTCGATAGCTAAAAACGATGGGATAAGCAATTGTTCATGAAAATATGGCGAAACGTTTGGTGAAAGATCGAAAGCGGTGCAATTATTATCAGTCGAGTTATCACTCATCGAAAACCGATACTTTAAGAAGGTTTCAAAAATTTTTTCTCAGAAACGGTTTATTTTAGGTAGGTAAAGTAAACGAGGCGAATGTAGCCCTATTTGATAGGAATTGAATGGTAAAAATCTCAAAGCGTTGGTGGTTTTAGAAATTGAGTTATATCAGAAAATGTTAAAACATCTTTGGCATTTTGATGTTTTGAATCGATTTTGCTGCAAAAGCGCTATTTGTAGCACTTTCATCGACAAAGGCAATTATAGTGAAAGAAAATAAGACTTTTAGTGAAAATTTGGGAGCGCTGACTGTAATGGGGCCATGCTATGGATGAAATATCCGGCGAAAACGTACATTTTGAGATTTTGAATTTTTCTCAAAATCTATAAACACCACTGTTAAGATGTTCCTATAAAAAGACTTCAATCAAGATTTTCTTTGATATAAAAAGTTTCGTGTCGCTATCTATAATAGCTTTTGATTATCAGAGTAAAAGAAGAAAAATTCAATTTTCTTTCACTTTTTGATCAAATCTCAAAATTCTCCCAAGTCACCATTCGTTTACTCATTCTATCTAAAAATACATTCTTAGGTACATTTTGCCGAATCTCGAACCCGTAGCTCCGAAAATAAGGTCCAAAATTCCCAAATTTTTTCAGTTTTCAGTATATCTGGGAAATAATTTTCCGATTGCGATGGAATGAGAATCAGACCTGGAACCGTTGCTGTCCATCTTTTCTCAAAATTTTCGTTCTACGTAGCGCCGTTTGGTTGTGCGTGAATGAAAATTTTGCCGCACAAATACACACACACACACACACACAAATACATACGCAATACCCTCGATCGCGGAACGACGGCAAAGGTATAACCTACGCCCGCTCATTGTAGTCGGCAAGCATATCAACAAAGTTACACACAAAGTGACGCGAAATAGGAAAAGATCGTGCGCATTGTCTTGTCCATAGGGTAATCCATCCTTTGATTTTGAAAATTCCGTTATATTAGATGGAGCAAAATCTAAAAAACGTTTTGGAAATGGTGCATATTAATTCAACACCGAATGCCATCAACGAAAATCTCATGTTGACTAGTTAGTGCAATTTATTGTGAAATACTAGGTACGATCCCGTAACCTGGCCAACCGATCAGTTGCATCGTTCATTTCAGGGAAGACCGGCCGGCCGGGCGTATAGGGGTTAAAACCTCAACATTTCGAAATGAGCGTCCTTTTCAGCTAGGCCGCCTTCAAATCGAATGCCGTCCGGCAAATAACCGTTGGGCCCGTAAATACGCTCGTTATGTCAATCCGATAGCAGATAAGCAACCGAAACGAAAAACGAAAATTCAATTTTGGCCAGTTTAATGGCCCATAAAAATTTAATATAAAGGGCCCTTCATTCGGACTCGATTCTTTGCTACCTCTTTTATGAATGGAACAAATGGGAGGATAAATAAAGACACAATTGGGATATCTTCGCATTTCAAATACTTGTGGATATTTAAATTTAATTTGAAAAATTATAAAGTCCTCAATAAAACTCAATAAAGACGTCATTTTAAGATGAAGCGGAAAAAAGAATACGGTCCCGAAAGAACGGTCGAAAGACATATGGACACATAAGAACAAAATTAAATTGACGATTTAAAATTTTGTTGACAATCATCACCTATGGCTATCAATATCAACAAAAGTATTTGTAAGCGTAAAAGATTACTTTGGAAACCAGAAGAATTAAAATCAAAAAAACCCAAAGAACCCAACGGCGAAAGGGGCGCGATTATTACCCCAAAGACTATACAATAGGACCGAAAATTACCAACGTGGGTGCCTTTTGACACGGAATGTGAGGAAGTCTTGTAAAGGAAGTAAAACAGAGATGTAAAATATTTTGATCGGAAGCCATCGTCTCTAAAATCACAGTTTCATTTCATTTGGATAATAATAACCTCAAATCTTTGATAAGTATTCAATAAATTCGTAACTCATCAAATTAGTGTTGTCAAAAACTTTCAATACATTTTAAATGAAGGAACTCAGGTATTTTCGGATTTCACGATGACATTTTGATCCATACGATAACAATATCATCAGGCAGTTATGTCAGTTGCGTTAAAAAATTTTAAGCAGTTTTCCATGAATGATCTAACCAATTTTCTGTGATTCAAGTGTACTTTTGGCTGCAAGAGATAAACAATGAGAAACCACTTGGTCACATATCGCTTATAAAACATATGCTTATAAAAATGCATCTATATCAAAAAGAGTGCGTGATGCGTCAAGGAATATCTTTTAATAAAAATACACGCATGAATGAGTTACCGTAGATACCGTATAGACTGTGACAGGTCCCATTCAAGTTTTGTCACTCCATATTTCAAGCAGCCCTTGCCCCTTGCCTGCAAAATAGATCGCATTCACTTGGGCCGATCGTTCGAAAATGTTGGGGCCGGAACAGCTGCTTTTGCGCAAAGTGAAAATGATAAATATAGTATTAATTTGATACTCTCTAGAAAAATATTTGCACCACTGTCGTACAGTGTTCAGATGAACTGTCGTTGGCTGTTTTTTAGTTTTCACCATTTTCAAAAAAATTTTGTCACTTTTTCCTAGGTCAGCGCTGTTTTCACAGTCTAACGTTACGTGTATGGGCTTCTCCGGTCTAACGATAGATCGGACGGCGTATCGAAACCGGCAGTCCTACCTGATCGTGTATGGCCAGCGTTAACTAACGCGAAAGCAATGAAACGATGTGTGTGTTGATGAGTTTATCGACAGTGTTTATGTATCGAATTATTCCATTCTGACATTGACGTGGGTGCGTGCGGAACAGATATTTAATCGATTTAAACGTTTAGTTTATGTGATCGATTTAGTTATGTCGAATGTCGTTCATTCATTTTGATCTCTTTAATTTCTCCGAGTTTTTGATCACTCTTATTGTAAGGTATCGTATTCGCAGGATGATGATCATAACATTTCATTGTATTGCAGGTATAAACCTGCTGATGAATCACTAACCAGTGACGCAATATACAGGAATTGATTCAGAATACATGAGTTGAGTCATTTTAACCTTCCAAGACCGAATACCCGATAGTACTGAATTTATTTGTTTATACTTCGCCACGGTCGAGAATACAAAAACATTCAAAATCATATAGATATCTTATAAACTCGATGACAATGTTATCAGCCTTCAACCAAAGTTTCTGCATTTAATTTGAAAAATCTAAATATTTAAGTGACAGAAATTCTGCCTACTAATGAAGATTTTCAAAGCAAGAAACAAAACACGTTTCGTCGGATGCACTTAAATATTTAGATTTTTCAAATTAAATGCAGAAACTTTGGTTGAAGGCTGATAACATTGTCATCGAGTTCATGTAATTTCAACCGATATCCATCCTATTAATATATTTTAAGCAACAGCAAGCTATGAAAAATGTAGAAGAATATTTGATAGGTGTCAATGATACCTGTTCGTGTTTTTCATCAGTGCGACTTTCCATCGATTTTCTACATTATGTAAGTAATTTGAACAACTTTCTAACACGTATACAGCAGGGTGCATTTTCACGCTGTACTGACGAGTCGAAATGCATCCGGACGAAACGTGTTTTGTTTTTG